>PVIA01002967.1:0-186392 GCA_004024845.1 Tonatia bakeri | reverse complement strand
TCTCTCTCCTCTGGTCACTCTCCACCTGTCCTCTAATGCAGTGTCTTTGACTATACCCTGCTTCTTTCTTTGTTTTGTTGTTTAGGTTCCTGTTAAAGGTGAAATCATATGGTATTTGTCTTTCACTGCCTGGCTTATTTCGCTTAGCATAATGCTTTCCAGTTGCATCCATGCTGTTGCAAAGGGTAGGAGCTCCTTCTTTCTTTCTGCTGCATAGAATTCCATTGTGTAAATGTACCATAGTTTTTGGATCCATTCATTTACTGATGGGCATCTAGGTTGCTTCCAGCACTTAGCTATTGTAAATTGGGCTGCTATGAACATGGGAGTGCAAAGATTCTTTTGGATTGGTGTTTTAGAATTCCTAGGATATAGTCCCAGCAGGGGAATTTGTCAACTCCCCGGACAAGTCCCTGCCACTTTATTAAGCCGTATTTCTGAAGGGTGGGATCTAGACTAGGGTCCACAGCACAGGTGGCAAGATTGACCCCAGATTTGATTCCAAAGAAGAACTTCTCCATTGTGAAAGGGGTGGAGGCTGGGATAGGGGTGTTAGCCAGTTTCTGAAGGGAGTTGAGGGTAGTAAGTTGGGGGTAGTGCTGAAGGGCTGACCAGTGAAGGGTTTTTTTGCTGTCAGAGGTAAGGCCACCAGGGAGGTGGCAACTTTTGGGGGGTGGGGAAAATGGAGAAGCCTAAAATAGCCACTGTGAGGAACAGAAGAGAAACCAGACTAAGTAAACAGGGTTACTAGGCAGTCTTGAGAACACTGTCGAGACCATGGATTTTTTTTAAAGGAAAATCAATATGACTCTACTATTGCTCCAATAGCCCAGTGAGTGGCAAAGGGTATAGACTAACCTCAGGCTATTTTGGGGGAACCAGGTCTGTTGTCTGTGTTGGTCTAGAGACAAGAGAAATGTTTCTGCACCAAGCCACAGAAAGACCTCAGGAGGCTCTTAGGGGCAACATAAAAATAAGTTTTGGCTCCTTCAGTGGGGAGATATTTAAGTCTATTGTCAGAATGAAAGCTTCCTGCATCCTCAAAACAAAAGTAATCTCTAAGATCAAGAAGAGAGAGGAGCTGGGAGCAGGGAAAGGCTCCCTGCCTGGAGCTGTCAGTTAGCACCAGCTAATGGCACCTCGTGGGCCTGACAGTGTGAGAAACTAGATTGCAAAACAATAATTAAAAGACTAGCAGTGATGCCTCGGAACAATAGGGACTGCACGGCCCAAGTGGCTGCCACTGGGTGGTTACCTAGAACTGCAGTTCTGGGGAGAGAAGCAGAGAATCAAAGGGAAGCCTTCTCCCCCTGCACCCTGCCAGCTGAAGCGAGTTTTCAAGTCAGACTCAGAAGGGGAAGGGAAAGGCAGAGCCCCAAATTGCCCGACACCTCAGGTAGGGTTAAGCATTTTATGCAGGCATCAGCATCTTTACAGAGCTCACCTTTTAAAAGGAGCCAGCTTTTTGTTGTAAATGGCACTGACACTACAACAAGAAAGTTCATTTCACAAAGATGATTCATTAAGAAATAAAATATTCATGGCTGACAGCTTGAAGGATCGCCATACAGTTATATTCTAATGCACCTGTCCTCTCTGTCAAGTCCAATGTGGGGTGTCAGGTCGCCAAAGTTTTATTTAGAAATTGTTTGTCAGAGTGAGCTTTCTAATGTGAATGAAAAATTCATCCCCTCATTAAGAAGATTTTACATGAAATGTCTAGGATTTTCAATGAACACCCGGACATGAACCAATTACTGTTAAACACTTAAAGAGACAGAGTCCTAAGCTCACTCAGCAAAACCCTTAATTGCACAAATGTTGAGGAAATTCAACATCCTGAAAGGCAAATGGGAATTTTGATTTGGAAATTTTCTTTTCTTTTGTCACATCTGGAAAACCCTCATCTTTAAAGGACTTGGGGGAATTCAAACACAGCTATTATGTAACATTCGCCCGTGCACCATTATACCTGACCCTTCTGCACACAGCTACGCGGTGTGTGGTGCAGTTTGGGGATTTCAGCCACTTGTTCAATTCCCAAAGAAAATGATTAAAATGTCCTGGAAAGCTGTTGTGTTGTTCCTAGCTATTTCTTAAGGGTTTTTTTTTTTTTTAAATATACTTTGTTGCCTTCATTTCATCCCTACTTTACTTTCCTAATTGGCAGAAACGTCGGAAGTAAATATATTTAATGATTCCAAAAGTTGAGGAATTGGGAGAGAGTTGGGGGGAAAGCCACAACAGATTAAAATACAGTTGAGCTGCATGGAAAGGAGAAATCCACAAGGGAATTGCTTGTATAATGAAATAGCACTTTACAGCTATGAAAATGGGTTAAGTTGACATTGACACTCTTTTTTGACATACGGTCTAGTTCAGCTTAATCTATGGTAGGAAATACTTCATTCCCCAAACCTAGCCATAGACTCAGGTTTCGTTCCATATATATGGCACAGACACACATGGCCAGACGGTCACTTCCAATTTCAGAAAAGGCTTGAGACTGATAATATGAAAACTGAAATTTCTCCTTCTCAACCCAGCAGACTCTATACACTGTAAGGATTTCATATTTGCTTTTATATTATATAGATGCTTTGGTGATCTAGTTAAAAAGAAAAAAGAAAAAAGCAGCCTTGATCTTACAGCAGTTCATTGCCACTCTGTAAGCCTCTAATGCTTTCCGGAAAAGGGAGGGCTTTGAATTAGCTCTTCTCCCTGCACACAGCTGATAGAGGTGGGGACCAGAGTTTCAGACTCTTTGTCTTTAATTACAACTGTCTCTGCAGTTTTTCACATATTTATATTTTTTATATATTTTTCTTTTCATGCACATATATTCCTTCCTTTACATGTATGTTTTTATTTACAATAACTGTCATATTTTCTGGAAGACAACTGGACAACATGGGTCAATGCTCTCAAAACAGTTTAGGTGGGAGATGCAGTTCTGGGTGTCTGTCTTTGAACATATCTGCAATTCAAGTAAGTAATTCTGCACAGAGATGTTCAATGCTGTATTATTTAAAATTGGAAACAACTTAAATGCTCAAAAGAGGAGGGACGTTCCTTTGCCAAGTCACCGCTCAAAAAAAATCACATTTAGAATGTATTTCTCATGTAATATTGATTAAATAAAGTAGGATACTGAAGCATTAAGTGAACTGAGAATTTTATGAGGCAAAAAAATAGATGCATTTTTATAAAAGAAAAAAACACAAATGTATAAAATGGTCATGGCATTAATGTGGGCAATGTCTTATTTTCCTACTTTTACTATTTTAATTTTCTATCCCCACTTCTATACATAAATGTAATTAAAAGACAAGTCTAAACACAGACAAACTCCACACAGTGCGTACCTGTGTAGTAAACGAGCGAACTGTTCTTTAACACACACACCTAAGCAAAAAGGGGGAAAATGTGATCCTTCTATTAGGTAAAACAAATTCTCAGTTTTAAAAAAAAGGTTCCCCCTTTATCTTCTGCCATACGTGAGATATTAATGTATCTAGTTATCCCTATGGAAATTGCAAAAACTATTTACATAAATTCTCCAGTCTACCAAATTGCAGCTTGCTCAGATAAATCAGACATTGAGCCTCTGGTTTCTGTGAATTTTGGTTAGCAGGACTCTATGTTGGAAATTGCATCCAATACATTTTTTACAATCTGCCCATAATTAGTTTCACTGGGAAAACTGTGAAGAACTATTTTGCTGCTTTTAAATTCATAATTTTGGTTCAAGAGCCCAGAATAAGATGTTTAGACAGAGTGAAAACTATTTTCTAACAAATCAATATTAATTTATCTGACTGTTATGGTCTCAGGAGCCAAGAAGTGTTCTTGTACTGAACTGACAGGAAAGATTTTTATCCTGACCAAATGTTACTCAAATATTTATAAGACTGGATAATTTAGTAAAGAAAATACAGATGGAAGAAGGGAAGAGTTTGTGTGTGTGCTCTTTTCCCATTTACAAATGACAAGAACTGTAAAGACGGTAGAGCAGGATCAGTAATCCCTACCGACCCCCATGAGTGAGCTCCTTGAAGAGCTGGTTGACCGTTTAGTGCACATCACAAACTAAAGGGGATTTTGAAGTGTTTCAGCAGCAGTCCTGACATTCACCATTGAATCACGGGTGCCACTGGGGTCAGGAACAAGCCACAGCGCTGTGGAGGCGTGGCTTCCCTACGGCTGGTGGATCACCAGGCGGCATGGCAGGTCTCCGAGGGCATGAACTGAGACGAGAGCAGAAACAAGTGTGGAATGGACTGAGTAGGATTTCCACTCCTCACCTTATTTAATTTTCTCAACAGCTATGACATAAGAGTTTGTGTGTCTTTGTGAACTTTTTTCTTGGAGTAAAATACACAGTAAAAAAAAAAGCCCACAAAACATGTGTGTGTCACTAAATGAATTTTCACTAATAGAACATACCCAGCACCCTGGTCTCTTGAGTTCTGCTCTGTTCCTTTTCCATTTTTTAATTATTTTTTTTAAGATTTTATTTATTTTATTTTTTAGAGCAAGGAAGGGAAGGAGGAAGAGAGGGAGAGAAATATATCAATGTGTGGTTGCCTCTCGCACACCCCACACTGGGGACCTGGCCTGCAACCCAGGCATGTGCCCTGACTGGGAATCCAACTGGCAACCCTTTGATTTTAAGGCCAGCACTCAATCCGCTGAGCCACTCCAGCCAGGGCCTGTTCTGTTTCTTAACAGAGCACTGGCAACATCTGCGAAGCCCCCTCGTGCCCCTGTCCAGTCTCTACCTGTGACTTCTCCTGTACAGAGAGTTCACTTTCTGTTGAGCTTGTAGTCCTGTAGGAAGTATTCTTCTACATCTGCCCTCTTTCTCTTAAGAGTGTGCTTGCAAGGTCAGTTCATATTGTTGGATCCGGATATGGGTCCTGCACCTCATGAGCGTGCAGGGTCCCACTGTGCAAAAATACCACAACTTATGGAACCCTTCTACCTTTGATAGACATTGGAGTAGTTTACAGTTTTGAGTTATCATGAATAATACTGCTGCTATCCATATTCTTGGAATTGAATGATATTTTGGTGAACATATGTACACATTTTGAGCAGGTATATACTGCCATAGATGATCAGATATGGCTATGCTCAGTTCTGTTTAGATACCATTAACAAGTCTTCCTAAATGATCATACCAATTTATATAAAAGTTAACAGAGGTCACCAGGGCAGGGCTACAATCTGATAGGACCGGCGTCCTCATAAGAAAAGAAAGAGATGCCAGAGGTCTCATTTTCTGCCAGGGGAGGACACAGTGAGAAGGGGGCCATCAGCCAGCATGGAAGACAGTTTTCACCAGGGACTGAGTCAGTCAGCATGTCCATCTAGACCTTCCAGCCTTCAGAATGGAGAGAAAATACTTCTCTATCGTTTAAGCTACACAGTCTGTGGTGTTTTATTATGACAGCATGAGCTGACCAATATAATTATCATGAGGTAAGAGTTTTTTCTTTAAAGAATCTTTTTATATTAGGACCATTTTAGTTTTACAGGTAAGTTGTGAAGACAGCATGGAGTCCCTGTATGCCCTTCGTCCTGTTTCGCCTGACGCCCACCTCCCAGCGGGCCACGGTGCACTTACGAAAACCAAGAAACCAGCATCGGCACATCACCATTAAGTTAGCCAACACACCCTGGTTGGATTTCACTGTTTTCTGCTTTAGAATCCAATCTGTGAAATCACTGGATTGCATTTAGTGAGTTTTATCTCCATTTCACTGATGAGAAACGGAGCTCGGACGCAATGCGTAGCTTATCCAAATTCACAAAGCCTGGAAGGGAGGCTAAAATAATTCCAACAGCAAGGACCCTTCACCACCATTTTCTGAGCCCTTTTGTGTTCCGGGCATGATGAAGTGTCATCCGACAATTACAGATCTTTTCCTGGAGGCCCTTCAATCCTGGGCCTCTGGGACACCAGAGTGAATGAAAGGTGGCTTGATTGTAACTCCTCGTGCTGGAAGCAGCTGCAGCATCGGTGTCCTGCAGCGTCTCAGCCTCTCAGCGTCGCGCCCCATTCAGGTCCGGGGCGCCCCACCGAGCAGGCCTGCAGCAGAGCTCTGCCAACTGCATGGACGCCCGGTCACGAAAATATGTACACATATATGGTCATGTAAACACTTGGTATTTAACATACATGGTGTCAGCACGACCCTTCTCCACCTCTAGGGGGCTTGGAGTTCTCTATTGGGACACACGTGTGATGAAAAAGACAGAGGGGAATATTGTCCTGGCTCGCCAGACTGCCGTGTCATCCTGTGCAAGTCACTTAACTTCTCTGGGCTTGCTACCCAGGAGCTCTAAAATGAGGATTCTAATACTGTCCTGTCCTAGACTGGCTTGTCAAAGGCTTTGAAAACTGTAACATGCTACATACTTGTCAGGAAATAATGGCTTTATGACACTTATCTTGAATAGTAAAAAAGAAATCACAGATAAAATGGAAAATGCTATTCACTGTCAGCTTTTTCTAATTAAAACAAAACAAAACAAAACAAAACAAAAATCACCTATGTCCCTAGAGTCAGTATGGAAACCATCTGGGCAGAAGTGACATTTTGAGGAAGTAGAAGGAAAATCAGTGATCATTCTGTTACTTCTTGAGTGAGTAGCAGAGACCCAGCATAGCACATAAAAACATTGCCTGTCAAGATTTCACACCCTGGGATGAGGAAGAATGCAACGCAACATCATGAAAATACTCTACATCACGTCACAATCAGGCTTGGTGTCACAGCTGGGCAGCGATCGACTCGAGGTGTGGACTATTCCTACTTGCACCAAATAACAGGCACTCTGAAGTGTTAAACAGAAATTTAATTTTCGAGTACAAATGAATTGGGGACTTTGAGCCTCTGATTTTCCTGGAAAATATATTTTAGCCAAACTTACAAATCCATTTTCTAGAAGTGCTCATCTTCAGGAAAGACCTGACTGAATTAGATCGCACGCTTTTTCAGATTCTGCCTGTGCCGCAGTGACTGCGCGGAAAGTTCAAGGGGCCTGCAGAGACCACACGAGGAAGCGTATTCTGAACAGAAACAGGACCGATGGAGCGTCCTGGGCCAATGTCACGTACAACAAGGCAGGGCAGTTCTCTGAATTGTGAGTGGATCTCAACTTCGAAAGGCACTATCATGTTGGCGAAACACATCATTTCTTCCCTCTCAATGTATCAAGTTCTTTGAAATCACCCGCTCCCAATGGTGGTGCTGTCAAAAAAGAGCAGCTCACACTTACGTGAACTCTCAGATGGACTGCCGGCGAGAGTGCATCAGCAAGTCGGGCGAGCGAATTCCCTCGCCAATAATAAATAAGGAGCACCGGGAATGAAGATGGGCATGTTGGCCGGATTCCAAATGCACAAACCTGCCTATCCACCTTCAAAATGCTGCAAGATTGCAGCTTGTTTAATGTTCATCTTATGTGCTTAATTACCGATAGCGCTTGACTAATTATTTCTTGTTTTGTAGACTATTTAAACAGAGGAGGAAAGTAGCTCCAGACTTTTGTATACTGAATGAGGATTTGTAACTCGTTTTTGTAAAAGCCCAATTCCCAGTGGGCTTCATTACAAACACGAAAGAGAACAGGATGCTAAAAGCAGGTGACAGTCTAATTTCCACAGGTGCGGCTTACAGCATGTGGGTGAAGTCATGGAAAATAAAATTAAAAATAGCCTTTAGATGTTTCCAGCCATGTAAAGTGTTTTCATGTTAATAAGACAGAAAACTGCAAATGCAGCAAAGACATCTCTGTTTGGTACTGGCATCTCTTTTGATGCCCAATTTGATTCAACATCTCTGTGAGATTATGAAATAAGCCACAAAACAGACCCCCGTTTTCTTACGAAAGTAAGCATTTGGCCAGTGGCATAGGGCGCCGTCGCCTTCTATCACCTCTCTGTTTTCACTCTTTTCACATGCCTACCTTTCTACGTCAATTCTTGGTCAACCGAAACCAATGCCCAACATTTCCAAATACTTAGAAAAATAAGAAGCTTGCCCTAAATAATAATACAAGAGATCCTAGAGATTCCAGACTGATAGGCACGGCAATGCGGCCTCTTGGACGGAAGTTGGATTTAGTAGTCTTGAGATACATCACCGATTGGGTTTTGACCGTTGATTCTATGTTTGGGGTAGTTTCAAATGTTGGGGATGTTGAGGATAGCCTGAAAAATTATGAGTCACACGCCCCCACTCCCGCCCTCAAGGCACCAACAAACTAATCGGAAATTTGAAATAAAATGCTGGAAAGTACAGCATCGTCCCCCTTGGGGCTGTCATCATGAGAGGGGCCAGCAAGTATCAAGTGTTTGCTGGGTCTCAAACTGAGAGGCAAGCTTCTTAGTTCCCACGTGATCATGGCGACCTGCCAGGACAGCGCTGTGGGCCCCTTTGCTAGGTGAGGGGGCTGAGGTCTGGGACCTCGAAGGCTATGATCCTTCCACACAAGCTCTTCCGATTTCCGGCCCATGTTTTTCTGCCTGAGCAAGTACTTCGGGTTTCAGAAGTTAGACTTTGTTACCAGGGAATTTCAGGAAAGCAGTTTGGGTAGTATGGTTGGGTAGACACCAGACAGCTAGGTGTTAGAGGGAAGGCGTATGTATAGAAATTAAGAAAGAACATTGATAACATGTACTGAAGCCTTACGTGTACCAAGCAATGTGCTACATTCTTTACACACATGATCTCATGGCAACCCTACGAGGTAGGTGTTAGTAGTAGTCATAATAATGGCTAACATTTGTCACATGCCAGTGGGCTTCAGAGAATGAGCCAAGCCCTTTGTATTACTTCATGTGCTGCTTCCCAAAACCCTGTGAAGTCCTTGGGATTATTATCATCCTCATCTACCAGAGAAGTAAACTGAAGCTTACCCAGGTTAATTTGCCCCAAAAGTGTGACAGTTACTCGGTGACAGAACCCAGAGGCCTTCCTACGAGGCCCATGCTTTTCTGTGTCCTGCTAGGCCTCCACTCCACATGGCACTTCTACTCATGGTAACTCAGATGGGCTAAGCTCTCTGCCCAAGGTCATGTAGCAAATGAGTAGTGAATGGCTCAGGATTCCCTTCTGCCACCCACCCTCCTGAACATCATGCAGCACCACCTCCCCAGACAAGAGCTGCTCAAGAGCGGGGCCGTGATGTTCAAATACCCTGTGGATACTTTTTGAGCCCATCCCAAGTACGTTAAGAAGTGTCCAGAAGGCCTTGTTCCCAGGGAGCTTCCTCTCTGGTTTCAGGGAGAAATGAGAAAAGATCCTCAGGAGTCTACAAAAACAGGTCTAGTCACTCACATCTAAGAGGCAGATGGGGGCATCCGGAACTGAGCAAAGCTGGTTGTGAATTCCCCCTTATCCAGGCCACTGTCTGCAGGATCTTATGTGAGTTGCTTGACTTTTTGAACTGTTTGGCTTCGCTGTAAATTGCATATCAAACTAGCCATGTTACTGTGGTAGAGTGAGTTGGACATTACATACCCACGGATATTTCTAGATTCAGTCAATCAACCAATATCAATTATCAATCACGTGATGAACACTCTTCCAGGCCCCGATGAGAAAAACAGACAGAACCCCTAATACTTATGAATTTACAGTCTGCAAAGGTAGGGGACAGACAAAAGGCTCCTGCAAGTCTGCGCCTATAGCTACGTGATATATCAGAAAGCAGAGGAAGGCAGAGGGGGTGCAGGGGTCTGGAAGCAGGTCATCATTTTATAGCCTGTAGCAAGGAAAGATTCCAGTGAGAAAGTGACATTTGAGCTAAGCCCTGAATTCCGAGAGGAACATTCCAGGAGGAGGGGACAGCAGCAGCCAAGCCCCAGGGACAGGAGCACACCAGGTGTGTTTGAAAGATGGCTGAAGTAGGAGGAGAGGAGAGGAGAGGAGATGAAGACTGGTCCGAGGGAGGAGGCGGAGTCACAGAGAGGAGGCAGAGGTCACAGGGAGAGGAGGCAGGCAAGGCAGACAGACATCAAGCTCCTTCTGTGCTATTGTGAAGACCTTGCCTTTTAATCAGCCCGAAATAGAATATAATGAACAAAGTCCTAGATGGATAAAGTAGGACTAACTTTTCTGGCTTCCTCCCCATTTTGGGTAAATTAGAAGATGAACAAACCATCTAAATGTTAAGACCTTCTCCATTACTGATCTGAGCTCCTGACTCAGCCCTGACCTGGGAGGGCTTTTAAGGAAAAGGATTTGTTTCCAGAAGAGACATTTAAATGTCCTGGGGCTCCTCCAACCAGCAGAAACAGGAACCACTTAAGTTAACAGACAGAGCAATAAGACCATACAGAGGAAACTCACATTTTCATACTTTACGCCTTAATTTTAAGTAGAGTTACAAGATTTCCTGTAGGAATTCATAGTGTTATCTTATTTTATGCCCCAAACTAGAAAGAGCATTCCACTGGGTTTACCAAGCTGTTAAGATGAAAATAAGTGTTTGAGCACAGCATAATAGATGAGATGTTTAAGGCATTTTCCTTTAGATTTTTGGTTAATCTTCTTTTAGTTAATTTTCTGAGCTAAAATCCAGTTATAAATAACCTGAGGGTACCCTAACTGGGCTGTTCGGAGAATGGCAAATCTTTAATAGCCAGAACTTCTGCCTTTTAGAGATCTCTAGGGGGAAGCAGTACTTTGAAAATGATCCAAAGCAAAGTAAGTCAAAAGCATTAACAAATTAAAGAGAGTGGGAGAGAGACAAGGAAGAAGTGAGTGAGAAAACTTCTTTGACATTCACAAGACAGCAGATCCTACCCTTGAAACTCCTTCTTTTTAAAGTCAGACATTCAGAATCTGTTTCTTGGTTACCACAGAGAATTGGTGAGTTTCTGTCACATGAGAATAACGGGAAATTCATCCTTTTTACCAAAGGAAAGTGAAGTGAAATCTAGACAAAACCCAAGGTGCAGGAGAAGCATGACCGCAAATAGCCCTTCCTTAGACTACGGTGTAGTATGTATAACCTTCGAATACGAAGTTTTAGAACTGCTTTTAAAGAGAGCTGGTGCAAGAAGGAAGAGTAAAACAGAACCTTAAGTGTCATTCACTGTTACAATGTAACCCAAAATTTATAAAAGGATTATAAGGTAGTATGAGCAAGGAAGTCATATAAACTAGTTGACATAAGAATACTTTCTCAGTACAAGAGAGAGTATGTTGGCTGCTACCCATCCGTCGTGTATATTTTATCACAAAGTCTATTTATAAAATAAGAGAGGTTAGGAGGCCCAAAGTGGCTAACTCAAAACAATACAAATCTGTAGGGCTAGATAAGGAAGAGAGATTACTCCCGGTTACTCAGAGGCTAGAGAGTATCAGGAGAGAGAATTGGAACAAGTTCCTACAAAGCAATAAGAGAGCGGGAGAATCCCTGTTTTTTAAAAACAACAAATAAGATGCCCTAGAAACCTGGAACCTGTCACCCATTGAAGGATTATCCAGGACATGCAGAGCCTAGGCTGACAAGCAAGTTGAAAGGGTGTACAGAGCTGTAATCGAGCAGGAAATTGCCAGGGAGCTTAGAAAATCCAAGTCTTGCTTATGACTTTGCCTGTGTCTTCCTAAGCTGCCATAAAAGGTGGCTGGTGAGACAGATGGGAGTGTGAGGACACCCACCTTGAGGTAAGGAACATGAAGAGTAGGGACAATGGGCCAAGTGAATTCTATATAGCCAGGAGAGAGGTAGAAAAAAAAGATTAAATAGTAACCCAAACACTCTTTTCCCTTAATGTAAAGCCTGCCAATAGAGTTGCTATTGAAAAAAAAAAATCTCAGCCAGGCAGAGCAGACACTTGAAAATTAGAGAAATACTAATTTGGAACAGACACTAGAAAACTCTCATACACTAAGAGAATAATAAATGGAGAGAACAGCATGGAAAGCAAGCTGCTGTCACTGGGGCCAGCACACTGAGGTCTTTAACAGAAATCTGTTACTTGATTTACTGGGAGCGGTAGAGACCTAGAGAAGCAGTGAACACAGGGCAATAAAATTAGAGCTGGCTCTTCCTCCGAAAGGTCCTCTGAGCTGCCTCATCTCATGCCATCTTCCACCACCTCAGAATTTAAATCGAGAAGTGAGGAGCCAGCCCCATAGCCTCTACAGAATCCATTGAATCCGCTGGGCAGAAAAAAGCCAGTGTGTTTATACCATCTTACTGGAAATTAATCACATTCTCAGAAGCATGGAAAGATTCCTTGAAGAAGCTGACTCCCCAAAGGCATTCATGGAATGGGAAGCCACCAGGGTGGAGATGCATGGCTCAAACACATGCTTTTTTATGGTCGCATCTGTGTGCTTGAAGGAGAGCTGTTGGCCTCATCGAGGCGTGTAGGGATCATTTTACCACCTCCCATAGACAGCTTCAATGGAAATCCCCTCCAGTCTTGGGTCTCCACCTAATTCACTGCTATGTACAAGACTGTGCTTGGAATGTTTCGGTAGATGTCCTGCCATCCCATGATTACCTTATTGAGTGACTACGTTTAGCCAGAAATGGAAAAGAAAAAAAGAAAAAGTATTCTATGTACAGACACAGTTTCCCCATTACCCATTGCCTGTGTCCTCTACTCATTTGCCATCCAAACCCTGAGTGACAGCACCAGCCACCTTTCGCCATTAATAACACTGAGCTGTCCCTGTGTGCCAGACACTGGAGCGGGCCCTGGGCAGGCTTTGGCTCAGGCTCAGAGATCCTGAGTGACTTCCTGACAGTGACCCAGTTGGTAGGTGGCAGAACCAGAACTACAGTTCAGGGAGCAAGACTCTGATGCTTTAGCTAATGCTGTTCTTTCTGGCCTGCTTTACCCACACAGCCAGCCCTCCTCTCTCAAGCAGGGTCCCCTTCTCTACAGCAAGGGGTGTGTCCCTCTGCTCTTGGGGAATCTCTTCCTTTACCTTTGGAGCACTTGGAATGCTGATGCTCTGGGTGGTATGTGGTACATTTGCCAGCAGCACCAGAATGGAGTCTCCAGAGGGACCAGGACCTTACCTGGGCTTGCTTCTCTTGATATAGTCCCAGAGCCTAGCCTCAGGGACTGGCAGAGGCGAGGGGCTCTCCCTGTACTGTAAATGAACGGATCTCTCCCAAAGGTGGAGTGTATAATTGGCCAAATGACTTGCATTCTAACTACTTCTGCTAGATGGTAAATATTTGTGCCGTGATTTAAAAAAAAAAAAACCATCAGTGTAAGGAGGCAGTAAATTTGAAGGGTGATGACCAGAACCCAGATAATAGGAGCCAGTCCCTTCCTGATGCCAATTAGGAGCCACAGGTCAGCAACTAATGATATTCCAATCCCTCCACCTGCAATAGATTTCTAAATCTTTTTTATGGAAGCACAACATACAAGTACATGCAGAAAAGACACATATAATAAGTGTGCATCTCAAATTCTTCACAAGCTGAATACGCCCATGTAACCAAGACTCTCCGATCAGAAACAGAGGAGGACCAGTGCTGAGATAGGATTTGTGCGTGAGGTAAATACTGTCAGAACAATCAGGATGGAGCCTTTGGAGGACAAGGCAGGAGGCACTCAGAGAGCGACTGGGGATAGTGCGTGCCCGTGGCCGCCCACATGGGCTCTGAGCAAGGATAAGATGTGAGGAAAAAGAACGAGAGAAAGAATATGGGAACTGATTGAATTCCTACCATGTGCCCCAGAGCACTGCAGTTAATATTCACTTAAGAAAAAGACAAAGAAAAAGAAAAAGAATTGAGTCTCAGAGAGGTTACTGCACGTATTCAAGGCCGCAGACACCAGGCCTGTGTAATGCCGCAGGCTCTCTATTTCCCACTCTCACTCACCGTCTCGCTGTTACACCTGGCTTCTTCAACTGCCTTCTTTAAAGCAAGGTGACTAATTTCGTAATTACGATATTAGCAATAGTTTTAACAGTGAAATTATTGAGTGCTTACTTGGCAACAGGCCTTTTCTCTGCATTCTTTCACGATCCCCATCTTACTTATGAGAAGACTGAGGCTTGGAGAAACTGAGCAATCTTGCGAAGCTCTTACAGTAACACTGGAGACAGGATTTGAACCCGGGCAGCCTGGCTCTGGAGTCTGCCCTGTTACTGCCTCACCACATTGCCTCTGAAAACAATTACGAACAGAAGATCTCAGCTTTTCTTCCCTTTCAATTCCTCATTGGATGGGACATGCAATAGAGCGTCTTAGAACGCACTTCAAAGGCTGGCTAGAAGGGCGGATGGAGTTTTGCGCCACGGGTCACAGGTTGCTCCCTTCTCACCAGTGGGCCTTTGAAGAGGGGCATTCTGGGAAAGGGCCACAAGGCCACAGCCAGCCTCTCCACAGGACACGCCTGGAAGAAAACAGGTTGAGAGGCTGGAGCCTGCCTCCTGATTTGTTTTCTGGTAAGCCTCAATTTGGGTTAAATGGGACTGTCACCGTGGCTCCAGAGTCATCCAAGGGCGAACTGGTCACCTGCCGCTTACAGGTCACCTCGGAAAACCCGAGTGCGGAAGCGTCAGAAGCTGCGGTGAACACAGGCATGAGCTTAATCAAAGCCCATGCCAACCATTCAACTGTCCCCCAGTGCTTTGCAAACACCATGTCAAGGCTTTAATCCAGACATCCAGGCTCAAGTTCACCCACTCCCCCCTCCTGCCTCCCTGACTCGGTTATTCAGGAAGTTCAGCAGTGCATACAGGTTGCAAGCGTGAGGACAAAGGCACAAGGGAAGAGATCCCCTCTCTTCCTGTCTCATGACAGCAGTTGGGGTTGTAATTCCTGGCTGCCTCATTAAAGAAAAAAAAAGCCACAGGAATGTTGGAAATTATCACATTCATCATCAAAATTCCACTTGATCATTCATTCGCTATTCAGCAAATGCTAAGTTGCCTCCATGGGCAGTTGGGGGTAATGTCTCTTGTTTTAGCTAGAAATTGATTTCCCTGGAGACTTAACCATAACCAGGAATCTGCAGGACCCTGGCTGCCGAGACTTTGGCAGTCTCACTCAGGCAGAGCTGGACGGGCAGGTCCCGATTTATAAGCACTGGTTAAACAGGCTGGGGTGAGAAGGGAGATTCGGTGAAAAGAGGAAGGGGAATTATACATGTAGAAGATCATATTTTTTGAGAAAAGCATATAGAGACAATTGGCACTAAAAATGAGCACTGAAGCATGAATCAGGAGACACTGTGTCTGTTCTGGTCATCAACCTGATGGTGAGTTGGCCAGGCCTGGCCCTCGGTGTGTCCATCTGTGAAGTGGGAAGGCCAGAGGAAGCGTCCTCTAGTGGGCCCCTGGGACTCTAAAACTTGAAAAGCTTGTAATTCTGAATACGTACACAGTTCTATATGTTTTCACGTATAGAAATATTTGTGCTTTGAAACATTTTAAGTGAAAAAATATTGTACATGCATATAGAATGTGGGTTTTGCATGAGATACAACTCTCTGAAATATTGAGAAAAGTATTTGTATTTTAAAGTGAGTGAAATGTATTAAACCCATACTTTATTAAAAGTTAATGTTGTTCTTTTAAATGGTATTTTAATTAAAATTATTTTAAAATATAACTATTTATTTAAAAAAGCAAGCTTAGAATTCTTAGACCGGACAGACACGACGTGGGTCTGTGCATGCAGTCACCGTCATCTCCGTCTCCATCACTGTCACCGGCACAGCAGGAACTGGAGACCCGCATGCCTGCGTGTGGAGAGAATCCGCAGGAAGCCTCTCACCTGCCTCTGGTTTAGCGAAGTAAAGGGTTTCCCCTCCCTGCTTGCTGACACTGCATCTAGATCTGGCCTTACTTAAGGATGGGGGGCAGGGAAGTATTTTGGTCAATGACCTGTAGCTGACGTAAGGAGCCCCGTGGAAGACTGGGAGGCAGATCAGTCCAGGGGACTGCGGTCTGCGTCACCCAGCTCTCAAAACCTGCGGGCCCACAGAACACAGACTCCTGAAGGGTGACGTAAATGGCAAATGACACGTTCTCCAAATGTGGTGGCCCCTCAGTTATTCAGAAGAGAGACCCTGTAAGATGGAAACCAACACACTGTACGAACTCCCTCCAAAACTAAATGGCTGAGCCTTTCTTCTGCTGGATTTTGGCTCTGCTAAGAGGCTATCTGGGAGCAATTCCTATTTTTGTTTAGAAAATAAAAATGTACAACTATGCAGCACTAATTCATCTAAATCAGCGTGGAGGATGCATTGAAAGTAGGCCACCACTCCCCACATCCATGAGCGTCCAGAAAAAATCGCAACCTATTGTGTGCTGCTTCCAAATCCTCTGCAACACACCACTGCCATTGGCTGTTAAAGCAACCTGACCTGCGTTATGAAGTGAATCCTGTTTTGCATCCTTCATCGGAACTGCTACTGGATGAGGTGGAAGGGCGAGATGTGTGTGCCCCTCGGGTATAAACCTGTTATTGAATGTAGTCCAGCCAAGTGTAAAATAAGGATGGAACTTGGGAAACGCCTGTGTGAGTGTGGCAGTGTCCCAGAGTGGAAGTCAGATAAGTGGCACAGGTGCCAGGGCAGAGCTCCATGCCGACTGTCATCCTCAGCACCAAGGAAGCCTTGGACCACTGCCACCGCCCCTCCCCCAGAGTCTGCAGTGCCTCCGTAAGACAGCTGAGGGCTGACCAAAATCTGTATATAATTGTAATTATCTATACTAGTCCATAGATAATTAGCCTCAACTAATGTAACCTAATGTAAATATATAATTATATAAATGTTTACAGTGATCTCTAAGTGATAGGATTATAGGTAATTGTAATTTTCCTCCTTTAAAAACTTAGTTTTGTTGTCCTGACCTTTTTTCCAAAAGTGTCCGTGTGTGTGCATAGGTGTGTTTTACGAGGGAAACAAGAAGTGCCATTTTCAGAGGATGCAGAGATGCACTGAAGAAGCAGAGAACCAGGCTGCACACGTGTCAGAGTGGCCACACCTGCCCCCTGCCCCCAGCAGACCCCCCACACTCACTTTTTAAGGGCACAGGACACGTGAGTTTGGGTGTGTGTAGTGTGTCAGAGCCTACGAACATTTGCCTCAAGGGCTGTTCACTCCAATCTCTTCTCCTCTTTGGTCTCAGAGTAAATCCTGCTAAACTGGGGGACAGATGGTAGCAGAGTTTGGCTATTAAATGTTTAGTGAAAATGTTCCTTTGTCCCTGTAGCTATTGGCTCAGATAACTGACTGAATGGTCCTGGAATTCATTTTCTTAATGATTTTGTTGAAGTGTAACCTTCACACCATGCAATTTAACCACTGTAAGTGTATAGTTTGATGACTTCTAGTAAATTTATGCAGTTGTGCAACCATCGCCATAATCTCCCCTGAGAACATTTCTATCACCCCAAGTGTTCCCTCATGTCCATTTTCAATCATCCCACTCATTCCAGCCCTCCTTTCTGTCTCTACAGAGTGATCGTTTCTAGAAACTTCGTATAAATATTATTGGACACTACATGGCCTTTGTGACTGCCTCTTTCACTCAGCATGATGGTTTGGAGGTCTGTCCACATTATTTCCAGTCTCAGTAGTTAGTTCCTTTTTCCTGCTGAGTAACATTCCATTGTGTGGCGCTACCACATTCACTCAGCCATTTGGACTGCTTCCAGTGTTTTCCCGTTGTGAATGACACTGCTCTGAACATTTGTACACAAGCCTTTGTGTGAACATGTTCCCATTTCTCTCGGGTAGGTTCCTAGGAGTGGAGGTGTTGAGTCCTACAATTGGTGTACGTTTAACTTTTTAAAGAGCACTGCAGAGTTCCAGTTCTTCTGCATTCTCACAATTTTTGGTATGGCCAGTCCTTTTGCTTAGAGCGACCCCAGGGGATGTGCCTGGTCTGGAATTCATTTTACAGAGGCAGTGAGCTGAGAAAGGAGCCCAGAAGAGCTATTTGAGAAACTTGGTTCTGCAACTCTCAACTCACACTCTGACATTCTGGGACCTGAAGTCACCCATTTAACTTCTCTGGAGCTTGGTTTCCCTACCTTTAGATTGGATGCTGAGACAGCTGCAGATTAGGAAGAGTCACGGCAGTAAATGCAAAGGATGGTCCTGAACCTCAAACTCATTTCTGCAATGGATTATATCAGTCAACATGAAAATGTATGCAAATGATATTCTTTTTTTTTTTTTTTAAGCAAGCAAAGATGTCCACTCGGTTTTCCTTTGTACCTAAAATTCTGGATTTACCCCCTCTGAGCAGGACGCCAGGGGGACTCTTAGACATTTTCTTTGCTTTATCCTCTCCATTGTTCTTGTCACTGACCCCCTCCTCATCACTAACCATTAGTGAGCCAAGCACAGAATGGAAAGAGGCCCTTCTTCAGTTGTGAACATTTGCTTCTTCCTCTCTGAACTCGGAACCGAGGACTAGATCCAGTATGCTGTAAGAGTCTTTATGAAAAAACACAAATTTGAAATCTTTTGGCTGTGACATTTATACAGTCCATGCCCAGGGGACATATTTGAATCTTTAGACCAAGGAAGAGTTTGCACCAAAACCCTGGGGATGCATGTGGCCACCTACTGACCCTCCTATTTGAAGAGAAACTTGAAGCATCAGTGATTTGGATATAATCCTACCTCCAAGTATATTACAGATTATCCCCACTTCCCTGGATAGGCAGTGGTTGGGAACAGTGTATTCCTCATTTACTGCCAATGTCCTTGATCAAAATAATACTAAGTTGCAAGCCAGGGCAACAAAAGCACTGCCAGGAGCCGACCAGCTCACAGGGGATGCACGGGTAGCTTGGTGGCCCTGAACACCTAAGTGATTCTGTTCCCCTTCCAATTTCCTGTGGTACATTAACTTTTATTGATGGCTCCTAGCTTCAGCAACTGGTCTTGATTTTACTAACCTGAAGGACAGAGGAACAAGGGGCACCCACACAGCTGACGTGCAAGAAAAAAACAGCATGGAACGTCTTGATCAGTTTCAATGTTTTTTCCCTTGCTACAGCTTTCCTTTAAAGAAGGAGTCACAGTCACGGCAGGTTAATTATGTCTCAGGCTCTCAAAGGGAGGGAGGCTGAAAGGACCACTTAGAAATCTGACCATGGCTCCCTCCAGCAGACTCTTGGAGGTAGAGGAAGGCACTTGTGAAATTGCAGGCTCTGATTTATGTCACTGCTAGGGAGACTGGCAGAAGGAGTCCTGGGTATTAATGCAGGTATTAGGCAAAAGATAAACCAGGAGCTAGACGGGAAAATCTATGTAATGAAAGACTCACAAACGCTCTGAATGGTATAATTGTATTTTCTTTTCTGCCTGAAATGTTATCACCTTCAGCTTAAAAAGAAAAGCATTATTATTTTTAAAAATAGGTATGATTGGTTGAATAGCTATTCTGGCTGGTTGCAACTCCTGCCTCGACTTATCCTCGTAGCAATGTCAGGAAGCACAGCAGTACATCTGCTGTTTTGCAGCGAAGGGAATGGAGGTTCAGAGAGTACCTATGAATTGTCAAAGTCCTCATACAAGAAGAGGGAGAGACAAGGTTTGAATCAAAGTCATGGCAAAACAAAAACACCTCCACCTGATTGCACCCTAAATCTAGCTCTCAAACATACCTACATCTGCACGTACACACAATTCCTACCACTTTAAAATGTAGGGTATTAATTTTAACATATTAAAACATTAGTTTTCCAAGATGGAGTGTTGAAGGAACACTAACACGAACCTGCTTTTCTTCAGCCAAGACTCAGTGATTCCAGTGATCATCTACTACGTGTCAGGCCCTGTGCTCATGGCATGGCTGTGGGGGGAATCTTGGAGCTGTGACTGCAGAACCTCCCTGACCACAGCCTGAATCTATGCTGTGCAGGCAGTGCTCGGCCTTGTTAAAAACCACATCCCACCAACAGTGCACAGGGGTTCCCTTGCCTCCACAGCCTTGCTAACACTTGTTTGCTGATTTATTGATAGTGGCCATTCTGACCGGTGAGGTGATACCTCATTATGGTTTTAATTTGCATTTCTCTGATAATTAGAGGTGATCATCATATTTTCATACGTCTACTGACCATCTGTATGTCCTCTTTGGAGAAGCATCTATTCAGGTCATTTGCCCATTTTGTAATTGGATATTCTTTTGGGTGTTGAATTTTATAAGTTCTTTATAAATTTTAGATATTTCCTACATTTTGCTGTGTATAATGCACACCCACATTTTTGTGTGTGTTATACACAGGATTATTATGTCTCTTATTATATCCACGGTGTGTACTCATTATACCCATGTATCATGTGCACCCTTATTTTTCCCTCAAAAATTTGGGCAAAAAGAACACATTATATATGGCAAAATATAGTAACCCCTTATCAGATGTATCATAGGTGAATACATTCTCCCATTAAGTGGGTTGTCTTTTCATTTTGTTGGTTTCCTTTGCTGTGTAAAAACTTTTTAGTTCGATGTAGTCTCATTTGTTTTTTTTTCTTTTGTTTTCCTTGCCAGAGGATATATGTCAGAACAAATATTGCTACAGGAAATGTTCAAGATCTTACTGCCTATGTTTTCTTCTAGAAGTTTTATGGTTTCAAGTCTAACACTGAAATCTTTAATTCACTTTGAGTTTATCCTTGTATCCAGTGTAAGAAGATGGTCTAGTTTCATTTTTTGCACCTATCTGTCCAATTTTCCTAGTATCATTTATTGAATAGACTATTTGTAGCCCATTGTATGTTCTTGCCTCCTTTGTCAAATATTAATTGAGCATAAAAGTGTGGGTTTATTTCTGAGCTCTCTGTTCTGTCCCATTGATCTCTATGTCTAATCTTTATGCCAGTACCATGCTGTTTTGATTACCATGGCCTTGTAGTATAGTTTGATAATAGGTAGAATGATTCCTCCAACTTTACTCTTCTTTCTCAAGGTTGTAGTTGCTCTTCATGGTCTTTTGTGGTTCCACTTAAGTTTTTGGAATATTTGTTCTAATTTTGTGAAATACATAATTGATATCTTGATAGGAATTGCACTGAATCTATACACTGCTTTGGGTAGTATGGTCATTTTAATGATGTTAATTCTTCCTATGCATAAACACGGTATGCACTCCCATGCATTTGAATCTTCCTCAGTTTCCTTATTCAGTGTCTTATAATTTTCTGACTTGAGGTAGTGACACACAATACAATATACAGATGATGTATTATGGAACCATACACTGAAAACTATAAAGCTTTATTATCCAATGTCACCCTATAAATTCAGTAAAAAATAAAATAAAATAAACCACATCCTCCAGGTCATCATGCTCATTCAGACACAGTGATGTCCAAAGGTCTACAGAGATGGCATGAGAGTGACCTCATCTGCCACCCAAATGGGGAAATCCAGAGGCAGGTATTATGGCAAAGACATGGCAGAGTGTTACTGAGTCTGTTCCTTCCAAGCCAAGATCAAATTAGTATTCTTTCTGCTATTTTTATCTTGAGGTCCTGAGAAGAGTGAAAATTTCCATCTTAAAAAAACATTCTGTCAAGTGAAAAGGCTCCATTTTGTATAATCTTCAAATATCCTATATTAAAAATTAATAAGAGGGTTTCTTGATAAGTTAAATAGAGTTTCCATGTGACCCAGCCATTCTGCTCTTAGATATCCAAAGTATCCAGCCATGTAATATGAAAAAGAGACATTTATTGAAGAAGATACAAGACACAAGAAACATTGTACACAGGACAATGACACCTCAATCCCCTTCAAAGTAGGCACCTTAGGACCTCACACAGTTCTCCCAATTGCCATCAGCTGCCCCATCATATTTTCTGAATCTCACTGATGGTCTGAAATCTCTCTTTCCTTCCTTCCCTCCCTCCTTCCCTCCCTTCCTTCCTTCCCTCCTTCCTTCCTTCCTTTTTGTTGTTGTTAAAAGTGAAATCTCTTCCCTTTCAAAGGCAATTTTATTTTGGGGAAAAGTGAGAGGTCACAGGGCACCAAATCTGGGCTATAGGGGGGCTGAGCCACCTGGGAGATTTGATGTTTCACCAAATACCTCTACATGAGACATGATGCACGAGTGGGCATGTTGTCATGATGAAGCTGCCAATCACCAGTTACCCATAGCTGTGGCCTTCTGAATCATCCAAACAGTTTCTGCAGGGGAATATTCAAGCTTAATGCAAAATTTCATGCAGATGTGTTGCCCTACTCGCTCAGTCATTTTGAATGGGACGGCCACACAGTACACATGCTCACTCAGTGGTATCTAACACTCCCACTGACTAGTGCAGTGAAGCCATCATTCACTCATGCACATTCCAGTCCACTCTCCTTGGCTGCCAGGTTTCACAGATGTCACGCAAACCATTCTCAATATATTAACAATGACTGGACTTTTTCTGGACAGATCTCATGTATCCAAAATAATTGAAAATAGTTGTCCTAGTGGAAACTTGCCCACGAATGTTCAGAGCAGCTCTATTCACATTAGTCAGAGAGTGGAAATGACACAAACATCCATCTACAGGGGCCCAGATAAACAAGTTGTATATCCATACAATGGAATATCATTCAAGCTTACGAGGAAAAAGGTACTAACAAATGCTCCCACCAAGGATGAACCTTGGAAACATTACACTAAGTGAAAGAACCCAGATCCAATAGGCCACACAGTGTGTGACAACATTTATGGGACATGGATATGTCTTTTGGCAGGCTCCCATTCAAAGCCCTACAACTGTGAAATCTCTGAGAATTTCTTGATAGAGCAATAGAAAACTACCACAGTGACCATTTGCTTATTTACTTGTCACTGGTTTGTTGATTCACTATATCTTTATTGAGTATCTACTGGGTGCAAGGCACTGAGCTGTGCTCCAGGGACACTGAGTGCATTAACAGGCTTCCCCTCTACCTGAGAAAAGCTTACAGTCAGGAGGCTCACTTTCAGGTCCCCCTCCCACAAAAGGCAGCCAGAAAGATGAAAGGTCACCAGGACTGATGATGGCTTCAAGCGGTGATACTAAATCAGCAGAGGCCAATGGGCCCTCAGAGGATCTGATGAAAGACAAGGACCTTCTTCCCAGAAAAGTGCAAATACGGTATAATGTTGCATATTATTTCAGAGGATTCTAAGACACCCCAGGGGCTCTTCCTCAAGGTCCATAGTTAAGAACACTAGGCTTAGAGAGTCTGAAAAGCCTCATTGATGAAGAGAGCTACCGAGGGGAATACGTAGTTGGTGTACCTGCCCGTTATTTCTAACATAAATCTTACTCGACATCACCACTGTGATGGTTAATCTTATGTGTCATGTTGACTGGGCTGTGGGGGGCCCGGATACCAGGTTAAGCTTTATTTCTGGGTGTGTCTGTAATGTGTCTCATTATGATGAACATTTTGATCAACGGGCTGAGTAGAGCACACTGCCCTGCATGATGTGGGTGGACCTCATCCGATCTGTTGAAGGAGGAATGTTCTCTCCCTGCCTCTTTGTGAGCTGGACACTGGTCTTCTCCTGCCCTTCAACTCACACGTGAACTACAGCTGACAGCATTGGCTGTCCTGCTTCTCAGGCCTTTGGACTTGGATTTGAACTATACCACCAGCTCTCCTGGATTTACACTTCTTGGCCTCCATAATCATGTGAGCCAATTCCTTATAATAAATTTATCTATATTATATATAGATAGATGGATAATACTGGTTTTATTTCTCTGGAGAAGCCCAACTAATATACTAACACAATACCCAAAACCAACAACCAAACCATTCTCAAAATGTTACTACCAAAAATAAACTTTAGCCATGCACTGGGTGTTACAACTTTGATCAGAAAACATGGAAATGTGGAAACATGGTACATTTAAGTTTTCTACTTTTTCAATAATTTCCACATATTTTATTTCAACAATTTTCCAGATTTTTAAAAGAGGGCAAGTATCAAACACTGTTTTTTTTCAAAAGCGAAAAGGAAATTTTCAATATTACATCACATTAACTTGTTCCCATACTGATTTGCTTCCTTTGAAAAGAACTATCAGTATTTCCCAGCTATTATATTCCCCAGCAGAGGAGACCAGGAACACATTATTCAGTATGATCTTACTGTCTCCTCCCCCAACCCAGCAGAATCACAGAGAATCATGAGTTTTAGGCACTGGCACATAAAATGTTGAACCCCGAAACCAAATCTATAGTAACAGAAGAAATCTAAAGTTTTGCCGACACTCACTAGCCCTCTGGAATGGGTGCTGATGATAAAAATGAGCTTTAACGCATTCCATTTCTAGTTATTTTAATACTACAAACAAAGGGGTCCTTTTCTCCACAAGACCCACCTCTTCCTGGTGAATTCCCAAAGGGATGCCTGCTCTTTTCTGGAAGGCACAGCTCTTCTAATTAATTAGGAATTGCAGGGGCTGGGGCGGGGGTGTGGCAAGGAAGAGAAGAAAAGGGCAGGGGTGGAAATCAGCAGGGGGTAAAAAAAATCAAATTTATTCCTGGCTTGTCCACTCTCCTTTCCCCTACTCTCATCCCAGGCTTTCAGCATGGCAAACAAACACGGAAATCAAGTGAACGGACTGCAGGTCAGCACATCCTGCTTCTCTGCAAGGTGGGCTGCGCTTCCGTTCCTCAGACCCGCAGGAGAATGTTGTGGGGTCCGGTCCAAAAAAAAAGTTCCACCCTCCACAAAACCTTCTCATCTCCCATGCTTCCTGTGAAGGGAATACCATTGCAAATGTTAATGTGTGTTATTACACTGTCAAATCATACTAGACACTAGGCAAAGATACACAGAACATTCAGGCATACGTATGACTTTCCTTAAAAAAACAAGATCTCATAATAGGTGTATTGTTGTGCGACTTGCTTTTTCTTAATGTTGTATAGCATGGGCAGCCATTACATATATACGTGTGATTCATAAATACATATATATTCCAAATATGTATATTTAGATCTATCTCTTTACTATCTTTCTTTCTATGCTATGCAGATGTAAAGCTTTGGAAAACATAACTCAGTTAAATATTACCCTATTGATAGGAATTCAGAATTCACAGATTAAATAAATATACACAGAAATAAGCAAATAAACATATGTTTGACTATATGTGACACATAATAATAACATGTATGAATGTATGTATATAATGCTAAAAAGGTCATTGATTCTTCTAATTGCGAGACCTCGGATATTTATTCAGGTATTTCTGTATTTTCTGGCTCAGAATGAAATTGCTTAATCAAAAGTTACACTTGCCTTGTGTTAAAATTGCCAACTTGCTCTCCAAAATGACCAAAAATAATTTATGCTCCTTTTAATAGTATATGTCCTTTTCCCTGTTAAGAAAAACTTTTTAGAAAGTCTAGTTATGAGCATGAATCAAAGTTTTATTGCAGTTTTGCTACAAGGGAAAAGGCTCCTAGCAGATCAATTCAAAGATTCATCCTTGGTGGAGACACTTTGTAGGGAAACGGAGTGATAAGATAGCCAACGTTGGGCTAGATACAAAGAAAAAGGAACGTTTGGTTTGAGGTGCCTGGACTCCTGACTGACAGTCAGCTGGCTAGATGGGTGACTGATTTTTCAGAACAAGTCTTAATCCCATTAAAGTTTATCAGAAAATTGCTTAAGCAATTTATCAGGAATGAGGCTGCGAATTACATCATGCAAAAAGATTCTATCCCGGACCAGATGGGGGACAACTCCTCTTTTTCATACCCTTCTATACTCCCCACACTCCCCAACATGGAAGCCACCTGTCTTCAGTTTTGTCAGTGTCGTGCTACAAAATAAGGTCTCATTGCTGAATTTCCATGTCCACGAATTAAAGGTAAGATTGAGGCTTTTTTCATGTTTGTCAATTTTCTTCCATGAATTTCCCATTCATTGATTTTGTTCATATTTTCTGTTGGGAGGTTCATATTTTTCTTTTAGATTTGCAAAAACTCCTTGTATATTTGGGGTAAATTATTTAAGTGTATGTGTACACCTGAATATGTGTGTATGTCTTTTTTTGTTTCTTATTTTATCTCATAAGATACTAAATTTGAAAAAAAAAATCACTGTAGTATATACCAGCTTCTCATGGCACCAGGAAGAGAATTATTCTATCTCTGCTTCAGTGGAAAGTTACTATAACCCCATTTGAAGCCTTCAGTGTCCCCCTCTCCCCTATAAACTAGGTCCAGGGTTGTTGCCAGGTCCTTCACCCTATGTTCACGTCCTAAGCCCTTATTATCCTTGGTCACTCCGTTCTGCCCCTTTGTGCCCCAAAATAGTATTTCTAGTGGCCTAGACAGACTTCCTGCTTCATTCCCGCACATATTTCACGTGCTGAACACTCTGCCAAACTCATGTGTCCTGGCCACCCTCTCCTCTCAATAAACTCCCACTGGTCTTTCCTCTTCTGGAAGAAACTTGCCCTTGCTACTGGCCTTGCCGCCCTAGAGGGGAAGGCAGTCACTCCCTGTTGGGTACCTTGCATATGCACCTAGTGTTCCACACAAAGCTGACTTTCATTTCTTTGTTCCCAAGTCTGGCTTCCATAAAAACCCGGAGCTACCTGAGTGTGAGGAGTGAGTCCTAAATATTCCCGTATCCCCTGATCTTAGCCCAGGATCTGACTGCCCCAGAGTGAAGGCCCAGTGAGTAGCTGTCAGACGGCTAGAAATACCCTCGCTGACCCACACAGCGTGAGGGAAGGAGGCGCAGAAGAGGGAGAGATGGGTAATGTCGATCGTCCCTCTGCCTTCCCCTAACAAACAAAAACACCTTTCTACCTGGAAAGTGGTAAGGTCCATACGGACTTGAAGTACGGGGAGCAGAGGTCGTCTTCCCTGTTTTGTTAGCTCAGTCTCCGAGGGCTGCAGCTCTGCACAGGAAGTGTTAACACAAACATCATCCGAGGCCTGGGGAAATTTTATTGTCTGCCAGATTTACAAATTGGAATCGATTTTCATTCAACCAGTTTCACCAAAGTTTCTGTGAAGTGAACATAGCGAAAGATAGGAGCCTTTCAGGTCGCCCGCGATTAAACTCACTGTATTTGTCTTCAAACAAAAGTGTTTTTTTTCCCTGCCTGCAACATATAATTTTAGTCAGCCAACACTAAATTAGACACCCACTCAGATTTATTATAATAAGAACATTCAGTAAGCTAATTTCAAGATGATGACTCCTATAAATTCTTATAATTTATTATTTAGTACTTTGGTTTTTAATCATTAAGTACGTGAAGACTTTGTAGGTCAAACCTGTATTAATGAAGACAGTAATCTATTTTCAAACTCTGCTCCTCACCCACCTTTCAAATTGTAAATTAACATAAATAGATTTAAACACACTTGTAAGAACAAAGGCAATAATTGGGGTTTGGGGGTGCATTGCCCCGATTGCCTAATCTTTCTAGGTAGATTGTCAGTCATAGTCCTGATTTATTTAGACACATAGTACGGGTTCTTTAACTGGAATAATGGAGTCCAAATCTGAGAAGCTGTTAGTTCACTAAGAAAATGAAATTCACAATGCACATTTAAAGTTTCATTAACAAAACAAAGCTGTTCAAATATTAGCCAATACAATTTCATTAGGGGTTAATCTTAGCCCAATGCAGCAATTTTTACTGCTTCTCTATGAAGTGTTACCGTTTTAGAGATGCACAGACAGGAAGTGTAATATTAACTATATATAAATATTTTAGAAAGCCACCAATGTTATCTAAATAAGAGTTTTCTTAATCTCCCAAATTCATTGCCAAATTAGAAACCATTTCATGATAATTTCAGACATTCAGTGCTAAAAGACTCAAGGGTTTTATTTTGCGAAACAAAGGGATGCTTTCTGATCAACTGCATGCAAACAATAAAGTTACCCACGCTGTAACGTTTTTTTCATTTTCCCCAAAATAAAGTTAATTTTTATTATGAAATAATACAAGCTCTTCATAAGCTATTTGAAAAGTATAGTAGCAAGAATCTATCATTTTAATTGAGAAAAAAAGTATCAGGATATAAAATAAAGTAAGTGTCCGGCAAAGTCCCTACTATGTATACGCTGAGAAAACCCTAGAAAGGGAATACAGCAAAGGGGCAATAGTGACTATCTTTAGGGGGTGGGATAATGGACAATTTTACTTTTTGTTTCTTCTGTTCAGTTTTTAATCTAATCCTCTGGAAATCCTTTCAGAAATAAAAAGGCAGGTGCTCGTGTCCCTCACACCGAAAGCGTTTTAAATCGCATCAGCGCCTGCGTGCCACAGGAGACAATCAGCGTCCGTTTTACCTGGAGACCGATGGCTCGGGGTGTGCCGCTGAACAGTCACTCCGAGTACCACTCGGGGCCTTGCCTCCACCGGTGAGAGCCCCCGGGATCCGGGTTCTTGCTCACAAGCTGGGCTTCAAAACAGGAAACCAGCCACACCCCCACCCCGCCGTCAGACTGCAGGTAAAATTACTTCATAAGTATTTTCCCTCACCCTCTAGCCACCTGGGGAAGGGTGAAGTATTGAAAGTCTTTAGATAAAATCCGTGATGAGAAGAGGTACAAAGATTCTGCCTCAGAGTTAAAGGATTTGTAAATAATGGAGAGCAGGAGGGGGTGGTAGCCAATTGGGCTATGGAAAGTTGGCTGAAATTAGATTTCTGGATTTTGCTTATGATTAACTAAATAAATGATGACTATTAGAATAATGAAAATGACGATGGAAATAGCACCTAGTATTTACACTGTGTTTGCCATGGTTATGCATAGCACTGAATTAAACATCTTCCATATCTTAAACCCCCATGGTAACTGTATGAATCAGTCCCATTTTACAGATGAGGAAGCTGAGATAGAAATCACTAGTTATCCGGGTGTGACCTTAGGCGGGTCAGTACTTGGCAGAGCTGAGACGTGAATTGCACCACCTGACTAATCTCCAGGGTGGCTTTTAATCATGAGAAGAAAGAAGCCTGCCACCAACGACTTTTTGAGAAATAGTCGACGCAGGGGAAAAACAGATTTATTAACTCACGATAGTTTCTATCTACAAACGTGTAATTGTTAAACTCATGAAACTGGTGAAACAACTTAGGGACCTAATTGTTAATACATTTGTGGATTACTTATCCTGTAGGCAGTGCAAATGGCCTCTACATTAAATATTGGTAAGTAACAAATTGAGCATCTTCAAACAACAGTGTATATTAACTATCTCACACATTTTTTTAAAAAAATCGGGATTTAGGGGCAGTTTAGCTGCATGGTTTTGTTACTGGCAAAGTTAGACCTCAGTTCTCGAGTTTGGCTAAGAATTCGGAGCCCAGAACTGTAAGGCAAGAGAAAGCTCATTTAGAGAAAGAAAGTCATGGAGGCAGAGGACGGGAGCCAGCTGGGCTGTGCAGACCAGGGAACAAGTCCCAGAGGCGAACGGAGGGCCCTCGGAGCTCAGGAGAAGGAAAGTGAAGTTACACACCTGAGAGAAAGAGCACGCTCTGGGCCCCTTCCTGCAGGGTTTTTATCTATTTCCCAGAGGCAAGAATTTTAGGGGAGGTTTCATGGGAGGATCTCAACAGAACGTTCACCAGCTTTCCAGGGGTGACCTTGCAGAGCAGTGGCCTCTACCATTTGGTGGGCAGTAAGGGAGGGTTTCCTAGTCATTGCGTCTAGTCCCCATGCTAGCCCAGGCGTCACACCATCTAGTTCTGCTGGTTTTCTGGGCTTGGAGCTGAAGCACAACTGAGGCCCAGATGCTATCTCCAGTTTGACCAAAACTGTCTCTGTGGTCAACAGACGGGAGGTTTTGTATTTGATGCTGATCAGAACCTCAAGGTCTTGAGGGCTTAATGCTTAAGGGAGTGGTCATGCAAGGGCTCATATGGGTGTCCTCTGAAGCTATTCACCAGCCCTCTTGTTCCTCCTCTAAGGGGGTCTAAACTGCACGACCAGTGACATGCTAGGGGAGGAAAGATCACCTGGGTTGAGGTCCTACCCTATAATAGTTGTTTTCTCTGGTTTTGCCCATTGCTGGGCACCTGGGACTTTCCACTCTGGTGAAATTTTATGCCGGGCCCACCGTTCCTGCTCTGCTCATGCCTGTCTAACTGCCTGCTCTGTCAGTCTGACTTGCATTAAGTTTCAGCTGCGGTCATCTGAAGGCTTAACTGGAGCGGGTGGTGGAATAATGCTTCCAAGAAAACACCCTCACATGACTGGCAAGCTGATTCTGGCTGTTGGCTACAGGCTTGAGCTCCTCACCCCACGGGCTTCCCCACAAGGCTGCTCAAGCATCCTCATTACATGGCACCCAGCTTCCCCCGAGTGAGTGACTCTGGGCAAGACAGAAGTTTCCATGTCTTTTGTCATCCAGCCTCAACATTCAGACTACACGATTTCCCCCATCAGCCCCGTTCAGAGTAGGAGGGGACCACATGAGTGCACGGAATCCAGGAGGCCGGCTGCTGCAGGATCTCTCCCCTCGTTGCCTAGACAGCCCTAATGCTGGGAAGCATGCAAGGTTGCACTCTGATATTTCAGCAAGGAAATTAATTCCAAGGGGGTCAGAAGGGAAAATGAAATGCCATCGTGAAGAAACATGAGGGCGCACATGCTGACTCACCCTTGATTGTAGGACCAGCATTGCACAGGACTCATAAAGTGCAGTGTTTTCCACAGCTGGGGGGGACGTAAAGCTCATAGGCCTGGAAAATAGTTTTAGATGGCTCCCAAAGAGGCTTTAGGAATCATTTTGAACATGAAAAGGAATAGTTTGAGTAAAACTATTTCATAAAATTGGAGATGAAGAAAAGCTTTAACATTGTAAAATTAAACATTATTTGTAAAAATACATTAATAAACCTTACAAGAAAACTTTTGAACATTTCCTCTACATCCCCTAAAGTGTATCAACTGGGCAAAGAATTGGGAGGCACCTCATTGGTAAAATAAAAAATCACTCTGTGTTTGGGGTTACCTGGCATCCAGAGACTCACTGGTTCAGTAAATAGGTACTGGGAACTTCTATGTGCCTGGCATGTCCAAGGCCAGTGGACAAAGTAATGAATAAGACAGACAAGGCTCCCACACCCTAGCAGGTGAGAGAGGCATTAAACAAATACAAGTGTGCAAGACATCATTATTATCAAAGTATCAGGCTTGTTATCTTCTGAGGCAACCAAGCATTTGAGTCATCCAGCTAACTGACCTTTGATTCAGTTGCTTGCCCATCAAGTAACATAATTTTACTGGGTTCAGTCTGGTCAAATTAACAGGAACATTTCAAACTATGTGATGATTATAGTCCTCTTTGAGAATGATTGTTTTGGCACTTGGTTTATACATCAGCCCCCATGAGTTTGATTACTGTGAGTCTGCACCTGTGGGAAAGACCTGCCCTTGGTGAGCAGATCTAATTTCTGAGTTAGTGAGCTTGGGGGATTGGTTCAATATTATTAATGAACTTGCTAAAGTAAACACTACCTGGCAAACTTCTAGAAAGTCAGTCACCTGGCTTTCACTGTCTACACCAGTCCTCTTCTTTCCAAAGATAACTTACATTTTATGCATAAAACAAACTTCCTCTAGGAACTGTAAAGAAAGTGTTACACAGATGAGACCAAGATACTAAGAGAGGTGTGGCACATATGCGAATCCCATTCCCTGAGTCCTCATTCCCGAATGATGGTGATAATTGATCAGAAAAATCTATGCTGAGCAGGTACGGCTTCAGAGACCTACTCTACATCATACCACAAACACACACTAACAACTGATCAGCATTCAAAGACCTCAGATATCAATACATGTTTGTTCCAATAAGACTGGACCCTTTTTAATTTGAGCCCTGAGTCCATACCCAGGTTACTAGGCACTGACCGACTCAACAGATACAGGCAGACCATGGGTGAGGCCCATCACTACCTAAGGGTTCCACACCAGTGAATGTAGGTGGTCGCAGCCTTGGCCAATAGGAGGTAAGGGTGAGACCAGAAAGAACCTGAAGTAATAGGGGAGAGGAAATAACAGTTTTATATTCCCGAGTTTTAATGCAACCTTGTTTTTTAATAGTGAAGAACTATAAACAATGGATATTGTCTATACCCATTGTAGTATATCCAGTGGATGAACTATAAGAACCATCATTTGATAGCTTTTTATCTAGCTGATGTTTGACATTAATAGATTATGCTATAATAAGAGAAAATACTTATAATGTTAAGTGAAAAACTCAGGATATAGCATCATGTATAATGTAGTATAAATAATGGCATAAAAAAGAAACTTATTAATGGAGGGGCAATTTGAATGGGACTAACCAAAAATTGACACTTTGGCTAAGTATTATTATTTTATTCTCTCCTTCTTATTAGTATGCTTTATTTTGGTAATTTCCTGTTTGGTATCTACACACACACATGGAAACTGCTAGTGAAATCCTCTGCAGAATGAAAGTCAAGTTCCCACTCTACTCTCTATAGGTTCCTAGCCTCTGGTAGGAAAAAATGCAAACTTACAAACTCTCTCCTTTGCTCACTGAATCAAGATGACAAATACAGTCTGGAAAGAAAAACACGGTTACTGGGTTTTGTCATAAAGGTGGCCAAGGATGGTGTGTATCAGAATTCAGTCCTGGTTTTTGAAAACTCCATGTGATTTCACAGTTCTGCAGAATAGGTGACTCGGTGGCAGTCTGGTCACAGACAATCGCTCCCCATGGTAACAGAGCTCTGCACTGGCCCGGATGCAGGGTGGCTCAGCTGGCAGGGCCCACACGTCACGATGAGTCACTACACAAAGGATGTCCTCTGTGGATGCCAAGTGGACGCTGGGCAGCTGTGCCGAGAGTGCCGGCCTTCCTGTGGTGACCAAGTCCGTCGCCAAGTAGAAGCCGGTTGTCCAACTGCTCCTCAAGGCTCCTGTGCCTTTGTGAGTTACCTCAGCAAAGGCTTCTCAGCAACCTGGCCCCACACGGAAATACGGGCACGACTCGCAGAGGCAGAGTGCGGTCGCTTTGTTTCCGAGGATTAAAAAACCGCCAAACAGGTGCATCGCGTCGTTAAGGAAACACTGAATCTTGGAGGAGAAAGGGAATGTACCGTCCCCTTTGTCTAACTCCCGTCTATTTTGAGTCTCTGCTGTGGGGTTGAAAGCTGGAGGTTCAACCTCATCATTACCTCATCGGTTAGAGGAGAGCAGGCCGATGGAGGCTTTACTTTCTGCTTCAGGGTCGGCCCTAGGCAAATCTGTTAATTAGGCTAAATTTGGTCTGCTTAGATACTCGCCTGCTCTCCTCTCCCCCTCTCCCCCGGTGTACCAGGTCAGGCCTCCCGGGCCCTGAGGCAGCACCAGATGAAGGACTGCACCAGATAAATGGGGCATTCCCTGGGGTTCACAGTGCTCTCCACCCAATGTCCCGCATCTTCTGAGCCCTGTCTCTACCTTGGTGTGAGCTAAGTACACAGAGCCTTGCCCTTAAACAGGGGTTATTTTTTTAAATCCCCACCCAGGGATATGTTTATTGATTTTAGAGAGAAACAAAGAGAGAGGGAGAGACACGTCATTTGGCTGCCTCCCACACACACCTGACTAAGGATCGAACCTGCAGCCTAAGCATGTGCCCTGATCATAAATCAAACCCACAACTTTTTGGTGCACAGGACAATGCTCCTACCAACTGAGCCACCCGTCCAGGGCAACGGTGGTTCTATTTGAAGGTGCTCATTTAGTCAAAGGCCTGGTTCCAGTGGTTAGCCAACACAGTTTCTTTAGTTAGATTGGTTGAGGAGGTGTTAGAGGGCAAACAGAACCTGAAGTCTTTCACAAAGATAACGACGTCAATCACTAAAAGTAGCACTGATTGATAGCCCACTTTTCAGAGAAGAAACTGTGCTACTTGTTTTTCACACACTAACTCTAAGCTCTCTATATTCGTTAGCATCTGCTGCTTAACAAAACTCCCACAGTACTCAGTGGGTGAAAAACAACCACTGCTTCTTACACAAGTTCATGACTCTCTGCACTGGCCGGGCTCTTTCTTTGGTGCAGACAGTCTTGACGATCTCTGCCAGGCTCAGTGGAGTGTCTGGGGTCAGCCGGTGGCTTGGCTGGTAGCTGGATGACTCTGGAACGGCCTCCCTCGTGTGCCCGGAGGTGGGCAGGCTCTGCACGAGGACAACTGGGCTTCCTTCCTGTGGCCTCTCATCCTCCGCAGGCTGACGTCGTGGTCTCAGCAGCAAGGGGCACACACCAGTAGCCAAATGCTTGCCACGCCTGTGCCTGTATCATCTTTGATTAAGTCCCACTGGCCGATGAGTCAACCCTGTTCAAGTGGAGGGGAAAAGACTCTACCCCTTATTAGGAAGATGAACAACATCATACAGAGTGGGTGTGGATGCAGGGGAGGCAAGAAATGCTTCTTTTTTTAATAATTACAATTTTCACAACCTACCACATCATCCCCAAACCCTAAAGTGTGGTTGTTAATATTTGTATCTTACAGAAGAAAGTAAGACTTAGAATGGTTAAAAAAAAAAAACAACCCTAAGAAAAGACAGACTAAACCCAGGGGTACTGGACTGGAATCAGGTACAAACTAATATTTCAAATATATACATATTTATATCACATACACTTAATATCATAAATATATAAAATAATACAATTTACTTAAATGTAAACATGTAAAAATATGTAATGTATGCCCCTGAAACAAGAAGTGCAACTAGCACCCAAACCATGGTTTCTAAATACCATTTTCCAATCAAAGGAACAGGGATTCTTGGAAAAGCAGTCATTCCCAAGACTGGGGCAGGGCAGCACCAGACAGGCCTGTGGCATCATACAGGGCCAAGACATAAGGAAGCGCTCAGAATGGGACAGGGCACGAAGAAAGGGCACAGGAGCCAACACAGAAGAGCTCTCGGGGCCAAAGCGGGAACAATCTGAACAGCAAAATATGCAATAGCATCATTGCATTATGACCTACAGGAAACAAAAGGAATATTCGTGTGTCTGTACTAATATAAGTGAGTAAGTGATTTAAAAACTAAGTGGAGTAGATAGGACAGCCTTCCAGAGAGAAGAATTCTGACTAACAAACACAGAAGTCCTGAGAGAAATGGGAACTCCCCGTCAGAACTGAACAGTAGTAGCTGCCACAGCCAGGGTCCACAGATGGGTGCAAAAACCGGTGGGCAGGAATCTGGGAGAAACAGTCTCAGAGTACCTCCCCGAAGACATTTATTAATTACAAAGGGGAAACAGTAACTGCCAGTGGACAAATCTGGCAGAAAACACGTTCACCGAGAGAGATCCGGTTAACGTTACCAGTAAAAAGATACTTTGATGCTATCTACTGTCTGATATGGACTGAGAAGGAAAGGTACACGGCTTTGTGTATTTTTGCATAAGGACCATAACCTCAGTCTAATCAGGAGGAAACATCAGGTACACCCAAATTGAGGATTTTCTATGAAATAACTAAGCAGACCATGCAAAAAGTGTAAAGGTCACAAGAATAATAATAAAAATAACGAAGACCAAGAACCTGTCTCAGACCCACAGATTAGAGGAGACTAGGAGGCACACCAGTAAATGCAGAGCGTGACCCCGGGTTAAATCCTGGAACAGGAAATGAACGTTAAATGGAAACACTGGTGAAATGCAAATAAAGTATTGCTCAATTGAGTTAATAGCATTGCAGCAATGTTAATTTCTTAGTGTGGAAAAATGTATCATGTTAATATTAGGGGGAGCTGTATGAATAAAGGGTGTATGGGAACTTCCTGTGTATTTCTGTGACTTTCTGGTAAGCCAAAATTTATTTCAGAACAAAAATTAAAAAAAACAACAACACAGCACTTTCCCAAGGCCACAGCCCCTGCTGGCTGTTGGAACTCAAACTCCATTTTGCCCGATTCCAAAGTCTGTGCTTTCTCTACTCCGCTGTGCTTTTCCACCATCCACGCTGCACCAACTGCCTGCTCAGAATTGGTTAAGACTGGACTAGGACACCCCTTCCAAAAGAATTATTTTATGGGAAAAACTGCTGGTACAATTAGGCATAAGCCCATTTACTTTAAATGGGGAAAATGAGGCACGGGCTCATTAAAATGTACATGAAGAATATCCACTCTGAGCTCTGGTCCTAACTACCCAGATATGCCACTTTATAATGTCTTTTCTTGATTCCCCACAACTCGGGTAAATTAGTACAGGACTACACATTTCAACCTTCAACCGTTTTGTCACTTAAAATGAGTGTCTGGAAGGCCATCCTTCAGGGGGTATTAGTTACCTTGTCCATTACCTACTTAATCATAGCTCGGAGTTATTTTTTGCCTTGTGGAAGCTGATTTTAAATTACGGGCTATAATGGAGCAAAGCCACACTTAGCAAATTATATGGCATGGGAAAACCCTTGCTTTGGGGAAAAATTATACATTTCTTTAAAAATATGTTTTATAAAATATTATATTAAGCCTATAAAACAAAATCCACAAGTGAATTCTGGGGCCTTTAGGACATATTTGACAATGGACTCAAATCTCTGGCCTGCTCCTAAATAAGGGGCGGAACAGAGAGATTCTCTTTGATTCCTGTCGGCCCGGCCGCAGGCTGTGGATTTCTGCGTGCAGACCCACGGGAGGAGGGCTAGAGATCTCGCTGGTCTTCTCACATAATGTGGTAAATAAATTAGCCAAACAATCTTACACTTCATGTTGAGCCCCAGTGACAGTCTCACAGGCAGTGTATTCTCACTGTCAGGAATGCATTCCTTTATTTCTCTTTAAAGAAGTCCACCCAAGTGCCTTGGGACTTGATGAAAATGACAGCAAGATAAGAAGAAAGTGCATGAAAGCAGGGCCACTAAATAGAGGAGACGATGACCCTTCAGAACGAAGGTTTTCCATTTGTCTATAGCTTTGCCACACGCTTCACTGGACTGTGTCCCTGTGGCTGGAAACAGTCTTTGGGGCCAGTAAAGAAAGTTAGCCTTCCTGCCTCAACAGGCAAGTCTTTGTCATCCTGCTAAGGCCACCAATTCTAAGGGTCAGCCGCCACCAGGTCAGAGCTGGACGTATGTCCCTGGTGAACTGGAATGAGGTCATCGGGCCAGCTCACAGGGTGACATTGTTAGCTGGGGCCCCAGCCAGCTCTGGCCCGGGTCGTGCAAGGCCCAGGACAGAGGGCAGCTCTGGGGTGGCTGGGCGGATCGTGTAAGGTGGCCAGTTGCCCAGCTGAAAAGTCTGCAAAATCTTTCTTTAAAAACCAATGTTTTAATTTGAGGATATTAACTGCATGGAAGTGATTTGACTCGATGATTTATAACCCCACCAGAATTCTGCGGCATTGCCCTCCATATGTGCGGCTGCCATTTTCCCTTTTGTATACCTATCACTTCCCATTGTTTATCTTCCCTGATTGATGTTCGGGCATGGGATGTTTTCTATTATGAGATTCCTAATTATCACTGGTAATAGAGAAGGCTTCCCTATTATCTTCAGCGAGACGGCCCAAATTATTCATTGTAGCCCACTGGTACCACGTCGCAGGAAAATAAGAATTTATTTCCCATCCCAGGCATATGGAAGATAAGAGGATGTATTTATTTCTTCATGTTTCAAAAGGATTAAGCTTTAAAAAATAAATATCACTTAGGCTGTCAGTAAGCAGAACTTTATGGTTCTGAGTTTAGAGGGCCTCTCTTGGGCTAAGAGCAGCAGATCTAAACCCTGCTTTTAAAAAGAGGGATAGGGTGGGGAATCAGTGATGGCTTTTCTTGGCTAAATAGAATGCTATATATTTTAGCCATTACACTGGTCTGCAAGGCACCCAGCACCACCTTGGACCTCAGCATTAAATAACGCACCGGCTTATTTATAAAAATGTTACTGAATTCTAACAGTCCTTGACCCCTGGCTATTCTGAGAGCACGTTGAATACATCATCTGGGTTTTGCCTAATTACACATAATTAGGAAATGTAATTATGCTTTTCAATGTTGCTCTGCCATTAGGAACCTAGTGGACAGCTGAAACACAAGTAAGGATTCAGTGCTTCAGAGAAAACAAATTAAAAATATGAGCCAACCTCTAAAAATAGGGATTGCACTGAAGGTTAATAAATCAAATTTATAAAAAAACATAATAAAATTTTGCTCTTGGCTCTGGGTAAATATTTGATGCAACAGTTACGCTGGCTGCCTTTGTATTGGGGACTTACTTAATGATAGAGCATTTGCATCCATGCTGAGCCAGGGAACAGGAATGAATTATTTTGCTCCATGATTACCCTGATTTGCTAACTTTCTCACTTATTTATGTCTTTTTATTTTTACTTCCTCCTTTAAGCTGGATTCCCTGCTCAAGCTGAGCAAATTACTCCTAATTGTTCAGTGGCAAAGGAGCGCCTGCCATCGGCAGGTCCGTTGCATGCGAGGGCTGCTAACACTCAAAGCTCAGGCGGGCCTCAACTGCAAGCCAGGCATTCACGTCTCAGGGGCATGGAAGGCTCGGGCTGGCAAGTCTATAGCACAGCCACCGTAATAGTAAACGTGTCCTAGATTTGGTTTGGCACCTACTCCCAATCAGGCACTGAACTGGGTGCCTTCACCACCCCAAAAGCTAAGAAGTTCACAGGTGGGAAAACAGAAAGGTTAAACAGCTTAAATGTACAAGTTCATGAAGGATGTGGACTTGGGAGCCTTCTACGTTCGGAACTTAGCTTTTGTGTTTATTGAATTTTCCTCTACTGTTATGGTAGCTGACAGTAATAAAGTAATACACTCCATTAAATGCACTATTTATGGAAATATTTCTATGGTGCCAAAAAAATTAAAAGGAGGAATGATTGCCAAAAGCAAAGGCCCAATGTTTGTAGTGCTTTTGCTCCTAACAGAAGGCCAAGGCACAACAGCCTGTTAAAAACTGTCTCTCTGCCTGCCAGTCCCGGGACAGGCATGCATGCGCACACGTGCGAATGTGTGTGTGCAAAAGTTAGGTTTCTAGCCCATATTTCTTTGGTTTCTTGCAGGGTAAAAACATTCTTTTAAGCTTGTCTTCACCCCTCCTTGTATTTTATAGACACCTTTTCCAACAGTCGTAGGTCCTATTCAACCCATTTCCAGATGTGTCTTTCTCCTCCTGCCCCTCCTCTCCCTCAGCACCATTGTCAACTCCCGCATTGCTGCATCTGTGCGGAACGAACTCCCCTGGGATTACTTGATGAGAGACAGTGCTGCTCACTCCAATCCCAGATTAAAACATTCTTCTCCTGAGCACCTTGAAGGGGAGATGCTGATTACGACTCGACTTTATAATGTGACTCTTCCATCCCTTCTCCCCAGGAGAAGTGCTGGGCCTCCCACACGTCGGCAGGCCTGCCTGGAAGTTAATTAGATCAGTGCCACTCAAGCCCAGCAACCCAAGACCCTCATTTTCAAAGAAATATTTTATAACTCCCTATTAAGCTCCTGAAATGAAATTCAAAATAGCATAACTTACTTGCACACACAATTAATGAAAAATTAATGTAATGTACTAACTATAAATAAAGAAGAGACAAATAATTGATAAAATAATGTGCATTTTAAAAGTTAACTGCTTGGACAAGATTACACCAGAAGCACATAATGAAATAGTCAAATGTTTGCAGCTACTTGCAAGTTTGGATTATAGAAACATAAATCAAAATTCTCCAGAATTTTGATATGTTCTCTTTGTATTTGGCATTTTGAAATAAGTGTGGGATATATTTTTATATGGGCAGAGCACTGTGTTGGTAAACCAGCTCTCTGGAAAGAAACACATACATGCACACACACACCCTGATTTGCAGTGTTTACCGATTTCCAAGGTGCAAACACTCTCACCACGGTCAATATCAAGCGACCAGGATGCCATCATGGAGTGCAGAACTGGGAAGAAATGGGCATAATGTGCTCACGGGAGCTGGAAGGAGGAAGCCCCAGCACACTACTACTGCATCATCGTAAGTGTAGCGCTACAAATGGAGACAAACCCCATGCTCTGGGGACTCCACTGTTGCCCTGAGAGGCACTGCATGATTTCTCAAGAGGGCAGACAAATCTTGATCAAGTTTTGAGTCAAACACAGTACAGTCTTCCGTTGACTTGGAAGATCCTTGCATTTCTAGGAGATTCAGTACATGCTGTGCTTCTGGGCAAAGCATTGTGAGTTCCGGGCTCAGGTTGTTGCAAACACATTTTTGGCTGACATGAGTGACGTGTGCAAGTTACCAGGGTGCAGGCGATTCTTCACTGCATTGGACTGTCTATAGCATCACAGGGTAGATTTGTGAACCCCAAGCTCTTAATGATCCCCAGCACCAAAATGTCTCTCAAATCTCAAAAACATCCCCTAGTAGACAGTATTGCATTGAGATATTTGCTACTCCAACTGTGGTCCTTGGGCCAGCAATACTGGCATCACCTGGGAGCTCATTAGTTTGTAAAAAAACACAGGATCTCAGGGCCCACCCAGACCTACTAAACCAGAATCCGCATTTAACAAGACCCTGGGGGCTTGGGTGATTCATAGGAATGTTACAGATGAGGAAGCGCTGGGTTAGGTAGTGAGCTTCAAGACTGACCAACGGATCGTGCAGGGGTCCTACTCAATGCCAGGATGAGCAATGCAAAATACACCACAGGCTCTGCAGAAAAACTAAGCAATAAGCTTCACTTGGTGGCGGCACCGTGCCATGCCGTCATCCCTCTTCGTTGAAACCATACTGCACAGCCATGAGCGCTTTTGCTTCGAATGTTCGGAGGGTTATTTGATTAGTCAGCCAAAGGGATAGAGTCCTTACCACATATAATGCCTTATGCCTTCTCTAGACTGATCCACACAATACTCTCTCTTTAAAATAAGAACAGGAGATGAAAAAAGCAAGACCCAGAGAGGTTCAAGGCTCCCTTCGGTGTCACAGAGTTAGGACTGTGTACAGCTGGGACCAGCAATAGCAATTGCCTTCTGTTAGAAAACTAGTCTATGAGTGCACAGTGAGGGTCGGCCAGACGGCACTGCAAACAGGCTGCTCCCGTCCCATAACAACTGACACTTGCCCACAACCATGTATTTGTGAACCATGTTCACATGTGTCAGCTTATTCGGATTTCCAAACAACCAGTACCTTACTGAAAGGATGAAACTGAGGCTCAGAAAGGTATGGGGATGAAGGATAAGAAAAAACGGAGGAATTTGCCCAAGTCACTCAGCTAGTAAGTTGGTAATAATAGAAAAAAGTCTAGGTGTTTTTGCTCTTATGTGACTTTTGGCTTAGCTAGTACCTGGGGTTGGGAGGTCACTCCCAGCAGCCTGGAAGCAAAGGCGCTTGTGCAAGAGTGACCTCAGGGGCACCCTGGTGGGGGCGGGAGGATTGGGAGCTGGGTTTTTCAAGACATGGCCCTCCAGCTCTTCCTCTGCCCAATTTTATGTCCCCAACCAAACATGCCATTTGCCAGGATCATCAACCAGGAATGCAGGTTACATATTAAATAAACTGCCCCCTCACTCGACCTACCTTATTCTCCTCCCTCCCCCCATAACTGGGATAACTCAGAGGAATTAAAATGAGAAAATAAACATGTACCGGCAATCCGGGATGTAGCTCAATTAACAGCCATAAGTAATATTTATTGCAAAAATCTTAACATCTATTAGCAGGGGGGCGGGGGGGGTGGAGTTGCATCTCTGCACATAAAACGCATCCATTTCTGCACATGGCTCCTGGGGCGGGGGATCTCCTGAGTGTCTTCTCATCACAACCAGCGTCGGACCAGAAGGTCTAAACCGTCTTTAGACCTCTGACGATGCGAAGGTGAGATGTCCCCAGCCAGCAGACTGACGAGGTGTAACTACACTTGAGAACTTCTCCGTTTTATACTTATGAGAGGGAGAGGGAGGGTGGGGTAGGGGTCAGAGGCAGAGAGAGACAGAGCGACAGAGAGACACACACACACAAAGACAGACAGCGGGGCAGAGAGACACCAAAACAGAAAGGATGACGCTCTCTGAGTGGAAGGCTCGTGGGTGACTTAAACTTTCTTCTTGGTGATTTTTTCCCATATGTTCTGTAATTTTTGTAATTAAATGTTTCATTTTGAGATAATTGTAGATTCACATGCAGTTGTGTAAAATGATACAGAAGAGACCCCAGACTTCCTTTACCCTGTTTCCCCCAATGGCAATATCTCACAAAACCAAAGCATAACATCACAACCAGGAAACTGGCACAGCCACAGCCAAGATAAAGACCATGCCACCCCTGCCCCCCACCCCCTGCCCAGGGCCCTTCTGTCACCACCCCACCCTTCCCTTCCAGCCGCACCCCTCCTGAATCCCTGGAAGTCACCGATCTGTTTCTATGATTTAGTCCTTTCAAGAATGTTATATAAATAAAATCATATAGTATGTAGCCCTTGGGGATTGTCTTTTTCAACCATTTATAGTTCTTTTAAAGCCAAAGCAAATACTCTAGTTGCATGTGCACATGCAAGTGCAAAGCCTCACTGCGTTAAGGTTCACTTGTGCCTTGAGGGTCTCCTCCATTTCATGTAGGGACTGCTGAAGTTTCCTCTTCTCCTGAGATGCACTCTCGGTCCTCTGGGGTTTGCAGAGTGTTTGTGTCAATGAGTTTTTGTCACTGTGCAATGTGATGGCTGGACTGGCCTACTGTTCCGATTATACTTGGCCTTGCTTCCTGGGAATGACCAAAGCACACCCTCAGCTCCCTGAGGTGCTTTTCTTGGCTTCCCCACCCCCCACAGAACCCAAAAAGCTGCCTTCCACAGCACAGCCTGCTGGACTGGGCAAGGACTCTCCCAGGCCACCAGCCCACCCCACAGCCCCAGCCAGAGAGGGAGGCATATGGCCAAACACAGAGCTTCTGGCTTCTTATTTTATCAGTTGTTCTCCAAATTAGAGTATGATGTAGTTAAAAGACCTCTGGAGTCACACGGAGTGAATTTTCCCACTCAAGAATTCCATGCTATTTTGGGTCTCTGAGACTCAGTTTTCTCACCTGTAAAATGGGACAAGAACACTTACTTGCCTTTGTATTTACAGCTGTATCTATGCAAAATGATTATGAAAATTTACTAAAACAAATGTAACACTCATAATACTATGCCCACATGTGTGATATGCCCAAGTAACACATGTTGTTATTATTGCAGATGAATCAAAATAATAAATCCACCTTCAGAATCCACCTTGGTTTCTAATCACCCAATTGCCTTCTTTCTTGGTATATAACACAAAATTACTTCCTTCCCTCAAGAAATGGTTTCTGGACAAGAACCACGGAGACGGCCCACTAAGCGGTCTGTATGAAATCTCCAGCCTCGCATTGCTGGGGGGGAAAAGTGTCTCATTCCTGAGAAGCGTTCAGGCTTTGAGCGATGTCAAGGGCCTTTGAACAAGCCTTATAAATGACATCCATATTTGTCCATTTTTGACTTAAATTGCTTTTGGTTCAACCGCTGCCATGAATTGCCTTGATGCAATATCATACAGGATGACACAAAACACAGAGGAAGAAGCAAGTTGCTGGCGAGGATTAGGAAATAAAGGAGTCACAGCCTTGTTCACTTCTCCAAGTGTTGGAAGAAATGAAAACGAAACTTGTGTTGAAAGGTAATCTCCATGAACCGTGATAAGAGCAAGTGACATCTTACACAGCTCAAGTCTCCTGGTTCAGCCTGGCAGTTATAATAAAAGCCATTTGCATACAGCTAACCATTTTTTAAGTTTCCACGTGCTTGCTGTTTCTTCTTCTTCTTCTTCTTCTTTTTTCATCTTCTCCAGCCCCTGCCCCCACCCCACCCCTTAAGAGCAATTTGCGATTCTGGAACTTCTCGTGACTGTGTTCTGGGCTCCGGTTTCTATTGTGTGGGATGAAGAAGCAGCTTCTACGTTCTGGAGAACAACCTCCACTCTCCCCTTTCTCTCTTCGGCTGCAGCTCACCGTCCATCTCCCACCTCTTTCTGCTAAACCCTGCATCTGAAAAACATTGAAATGCCCGTGGCAAAAGCCCATCTACTGCCTATCTCCCTAAGCAAGGACGTTCTGTTTCATCTGGGTCCTGTGCTGAGGGGTTGGAACTGCAGAGGTTCTGGCTGCAGAGAACAATGAAGTAGACCTGAGTTTAGATCAGAAACCTTCAGCTCCAGCCTCATCTCTGCCACCCACCAGCGCTCTGATTCTAGGCGAGCGGCTCCAGGGTCCTGCACCTCACAGTGTGAACCCTGCATCTGGAAAATGGCCTAATGCCACCCACCTCAAGAGCTGTTTGGAGGATTAAACGAAGCACTGCATTTGCCAGGCCCTAGTGCGGTGTGGGGCTCAGTGACACCCCTGTCCTTCCCTTCTGGTTTACGCCCACGCCTTGGTGGTCAAGCCCAGGGAACAGGCGTTTGACAGTCCCTTCTTCCCAGCGTCTGGGATGCTGCCATGCAGGTGGGCCTGTGGGGCAGTGCACTTGTCCCACGAGGGCCGCTACCCACGCTGCAAGGAGCCCCCTCTCTCTGTGGCCCACTGGTTTTTGCAAAGTAAACACTACTTCAGCACCCACGTTTGCCCCCTGCCAGGTGTCCTCGCCCAGGCCACACCAGCACTGCCTTCCAAGAAGCCCGCCCTGGGCACCCTCCATCTCTGCAGAGGGAGATCCGATCTAGATGTGAAAGACATAACGTGTTTCTGCTCGTGTTCGCGCACCCTCACACAGCGGAGGCCAGGGAGCACAGATCTCCTCATTTTCGTGTGTGCGCACAAGGTCACTTTCCCAACAAATCAATAGAGCAATCTGAATACACAATTTTTGTGTCACGGTGTATTTTGGAGTTGAAATACATCGAAGGGAACAAGAATAACAAGGCCTGAAGGAAGTGTCAGCTTCAGCAGTAACAGGATTTTGCGTCTCCTTATTGTCCGTCTCAAATGCATCTGAGGGTATAATCGAGATCCCTCCCTTCGTGAAAAGTCAGAAAGAGCAACTAGGTACATTGAATCATTTCAGGTTTGAATTCTGCCTCCTTTCTTACTAAAACGAGGTCCGAGAGATTTTTCCCGTTGTCTCCTTGCAATGCTTTGGCATCCCATTAATTTCTTGCACTTTACGTTCCCCCTCTAGTCACCGAATTCTGCTTCTTCCTCTCTAAAACGCAGTCACAGCAGCTGGTGCAGCCGGTGGGTCCCCAGACGATCCGTGTGTGAGAAACTGAGCAAACGTCTTACGTGTGCTGATTATGCGTCCGGTACAGCCCTGCCTTTCCTTTCCTCGCAAACAGCTGCTTCACTAACACGCTCGGGACACTTTGCATTTTAAAGGGTGTTTCCCTTGTAAAGCCGTATTTGTCGCTGGCTCCCTTTGGAGGATCCGACCATTATCAAAATGTTGGTTCAGAGTCTATTTGCTCCGAGGGCATTTTGCGGATCACTTTAACTGTTGCATCCGACAGAATAAAAGCAAGATTAAAACGTGAAACAGCTTGGCTTGGCAGGGACACGTCACCAGAGTGCTGGCACTGGCCTGCTGGGCAGTTATGGTCATGAGAGGCGATGCTGGATGATGAGGGGAAAACAGGAGAAGAGCAGTGTTGGGATGAGAAAAACCACTTGAATTGGATCCACGCCCATGTGGGAGCTAAAAATTCTCAGGCTTCACTCTGAAGACTCACATTCCATCTCTGTGAAATGGTCACATCAACAATAGTCTCCAGAACCCCTGCCAGGGTCAAGCCCTCACAAGGACCGGGACAGACATGGGCACAACCCTCAGTACAGGGTAGGTCCACAGTAGGTATCAACAGCTACCATGGTCGCTCAGACGGCTGCGGCATGCAGACACGATTACAACAAGTAGCAATCATAATCATAAAAACTAAAGCTTCACATTTACATATTTCATGATTTTTAGTTCTGGGTAAACCAGTCTAATAATTTGACATATGCAAAATGCCCAGGTTAGCACTCCTCTTTTTCTGTATTCCTTCATACTATAAATTCTGTCTGCAGTACACAAAATCTGTAGTCTGTTAAGAAGTCGGTAGAACGTTCAAGAATTACACAAGCATTCCAGGAACCCAGTCTCCATCTGCAACAGACCAGACCCTACTTCCAAATCCTTGGCAATGGGATGATGCTTTTTGGACCCTTGTCCCATCTGCCAGCCTTCACACCTCACTCACTGGCCTCCTGAGGATGCTCTTTTCTCATTTACTGTGTTTCTCTGGATGGCAACCTCTGCACCTCTCAATAAATTTTGGTTTACCTAGGAGATGACGGGCACAGAAAGCCGGACTCAATTTGTGCCGATTTATGAGACACACGTGCAGCAATCCTGGAAACTTTTCTGTTGCTCACTTTATAAATTAACCCCCTCTTTGAATATTCTGCAGACTTTGCACAGGTCGATGGGGACGCAGTCCCAGGTCAGCCTTTTGGGCGTCTCGGTGTTGGCTACCACAGCACATGGGCCCTGCTCAGCACAGACAACGCCGGTGTCTGAGATTTATGAGAAGAGGGGAGCGTTTGCATCCTGTTGTTATTCTGGCATTGTTGGTCTCACTGGGCCCCACAATACTAACTTCCAGCCTCCCCTACCCGAGGCATGTGTGAAAGGTGGATGCTGGGTGCAGTGTTTCGATTTGACTGATGGTGTCATTCATTCACTCACTCACTCACTCACTCACTCAGCTGAAATATTCCAAGTACCTAGTACATGCATGGTGAGGCAAAAGCCAAACCGATCCAACATAGAATGAGACACAAAACCTGGTGTCACAGACCTTATGTTCTGCCCCTGTGGTATGACAGGAAAAATATGAAAGTGATGAGTCAGCAGACTCTGGCCTGAAGGCCACCTTTACCACTAAGAAACTGTGTGACTCTGGGTAACCCACCAGATCCTCTTTAGGCTTAACTTCTTCCTCTGTAAAATGGGTATAATCATACCCAATTTCACAGAGGATGTATTGACATAGCGATGCTCAGCAAATTGCTAGGAAAACTCTCTGTACTTCACAAACATTCAGGACTCCTACAAACACACACCAGTAACACACACGTGCAACAAGGAACAAAAGAGAATTTATGGAAAATCAGACCCAGGAGCAAAGAGCCCAATGGGGATGTAATAACTGAGTGTCCTTGCTACCTTTGTGGGTTCTGCAGCCCAATTTGCTTTCCTTACAGTAAAAAAGAATGGGGAAGAGGAGGCAGCAGGAAGAGATAGACAGATAAAGGGGAAAATGTGGTTATATTGGAGAAATAAGCAGGGTGTAGGAAAGGCTGTGAGTCGAGGTTGGTGGTAGAGAGAGAGAGAAAGAGAGAGAGAGGTGGGGAGAGAAAAAAGAGAGAGAGAGCGTGCGCACTGACCCTGGCGACTTTGTCTTGCTACACCCCACCCTTGTCCACTGCAAGTCACCGAGGGGGTGGGGGTGCTTACTGTCCATACTGGCCAAAGCAGTGATTCTTCAAGGCAAGTGTCTTGCTCTCAGGAGCAAAAATAAATAAAATTGGTGAGTTCAAAAGCCACCACTGTAATGATTATAAATGGATGCAATCTGTTTTTGGAGAGCAACTCCAAGGAATGTGATCGAAGGGCTTGAGTTTCCCTCTGTGAGGTTACCTCCTCCGCTCACCTGCTGGCTCCTGTGACTCCGCCGCTATAAACAGGTTCCCTCAGGATGCGCGCTCCCCAATCACATGCACTCCAGAAGAGGTGATTGCTTTGCTGACCCAGAGGGAAGGGATGGGTGCATTCTCCCTCCTAAACGTCCAGGTATAATAATAGTAACCAGTATTTTTGTTACCACTGAGCACTTACTATGTACCAAGGATCATGCTTTGTGCTTTAGGATAATTATCTTATTTGATCATCTGAATGCCCCCACAAATGTAGATAGGATTATGGTCATTGTTCCACAAATGAGAAAGGTCAGGGTGACCTGCCCGAGCTCTTACACCTGTGAGTGTGCAACCCGCCTCTGTGAAGGTCATGGGCACCGGCACCGTGCAGCTGATGGTGGGCCCCTGGGCTCCCAGGTGGGGAACCAGTGGGTACTCCACGCCGTAGGATAAACTCAGTTTTATTCATGGCTGAGCCAATCAGAATATCATTCTCACATGTTTGTGAACACAGTCATTTTGAATAGATTGCAAACTCCTCCTGGAGCTTTTAAAGTCCACCTTAGAGGCTCACACAGGATTACTGCAGGTGGTGTCTCAGACCCCCAGAAGTTCACCTGTGTTTTGTCCAAAGCGCTTGCTAACACATAGCTTGTAGATAAGGAAATGAAGGCTGGGCAGGGGACGTGACCTCCAAAGTCACAGAGCTGGCAACCCCAGAGCTGGGGTCCTCGGCCTCCAGATCCTGGGCCCCTCCCACCTCTTCAAGCCCCTGCTCCAGCCAGACTGGGCAGCCGCAAGGCCCCTCCCTCTGTCCCTCACAGACTCTGCTCCCCAAAGATCACATCCTGCCCCTCCCTCCCGAGGAGGACTGTGATTAGGGCTGCATCATTAGTATCCTCAAAACGAACGCGGCTTCCAGATACTCCTAAATGCGTTTGCAATGATTGCAGTGGCCCTTTTGATAAATAATTGAAGAAGAGGCACCTGACCTGGTGGCTGCAGAGGGTGAGGACGGGCCTGGAGGAGGAGGAGGCCAGGGAGCTCTGTGAAGGACAGAAATAGTCATTTCCAGTGGCAAGGAGGGAAGGAGCTCTCTGACTCCCAGGGGGCCCTGCGCGGCTCAGATGTTCCCTCCAATACAGGCTGATGCCGTCCTGCTCCGCCAAATCGACCTGAACAGCCCAGAAAGCTGCGCGGACGCACCTGTCAGCCCCAATCGGCACTGCGGAAATTTTGTTAGGAAAATAGATGTACCGAGATTCAATTTTTCGATTGTCTGAAGGCTTAATTTAGTGACCTTGGAGAATATCTCCTAGAGGTGAAACAAGCTGCTGGGGATCTGCTGAGGCGGGCGCGGGGGAGACACCGGGCTTCCCTGGTAATGGGTAATTTGTTTACTCTGATTTTCAGGTCTCTTCCGGAAGCCATGAAAAGAGTCAGATAAGTGCTACCATTTTCTTAATTAAAAAAACAAAAAACAAAAAACAAAACAGTGGCACAGGGTAGGAGTGGGGGCAGGGAAATGAGATAAGGAGAGAGCCCCGGCCATGCTATGCTACTGTCTTCAAGCAAGTAGACATTAAGATCATATATGCATGTATATAGATAGATAGATTACAGATGGAGATATGTTAATTGTAATTTTTTAAAACATACACCAAAGGAGAAAAATAATATAATCCCACATACTTGTCATCTAGATACAAAAACTACTTCAGTGTTTGCACCCCTCCCTCCCCGGTCCCCTGCCTTCCTTCTTTCCTCTCTTTCCTTCTCCCCCCGCCCCCGTCTTCTTTTGTTGTTGTGACTGCAGTTGAGCAGATGCAGCTGAAGATTCTAGAGCGCGCCCTGACCACCGACATTACACCTCTGCCCACTGTGCCCGTCAGATGGTATTTCCAGGAGGCTGTGTGGCTCAGGTGCTGGCTTTGCTCATTCACAAAACAATCCTAAAGCAGATGCTCATGGGAGGGAAGGGCTCTGGGATTGGGAGTTCAGATTCTGGCTCCAGTCCTCACTTGCTGTGGGGCCTGGGGATGCTCTCAACCTCTCTGAGCCCTGGTTTCCTTAGACTGGAGAGGTCAGTGACTCGCAGACCTGTCAGGGGATTGAATGGGACATGATTCAAAAATCCTCAGAATCTCGTCCAGGCCAAGGGAATAGTCATTTTTAATTTTTGCTTCTTGTGCCCTACATGGCTGGACCTCTAGAAAATTCTCTAGACCATGGATGGGTTGGCAGACTTTCCTGTTAAGAGCTGAATTGTTAATATTTCGGGTGGGCTGGTTGCTCTCTGTCACAACTACTCAATTCTGCTAGTGAAGCTTGCAAGCAGCGGTAGATGAAAGGCAGACGATCAGGCAAGGCTGTGTTCCCACAACAATTTATTTAAAATCGGAGCATCAGCTGGATTTGGGCCACAGTTTGCTGACCCTTGGTCTAGAACACCTTTACTCAACATGCAGTCCGTGCATCACCGGCATCAGTGCCCCTGTGCTGCCAGTTAAATATCCAGAGTCCAAGGGCCCATCCTGGATCGGCTAAATTTGACTGAATCACTGAGATGAGATCTGAGAAATGGCCCCCAAGCAATCCTGAAGCATGCTGAAGTCTCAGAACCTCTGTTCCAGTCTGCCTTCGAACCCACCCCACCTCTTCTCCCCAGTGACAAGCTGGGCCTTGGGTCCACCAAGCTCCAAGCCCACTCCAAGGCATCTGCCTGAAGCCTTGAAGTAGCTGCCCCGCCAGCCTTTGAGACCAGACCACACCCCCATCTCCCAACCTCTGGAGCCGCCCAAGGGCACAGTGTCATGCACGGCAGGGGGAAGAGAGCCAAGGGTTTCAATCCCAGCTTTGCAGCTCATAGCTCTGGAGCTCTGGCAAGTCCTTCAGGCCTCTTGATTTCCTCATCTATGAAGTGGGGAGAACCACATCTGCATGTGAGGCTTCAAGGAAAGTATGCATGTGGGATGCGGAAAACACTGCTGAAAAGACAGAGGCATGCACAGCTCTCTCCCTCGCTCGGTTTCTAATCCAGCTAAGCCCCAAATTCTTCATTTGTAAGATAGAAATAATAATAGAACCCACTTTAGAGTTGGTGGATTAGAAACAATGATGATAACAGAAATTAATACAAGATAATTGGCACATAACTGGCACATAATACAGTATATTAATGAAAAGCTTAGCATGGGGTTTGGTGGTAGATTGTATTCTGTTTATCATGAATACACAGTAATAAATGTCTAACAGCATTTGGCACCCAGTAGGACCTGAATAAATAAGATGCATGGCTATAAATTAAATTACTGTATATAACTTTATATTAGGGGTAATAAAAGGTGCCCAGTGCACTGCTGGGCATATCGCAGGTGGCAGTGGATTGCAGGTGACAGTTCCGATGACGGTGGCGATGGCAGCACCCCCATTCATGGCAGGCGTGGCCCAAATGCACGTCCCAACCCTTCCCCTCTCTTCTCTCACCTCCCGCCTGCTCCCCACACAGGGGTGGTTTCCTGCTTCGCATCCCGCCTCTGACCTGGCCCCCGGATCAACACTCTTCTCTCTGGAGGCTGCTCTTTTGTTGTCATCATCTTTGTCCTGGTGACAGGGAGCAGGAGCCAGGCCTTGGTCTCCCCAGGCCCCAGGCCCCCGGTGGGGTGTTCAGATTAGATTAGCTGGCAGCCGGCTTTCCTACTGTCACCGGCTGCCTCTTGTACGGCTGGCAGGGGTGTCATTAAGGCCTCATGGCCTGAGGAGCTGATAGAGACACCAGGGCTCCCAGTCTCCAACGCCTGCAGCAATTTGCACCTACTGACACCCAGAAGCTAATTCCCCTTCATGACCTGACAGTTTCCACTGCAACTCTGTCCGCCATTGTGTCAGCCGGCCCAACCCCCTCCCTTGGAGAGATAAATCCGCCCAGAGCCCGCTTCTAACGAGGAGGCAGGGGTGTGCGGGGTGTGCCTGGCTCCTGTCCTTATTCTAATAACGACATGGGCCGTGGATGTGTTTTCCATCTGTCCTCTTAGACCTCGCCTTTCCGGGTCCCTCTAGCCCTGGAGTCTCCCTGCTTGAAAACGGAACCAGAGGTGTATTGGAGGAAAAATATAGAGAATAGATGAGGATCTCTGAAATCATATGGCTGACCCTGGAGTCACACAGACACCAGCTGCCCCACTTTCTCAGTGAGTTAATACTACTGACCTTTACTAGCCCATCTGTGAAATGGGCTTGGCCACCAGGCTTCCTCCCCCTTCAGAGGCTGCCCTGATGTAACTGCTGTGAAGCCCTTCACATAGAGTCTGGCCTGGGGCCAGGGCTCAGCTAGTGTCCATGCGCACTGTTTTAGGGGTCAGCCATTCAGTCTTTTCACTTACTTATACTTTCCACTGATGCTTATGTGCTTTGCATATAAATCTGCTGTAGCACCTACAGAGAGGCCAGCCGGGGTCCTGGAAAGGATGGCAGCTTTGCAACCAGAGAAACCTGGGGTCAAATCCCCAGACAAAGCCATTTACCATGAACTCTCTGGCTTCCCTTCCATCAACTATAAAATGGTAGGAAAATCACTTGAAACTTGCCTGGCTAGTCCTAAAGAGAGAGGGAAGTAATATGTTTAAAAACATAGCTCTGTGTTTGCCCCATAGAGAGTGCTCCATGATTCTATGTAAGGAGAAAAGGAGTCTGAAGCAGAAGGAGAAAAAGCAAAGTCAAGGAATTCCTTGAAAAGCGCATGTTCCTGTGTATTCCACACCAGCATGCTCTCAGTCTTTCCTAAATGCACAGCTCTGCAGCAACACGTACAAACATGTGAGTGAATTCCCTGACACGGGTGGCTGGGGCTGTTTCACGGAACAATGTCTATTACACCCTGGGTGGTGCCTTTATCCACGTGTATCTCAGGGATGGAATATCTGTAGAATGATGCATGTGATTACATGGACAAGCGACCCACCTCCTTCTGCGGCATCCTGAGAGGTGGGTCACCATGGCGAACACGCAGGCAGTGGTGGCTTCCCCTCCATCTTTCTGCTTTAGGAGGCCTTGCCTCCCATTTTAATGTGGAATGGTGGGATGAAGTGGGCTTCTTACTCCTCATTCACACCGGCCCCTGACAAAATAATGTGATTTTCAAGCCCTGCCCCTGCCTCAGCCCCCACTGCCCAGCCGACCCAGCTGCAGAATGCACACATCTGCCGGCATCATTAAGGCATTTCTATACAGCGCCAACCAAGGGCTGACCCTGTGACCATCTCCACCATTAGATTTGAATGACCTCAGCAGCAGGGCTGAAAGGCCGGAGTATTAATTCACGGAACCACAAGCTCAATTTAAGATTTAATTTGAGATAACGAAGAGCTACTGAAAGTGTATTCAAACTTCTAAGCAGGCAATGAAAGGCCTTTCCCTGTTTTTCAGGTTGAATATGAATCCAATATTTCTTGAACAGAATTTATTCACAAATTTACAAACAACTCCCCACTTCCTTCCCAGTTTGGAAATGGCTGCCCTTCAGGGATTACTTCAGTTTGATTACATCCTTGAAGAAAAAACAGGCTTCCTTAGGAATCTCTCCCAACATCCTTTCCCTTGGATTACAACTTAAATATGCTAAGTGTCTGTTCAACAGCGAGGGCGTCCTATAAAAAGCTTTGGCCCTATGATGTATTTTATCATTTCCTCTAGCAGGAAAAGCTATGGAAGGATTCAAAACAACGCACCACCCATTTGGAAAACTGTGCTTCTCAGTTCTGGTAAATGTCTAGACTCTGAAGATTTTATTTCCAAAATATTTTAAATTCTAGCTGGAGATGGAAATTTTAGTTGTTTTGAGTATACTTCAAGGCACCGAAGGGTTTATTTTAATACTTACAAGTCTAGCTGGAGATGAAATGGTCCTCCTTAGACTCAGAAGCCCAAGTCTTAGATGGCATTTACTGAGCATCTATTTTGTGTCTGGCACTGTGCTTTGCATTTTCTCAAAGACTCAGCCCAGTTTTAGAGATAGAGAGAGTGTTTAAATCCTCGCCAGCAACTTTCCTGCCCATGCCTTTGTTCCTCGTATGTAAAAGGCCACACACCTCAGTGCTTCCCAGAAGCAACTTTAAAGTCATAAACGTTATAAACATGGAGTATAAAAATATTGCCAGTCACCTGGGCTTGACCCTGTGACCCTGTTGGAAATGTACAACCCTCCTGGGAACTGCACTGCAAACATGCTGGTGGCTATTAAGATTATACAATGAGCAAAGGCAAGGACCACAGCATTTCACAATCCTGCAATTCATTTACTTTATTTGCCTTTGGGTTTTCAGAACGAGAGGCCATGGGTGGGCGGGTGGAGGGAGGATAAACCAGAGGCCGGACACGGCTGGTTTGGCTGGCTCTCAACCCGCCTTCATCTTCACTAGCTGTGTGACCTGGGGCAAGTCGGTCAACACGTCTCTGCGCCTCAGTTTCCTCACTTTTTGTTATTCTTCTCGAATAGACGAGGCTAACCACAGGAAATGGGTGAGCGGATATTAAACCACAATTCCTGACACTCAGAAGATGCACAGGAGAAGGGTTAAGAGAAATGACGCAATTGTGTATAAAGCAGTGTGGTAGGGTTAATAGTGTTCCCCCAAACTCATGCTCACCCAGGACCTCAGAATGTCACTTTATTTGGGATTTGGGTCTTTGCAGAGGTGGTTAAGGTAAGGATCAAGATGAGAAGATACTGGAACAGGGTGGGTCCTAAATCCAATGACTGGTGTGTTGTTGGAGGCTAAAAGGACACACAGGTACACACAGATACAGGTGATGTGCGAACAGGAAGGTTGAAGCGATGTGTCTACAAGCCAAGGAATGCTAAAAGGTGCTGGCGACCACCCAAGGTGAGGAGAGAAGTATGGGACAGCCTCACCCAGAGATCCCTGAAGAAACCAACCCTGCCGGCACCTTCATGCTGCACTTCTGGCCTCCTGACCTGTGAGAGTAAATTTCTGTTAAGTCACCAAGTTCATGGTATTTTGTTATGGCAGCCCTAGGAAACCCATACAGGCAGAACGGTTCATGTTATCATAAAACATGAGGCACTTTCTCTTCTTTTTACAATTTTATTTTTAAATCTTTGTCCCCTTCTTTTTTAAAAATATATTTTATTGTTGTTCCATTAGTTGTCCCAATTTTCCCCCTTTGCCCCCCTCCGCCCAGCACCTTCTCCAGCCAATCCCCACCCTGTTGTCCATGTCCATGAGTCACTAATGATCTCACCTGCGAGAGCAACCTAATGAACAAAACAAACAAATAGTAGAACCAGGGGCAAGGAGACAAGGGATGGACTGATAGTGGCTGGAGGGAAGTGGGTAGGAGGATAAGGGTGGGAAGAAGGGAAAAGGAGTAGTCAAGGTATTTTTATTTTCACCGAGGTTCTCAGCATTTCTTGGGGTGGAGGATACACCAGTCCTGAGTCTGCCCCACTGGTCTTCCCAAAAACTTCCTGGATTTTGTTGGCAATTAATGGTCAACTTTACTAATAAGACGGGGCTGAGTAGAATTTTTCAGGTCCCCAGTTTGGAAAATTTTTTTAAGAACGGAAAAGTGATTTAGCAACACCAAGTTGTCCCCAAATAATACCTTTGTGTATTATCTGATTCCACCATTATTTATAGGGCGGGGGGGCTTGTGGTCCTCAAGTACGTGGGGGTCACTGAAGACAATTAATGATATAAATAAATGGTGGATAACTGGATCACTTATTACAACAACTTGCCTGCTGAGCTTGGCTCACTTCTCCCAAGAATCAGAAAAAGCTGGGAAGGTTCAAGAGGAGTGAGTTGAACCCGTAGAGGACAGCCCCCTGGGAGGGAATGAGGAGGGAAAGTGGATGCTTGTTAGGGAACGCACAACGGAAGGCCATGGGCCAAGTGCACTGCTAAGCCCTTCACCACTATGACTTCCATATAATTTTCACAAACCTTCATTCTAGAGTCAAGCACACTGAGGATTAGAGAGATTAACTGACTGGGCCCCAAACGCTCAGCTAAGGAAACAGATGCGGCCTAGGCATCCCGCCTCTGCTCTTAGCTCACATGCTCAGCTTCTACCTCACAGGCCTCCTCTGCGTGCTCGTGAACTCCTGCCAGTATTCCCACTGAGACTTATGCAACCTTTAAAAGTAAGTGTGATTGACTCTGTTTTGAAGAAGAAGCTGAATGGTCCAGTTGGCTGCAAAGCTAGTTACATGGTAGAGACAACACTAAACCCAGGTCGGCCTCGTTCCAGGGCCGTCTCCCCTCCTTCGAGGCCCGAATCAACCAGGCCTGCAGAACAGCTCCTACTGACCCTGAGCGCCGAAGGAGAGCTGTGTGTGCTGTCAGAGGAGATGGTGCGGGAAGGCCGGGGCAGAGAAGAGCACGGGGCAGCAGCTGGGGTGTGTCCACGCTGGAAAGCAGGTGGTCACTGCTGTGTGGCTCAGATCTCCCTTCCAGGAAGGCATATGGCCTTCACATGTCAACCTTTGCAGGAGTGCCTGAACTGCAGAGTCCTGTCCTTCCTAGAGCAAGGGCACATCCTTCCTCGGGCAAGGTTGCATCCTTCCTCGGGGCAATCCACCCAGTGACTAGTCAGGAAGGGGTGTACAGGCCCGGGCATATTAACCCAATGGGGGTGGACACTCTGCTGGGTCCAGACCTCTCCTTGGTGGAGACCCTTGTCCAGCTGCATCTCAGCTCAGATTCTCCCTCTATCCACGCCAGCTTCATTCCACAGGTGCGGACCCTAAGATAAACACCTTCTCAAAGTTGGCTCCCCAGAAAACCCAGATGAGAAGGTTTCTCATTTCTAAAGAAAACTAGGATGATAAGAAGGCTTGACCTTTCACTGGGGTGATCTGACTGATTGCCTGGAGACTTTTTTCACCCAAGTCAGAGGCGGGACAGTCATGGCCCAGGAGGAACAGAAGGGGCTGGGACCCGAGCGCTTCCGGGGAGTTTCAGGAGGAAGCTGGGGTAGGACAGAGCTTGTCTAAGTGGGACCTGTTTGTCTACCCGTGAAAGACTCATCCCTGATGCCCACAAGTGCAGGACTTAACAGGGGCTAAACTTGAACTTCTTTGTTGATATAATTAGTGTTGGCTCCAAGTAGGAGGTTCTGTGGCCAACTTGGCATGAGCTTGTGAGTTTTGATTGGCAAATTTGAAGCAAAGTTCAGCCAAGTTCTATATCTATTTTGTACTGTGCCTTCTGCGCATCTAAAAAAGCCAACTCTTCTGATAGATGTTCAGTTTTATGGTTGTTGGTAGCTGAAGACATTAGCTCTTTAAGTGGACAAATGCTTCTGGCAGGCCAGGCTGAGCTAGGAAGAGAAGAAATGCCTTTGGGTTCCTATGAAAATTAATGTAATAAGATGCATTAATCAGAATTCTATCAATTCTACACACTTGGCCTGGACTTAAGAGGCAATACTTTGAAATTGCAGTTGGCTAAGCTTCCCTATTCTCTGCGAATCAGAGCGGGGGGGAAATGGAACAGAGCTAATGTTTAAGAAAAACTGGCAACAGAAAAAAGGTTTAAGCAACTTTTAATTCCTTAGCTCCACTAGGGGCTACAGAGGGTTATGGCCGAGTTGACCTTTGCATTTCCAGAGTTACTGAAGACTGGCATTAGAAACAGTTGGTAAGACCCCAAACCAGCTCGGGACTGGTCTGGGCAATGGCTTGGGCCCAAGTTATTTACTTGTTTGCTTCTAGTGAAAATAACTTACTTTAGGACTTGCAATGGAATCTTGGTGATTTCTTAGCTTCAGATGTTTGTAACCAGGTGATGAGAAATTTTGGAAGCTAAAATAGATTACACGGATGAGTGTGCTGGAACTGTGTGACTTTTGACTTAAAGGTTTCCTTTGGAGGAAAACCAAACAGGGAGCTGCAAAATCAGAGCCAGGACCAGTTTCTTCACAGCAATTGCACACTTTCAGATGACACTATACATGTACAAGTCACATACGGTGCCCTGAACACTGCACTGAATGTGGATGTCTTTTAATGTGACAGAGCTGCGTCTGTATTTGCTATTAGAGCTCTGTACCCAAGAGATGCATATTTTTTAAAGACAAAGGGCCAGGCTCTTGTGGAAACATTTCCCCCCCCTTATATCAGGAAAAAAAAATAGAGTGGCTCCTGCTTGTCTGGTAGACTTCAGTAATTGGCAGGATTTTGAGTAAGCTCTTTTAAGAGCCCTTCGTTTCTATTTTCACATTAAACACACTTGCAATATCTATTAAAAGCACAAATACTGAAGCGCACACCAAGACTATCAATGAGCTTACATCTGGAGTCCTCGATATATCAGGAGGAATGAAGTAAGTGTTTAGAGAGTTGTATTTCTTGGGAACTCAGATGTGGGAGGAGAAGACGGTCAGTCCCCTCTTTCTCTCGCCTCCTGGGTCTAGCCAGGGTCCCACATTGACACCTATTTTGTATCCAAGGGTTTATCTAAAGGGGTCAAGTTCAGGATTTGATTAAAACAACAAATACTGGATTCTGCCTTCATTTCTAGGAGTATTCCACAGGGAAAAGGCAGAACACATACATGGATCTCTCTGCCGTGTCCTGGCTGGGAGTCTGTGGCCTCGAATTTCTGGGATGATTGAGCAATATCCCAAGGACACACAAGGTCACCCAGGGGATTCGGGAACATCTGGGAGAGAGCAGGGTCAGTGAGTGGGTTGGGGAGAGAGCTTCCAGGCGCTGGAGGGATCTTCGAAACCCTTCTCCGGGATACACGCAGGCGCCAGCAGAGCCAGATGTGAGCGTGTAGGCAGCCGAGTGGCAGGACGAGGGCCATTTAAACACTGGCAGAGAGGTCTGCCTGCAGCTGCCTTTGGCCTCGGATGGATGGCTGCACGTCCAGCTCCTTCGCTCCTTTCCAGATTTCTTTAAAAGAACAGGAAGAGTAGAGAGACTAGAGACCCAAGGGAAGGGAAAGGTGGCATAACTCAGCAGGGTCTTCTTCCAGAATCTCCCTCCTCCCATAAAACTCATAAATATGTGTTTTGGAGGAAAGTTTATGCACTGGGCACAGAGATGATCATGGTCTGAGGTTTCCAACTGATCTACTGGTCAGGATGCTGGCAAGATACAGATGGCACTCTCTAAATGGGTAATTCGAGGAGCTTTTAATCCAGGCACTGTTTGCAGAGGTGGTTGTAGGGTCTGAGGAACCGGCGAGGCTTAGTGTAATGTCCTGGGCTGAGAAACAGGGGGAAATGTTCCCCACCCGTGACAGCTGAACAGGGGGAACCTTCTGTAGAGGGAGGCTGCCAGCCCACACCCTGCAGGGAGCAGCCTGGGGGCTGAACGGCCTGCCCTTGCTTTGTTCCGAATTCCTGTTGGTGCCCATCATTGCCAAGTCTGACGGAAGATGAGAGGGCAAGAGAGCCCACTGAGGTCACCTGCCACCTGGGACACTGGGGCAGGATGAGGGGTCCTGCAAGGGATGCAGGTAACAGTGCATAAACCCTACTCCAGGGGGCCTCCGGGGTCTCCAGGACCCTACCGCACAGGCAGATGGGAGGTCAAGTGGGCAGGACAAGCCCATGCTTCCCCGCCTTCAACCCGGAGACACTGGCTGTGATGTTTCACGGGTGGGTGCGCCACGTCAGGTGTCATTTGGAGGTGGAGCTTTTTCCCTGAGACCTGGTTCAGAAACCGCTGGTCTAGACGTTTTCTCTGGTGTTTCCCAGGTCTGTGGTGTGGCCCCAAAGGAAGAACTGGATGACATCTTTCGAGCATCTCAGAATCACATTTGTTAGCAAGGAGCACTGACAATCTCGTCCACGCATGGCTACAACCCCCTTTTGTTTTGTATTCATGTGGAAAAGCCAATGCTCTGAAATATAAGCTTATTTTAACTTTTTTTCCAGAGAGGCCACATCCTGATAGTTTTATCTGACAGTGTAACACAGGGGATGTAAGGATTGAAAATAAATAAATAAAATCTTTTTTTGTACACAGCTCCTTCCAAGTAAAATGGAAATAAGCATATTCATTTCAAGATTTCTAGGGAAAAAGGAGATATTTCAACAGGAGGACAAAAAGGAGGGAGAGGGCAGGGGAAATCACCCTCCACAGAAGGGAGCAGCTGTTGCCTTAGAGACGCACAAAGTGGGGGCCCGTTTTTGCTGACAGTCTCTAATAAAAAGGCCTGGAATGGCTTCCCAGTACCTGGGCCCTGGCTGTCAGGGGACGGACTGGCAGAGCCGAGCGCCCCAGTGATGGTGCCCTGCCAGGCACAGACAGCCTGGGCCCGGGTGCCAGGGTGGTGTTACCAGAGGCAGGTAAGTAGCACAAGAAGACAAAAGGACAAGTCGTAAAAGAAACAACGAGTTCCTAAACCAAGGGAGATATAAAATAACGCGCAGATGTGGGTGGGGGCAGGCCAGCCTCAGGAAGGTTAGAATTGGGGCTCTTCCTTTCCTAATAGAGATTAACGACTTGCTCAAGCAAGCAGCTACAAATTTGCCAAATGTGCTGACCGCCTGAAATTAGCAAAGGTGGTGACTAAGGGAGGGAGAAAAAAAATAAAGTAAAATGAGCAGGGTCTGAACGTGCCTCACTCATTCTGGCCTGACATATGACAAACAAAATTAACAGCGACAAAGAGAAAGCAACAAGTACTAGGTGGTAGAAAACAAACACCAGATGAATATGATTGATCTCCAAGGAGGCCTCCGCTGCTGTTGGTAAGACCTTGGGATTGCACTAGACACACGTGGCCCAGCTGCCAGCCCCGACGCCCACCCCTCATCCCTACTCACGGGGGCGTAGAGCAAAGCCAAGCACAGCAGAGGAACACGGACATAATTACATCTCTTTTAACGAGGACAAAATGTGTTTTCCCAGAAATTAGGATAGATTATCCTGGACGGTAGCAAAACTCAGCTCAAGTATCACACTGCGTTCTGGTTAACGCCTTGTAAAAATGTCATTAATCTAACACTTGAAAGGTATTAGGGAAAGTGTGCAGGCCGATTTTCAGACGTAAAAGCCTGAGTGTCCTTTAAAGGGCTATAAATGTACAGTTTAAGAGGCAAGGAAAAGAAAGGGAAAAATTTAATGAAAAGTATGTAGGGCCGGATATGCCTTTGTGAGTCTATGGCAGCAAAACAGCCAAAATCAGAAGCAATGCTAAAGGTAAATTTGAGCAGCTGAGTAATGTTTTTTCTAAAAAATAATTAAGTATCAGCTAATTATGTGGGGGGAGATGAGTATGCAAATTGGAACAACAACAAAAAACAAGCGAAGCGTGTGTGTCTCACTATTCTTTCACAACACAGTGGAAATAATACAATTTAGCACTCATTTGAAAGAAAATAAAAAATGTAAAAGGAAATGAAAAGGAAAGAAAGGAAGGGAGGGAGCGGACGGAGAAGCAGCAGAGGCAGTGAATATACACAGTGACAGTTTCTGTGCTGCATTCCAGCGGCGTGAATGTACAAATGCTGTATTTTTTGGACTATAAGACGCCCCCCCACTCACCCCCTGCCCCAAATTTGAGAGGAAAATGCAGTGGTGATCCCGCTCCTGCCTCCTGTGACCCCGCTCCACCACAGTCACCCCACCCCCCAGTGAGCCAGGTAAGCCACATTCAGACTATAAGACGCACCCACCCTTTCCTCCCAAATTTGGGGGGTGCATCTTATAGTCCAAAAAAAAAATTACAGGTAAATATAATTTCCCAAAGTGGAAAATCCAATGCAGGGAGTTTATGAATCAAGAGAAAATAGAGGATCTTGAGATAATTGACAATTTCAGAATTCTTTTTTTTTTAAAGATTTTATTTATTTATTTTTAGAGAGGGAAGGGAGGGAGAAAGAAAGAGAGAGAAACATCAATGTGCAGTTGCTGGGTGCCGTGGCCTGCAACCCAGGCATGTGCCCTGACTGGGAATCGAACCTGAGATGCTTTGGTTCGCAGCCCACCCTCCAGAATTCTTTAAAAATACGCACCTGAGGGTGTGCATTCATGAACATACATGTCCACACAGGTATGTCTCAGAATGTCAGAGAACACTAATGCCCCTAGACTGTGAATGACCAAAGCCCCTTCAGACTTTCCAATCAGCTGTTCACTTGCATTCCTCTGAAATTCAGAAGAGGAGCCAAATCTTCACTAGGATGCTGCTTACCTATGCCTTGCTTTGTCAACCTCTGACATACAGGACATATACTGGAATCAGGAAAGCCCCTGCATACGTCCGAGGCTCACCAGACAGACCCGTGGCACCAGAAGCCGTGCTCTGCCCCCATATCTTCTAAGTGTCTGAATGCGGAGTCCGTGCGGCATTAGCGTCGCTTCTGGCTTTATGACAAAGTGACGGAGCACTTGTCTTTTTGGATCTTGTGCCGTCATTTGTCTTTTTCTATGGAGTTTTTTTTTTTCTCCTGCATAAGATGATTTGTCTCTGAGAAGAAGGTCTTAATATAGTTCTTTCTTCAGAGGACAGCGGATCTAGTTCCTGGCCCCTCCCTCCGCCACACTTGACATCACGGCCCACTTCAGTTGGGATTAGGCAGGCTTAACAATTAGAAGCACACGTCCTGTTTAGCAGGCAAGAGTCACTCGGAAGGAACAGCTGAAGGTAACATTTACCACTGCTACAGAATTTGTCACGGCAAATCACGGTGGTAGTGAAAGATACTTTAATCAGTTGTTGACCATTAATTCCTTTTGCTAGTAAATATGCCTCCTGGAGCCCCAAGGGATCCAGAGAGGCCCATGCTTCCTAGTGGTGTTTCCTCTACTATGTCATGTTTCATGGCTTGCCACGTGTTGCCATTTTCGAATTTGGAACGCCACTGTGGCTATCACGTGCACACAAACATATTAGCTTAACGTGTGTAGCAGGGTACACGCTTGGGCAGGACCCGGTATTTCTTAGGTTAGCTACTCTTTAAGAGATCTAGGTGACAACTGCAAATTGGCTGGAAATAAAGCTATGTTCTGGTAGGTATTTCTTGAGTATTCCAGTGTAGTTTGTAGCACAGGGCAGCGGACACTCACAGCTCTGAAGGAGAGAACCACAGGACCTGTGGAGGGCTGCCCATCCCAGTACTGCTCCCAACTCACTGGGTAAGGGAGGGCTTTGGACATGCACATAAGGGCCAGAGAGATTACCTGGAAGCAAGGGAAATGAGACCTGGACTCTTTCCCTCAGGGGAATCCACGTTCTTATGCTTCCCTGGTGTTAGATTAGCTAGATAAACAGGATACCAAGGGCATCCCAAGGGAGAACATGCCTTCAGGGGGGTCTGTGGGGACTGCTGCCCCAGAAGAGGACAAGTTTAAGTGCATGCTCGACTGAACTACCTCAGGCTCTGGTCATCCACTGGGACAGCGACCCAAAAGCTCAGGAGAGCCCCTGAGTGGAGCGCATGGGGCACGTGCAAGCTCAGAGCACACCGCCCTCCCCTTCCTCCTTCCTTTCCCAACTTCGTTTTAGGAGACTGTCAATCAACCTGCAGGGCCAGATGAAGCCACCACAGCTTGCTAGCAGACCCATTTGCTCTTTTTCAAGAAGGTATTTGCCCTTTTTTACTGGATCAAGTCCCTGGGATTATTGAAAAGCTGATGGGAGGAGGAGAAGAAAAGGAGGCACCAAAAATAAGTCAATGAATAAATAGCCGGACTTCTGCCTTTTTGAGGCAAATGGAAGGTGGGAAGCAATAGTGGCAGGGGATTCCCAAGTAGCTGGCATGGAGGGGTGAGCTTCAGTTATTAACTTCAAAAATAAGAGCAGATTCTTATCTTATTTGTACCTGCTGGGGAAGCAAATCATATCCAATACAATAAACACATGTTCATTCAAAAGTGACTTTTCCTTCCCAGAATGCAATGGTAGATTTTTTTTAGATCTCCATTGTGGCTTTGCTTTGTTTTTTGTCCTCCCCTGTGCCCCTGCTGCTCAACCTGCCCCCCCCAAAAAACCTGATTTCTTAAAACAGTCTACTCAGAAATTCATTTCACATAACAAGGCACATGGGCTAAAGCAAGTCACGCAGGAGAAGCATTTGTACATTTCCTCATCTGAAGGGGCTGCCTCTGAGAAGGGGGCGGGGGCAAAGGGAAAGGAATTTCTCCTCCACGCAGGGAGCACCTGAGTCCTTAGTGCTTGTGGCTTGTTAGCTATAGTTGTTAGCATGAAGCCTATGACCTGTGGGGCCATAAAACTCCACATAATAATTCATCAGGTCCTGGGACTTCTCCTAAGTACATTTAGATCAAGTGCATGACATTTCTCCCTAATGGTGGCATTGGCTCATGGCTCAGATGGCTCCACCACCCTACACGATTGTATTGTGTCTGTTCAAATGAGTGGCTGTCACTGAGGGAGACGGGTGGACCAGGAGGAGCAGTTTAGGTTGGTGGTCACGCCCATGCAGAAGGACACTAAGAAGACAGGACCCTTTGAGCCTCCGTTGACTCATTTTTGAAGTAGTGATAGTAATGTTGACCTCTTAGGTCTGGTGTGAGGATTATATGGGATAAATGCTTTGCTCCACCAAAAAAAAAAATCAGAGGTGATGGCTTAGTATCCTGTTGGAGCTTATGTTTAAATCAATGAGGCATTGATGAAGAAATCTCCGCTTCCCAGATCCATGAATGGGCTTCAGTCTCCTTCCCGTAGTGGTTGCCCATTTTCTAGTATGAGAGCCCCTTTTGTGACATCACAAATTTACAGACATCATACTTTTAGTAGCCATTAACTGAGTAAATACATAATAATTGAGTGCTACTATGAATTAAGTAAGCCCAAGGATATGCTGAGAGAGAGGAAGGGAAAGAGAGAGAGAGAAGGAAGGGACAGAGAGGAGGAGAGAGAGAGATCAACGGGAGAGAAACCTCGGCTGGTTGCCTCCCTCACGTGCCCCAGCTGAGGATCAAACTGGCATCCCAGCTATGTGCCCTGACTGGGAATCACACCCACAAACTGTTGGTGTAAATAACAATACTCCACCCAATGGAGCCACTTGGCCAGGGCTAGTAATACTTTAAAAATGATTTTCTATTTCACACATCACAATAGCAGTTTCCCACAACTGAAAACTATTTGTACCCACATGTAAGACCTATTATTTATTCCATCTAGAATAGCCTCATGGCAGCATATATGGATGTGAAGAAACCTTATAGCAACTCCTGGGTTCCAAGGGCATCTACAGTGCAGAGGGGTGAGTCATTGATCTTAAAGAGAACTAGAGGCTCTTATGGGTGTCAGAGAAGGAGATTAAGAAATGCTACCAGAAGACACGATTCTGAGGCTGAATTCCATGGGTGCTAAAAAGTAAAAAAAGGCAGGAGAGTTGCTGCAGGGAGCTCCAGTCAGTTGGGCGCAGGCCTTAGAAGGTTCTGCATTTGGGGGAAGATGGAATATGCAAGCTGGTTGACTTTAATTCCAGAGCAAATGTGGGAAGGAAAAAATGCAGAACCGACCTCCAACGCAGTGCTGTCCAATTAAATTTTTTATGATGATGAAAATATCCTCTATCTCTGCTGCCCAGTATGGTAGCTCCTGAGCACCTGAAACGTGGCTAGGACAACTGAAGATATGACCCTTAAAATTTTTTTATATAGCCCTGGCTGGTGTAGCTCAGAATTGAGTGCTGGCTGTGAACCAAAGGGTCGCCGGATCGATTCCCAGTCAGGGCACGTGCCTGGGTTGCAGGCCAGGTCCCTAGTGGAGGCCACATGAGAGGTAACCACATATGATATTTCTCTCCCTCTCTTTCTCCTTCCCTTCCCCTCTCCCTAAAAATAAATAAATAAATAAATAAATAAATAAATAAATAAATAAATAAATAAATAAATTTTTTTTAAATTTTATATAATTTTAATCCATTTAAGTTTAAATGACTGCATGTGGGCAGTGGCTACACAGTAAACAACACAGCCATATGTTTGCTCAGGCCCATTTAAAGAGACCCTGAGTTTCTCCCCTAAGAATCAGTCAGTGGCTGTTACAGCATGGGACCCTTCAATCTAAGAATGTATTTCTTTCTAGGAGGCATAAATGCTTCTACGTGAAATTGAGTTGCTTTATTCCACGGCATCCTGCTTTTGCCACATTTGAATCAGGTTTTAGCCGCTGTTATTAATTAGAAGCAGTCTAGAAGCAAAAACATTTAAAATAAACCCAAGCCCTGGATATCAAAGCTGTCACTTTTTTTTCCCGTGGCCTCATGATTCAAGGATTAATGGACCTTAAAACAACCGTAAAACATCAAGGCCCTTGCTCAAGCTTAGAAGAACAGGAATAGTTGTACTTCTGCTCCAGTCTTCTCGTTTTAAATTCACTGGGTGTCGCCACGCTCTGTAAACACTTTTACGTATTTTGACATTGTGGTATGAGATGTTGTTAATCTGCTTCCTCCCTGACCTTCCTTGGCTGGCAGCATGTTGCGACTCAGTAGAAAATTCATGAAAAACAGCAAGGATGTACTCAGTGGCATAGATTAGGACACAGTAAACCTAAATAACGACAATAATGTGCATATCCCAATTCAATAAACTAACTCACCACAGATTTACTGAGCACCCAGCATGCGCCGGGCACTGGGCGGACACTTGCACATACAGTGTAGTTTATTTGCACAACCCTCAGCGCAGACTCGTGGGGTCAGCATCGGTGTCCTCCAGTTTATAGATAAGCACCCTGAGGACCACTCAAACTGTTCGTAATGGGCAGAGGTGGATTCGAAAACCAGGTTTTCCGACTCCCAAACAACCTCTCTTTTTTCTAATACCCCACTTCGGGATATTAAATTTTGCTTATGATCTGTGGCAGACTGTATTTTTCAAAAGTGGCCATGACAGTATTTCTAGTTCCACATTCCCTTCTAGAACCCTCCCATTGCCGCATCAAGAGGGAGAGTCTACTTCCTCTCCCAGTAAAACTGGGCAGGTCTTTGTGACTGCCCAGAAAATTGGGATGCAGAAAAATCAATGCTACCTGACTTCTGTGGCTAGGTCTTCAGAGGCAACACAGAGTCCACTTGACTGTCTCTCTTGGGACTGTCAGTCTTGGTACACTGCTGCTACATTGTGAAAAAGACCAAGATACATGGAAACCATATATGTAGGGGTTCTAGCCAACAGTCAAGATCAACCCTCAGCCCTAGCCAGTGTGGCTCAGTTGGTTGGGCATCACCCTGCAAAGCAAAAGGTCACCAGTTAGATTCCCGGTCAGGCCACATGCCTGGTTTGCAGGTGGATCCCCAGCTGGGGCATATACAACAGGCAGCGGATCTATGTTACTCTCTTACGTCTATGTTTCTCTCTCTTTCCTTCTCCCTCCCTTCTCTTCTCCCTAAAAACAAACAAATGAAATCATTTAAAAACAAGCTCTACCCCCAGACTCATGAGTGAACAATATACAGATGACCCCTAGCCTCAGCTGGCGCAGACCAGAGCAGAGACAAGCTGTTCCCACTAAGCCCCGCTAAAACCACTTATTCAAGAATGGCACAAATGTCCCTTTAAGCTACTAAATGCGGGGGTGGTTCATTATACAGCAAAAGTTCCTGAAACAGGATCACACTTTACTGAAACTCTGCGGAACAGGCAAGTGCTTTAATTCCTTCATCAGAGTCATAGATGATGGGTTCCCATGCAAGACAACTTGACAGCAAAACGATAAAGGCTTTGGCCACAGAGAAACACTGAGAATTTGGAAGGCTTATTACACCAGGGAATTAAATGGAGCATTTGAGGGAAGAGAAAACAGAAATGCCTAATGAATACATCACGCCATTTAGATTTATGGGATTATATGCCTATTGCTTTGATGGCTAGCATCTACCTACAGCCTCGAATGGCTTTGAACTAATTACTCATTTGGCTCTGAAAGACTTCATGGCTTAAGCGGATCTTCCAATTCTGTCTCTTTGGGGTATGAGGTGGCACTGGGTGTCTTCCACAATGTTCAGAAGATGAGGGAAATGTTGCTGGAATGCTGGACAGGGAACCTGACAAGCCCAAAGAACATCTTACTCATTTCTGTAGTCACAGATCCTGGCTGTCTTTAGAGGAATTGAATGAAAAACTGGATAACCTCATAAAGATACAGCCATACGAACAATTAAAGAAGGTTGGCAAAGCATGACAGTGACCTATATCTTGTACTTGACACATTCACCAAAATGAGAGGTTGTGTCTGAGCGATGAATAACCTAGAATCCAAGGCGGAGCTCACCGTTTTCTGTGTGCGTCCTCCAGGTGGCTCCTGTCTGTGTGGCCTGTCTGACAGCCCAGGGGTGCTGCTGGTGAACTAATTAGATCCCTCTCGAATAGCTTCCCTTTCTTAAGAGTGCTTTGCCCACCTTACAAATTTTACAATCTACTTCTTAAATTTTGATATTTTATAGTAATATTCTTGACTTCATTTATACGACATTTTTATTTTTAAGATGTATTGCAAATATCAGGAGAAAGAGACATTTTGCATGAGCTTCCCAGACACAGATGGAAACCATCCAAAAATGTACTGGGAGTGATATTTAAATCTTTCAGGAGCTGTTACTTGGGAAGAAATTTATATTAATTGGGTTGCTTTTAAAACCTGTAACTCTGCCACGGTTGCATCCTTAGAATCACAAAATGCCTGCGGTATAAACAGGATTTTTTTCCCTCTTTATTCATGGCTGTGAATTTTCTGTGCACACCTGTACTATCAAGGTAACTTTTGCTATAAACAGCATTTTAAAATTATCACATAAAAAACTATCAAGCACTAAATTAGAAAAAAACAGAAATTCGAAAGTGATAGTTAAATTTATGAAGCAATTCTGCTACACTCAAAGGCTCATTGCTTGACATGTAAAAAATCTTGAGCTGCTGTGTGCATAAGGCTTGGGTATGAATTTCTCTCCAGTCGGGGAGCCACAGTCCACACCAGACTCCAAATGAGAGCCACGTGCAGAACATATGTGCTTCTGATGTGCGCTTGTTTGCATGACTAATGGTGATAATATTAAAAGTCTTTTCTCATCATTTCAATTCTTTCTTCTTTTTTTTTTATTTGGCTCAGTGCCTTTTTTTGCTACCTCCAAGAGCTGTTAATTTTGCTCACTGCTGAGCAAAAGTCAAAGTCAGAGTCTAAACAGCTTGTAATGAGTTTTCAATGGCCCATCTCAATGAAATTGAGGGCAAAGACCAGCCGGCTCAGGCAATGTCAGCCCTCGGAATTTATTAGCGAGGGCGAGTGGTGTTGGGGGAAGGCACAGAGGAGGGACTAAAGTTCCTGGGCTCTTCGAGAGGAGCCCCAGACCTTATTAAAGAGTGGAGGAAGCGGGGCACATGCCGTCAGACCTATCTGCCATCGGCCACCACTGCTGCAGGGTCACAATTGCTTGGGGAGTAAAGGAGAAAGACGTCTCTTGCAAGAAAGAACAGTTTCCATCTCAGGATGATGCTGTTCTATCTATCCCTGCTCCCCACCCCCACCCTGCCGCCAAGGATCTGGAAAGAAGGAAGTGCTCCCCTTTCCAAATACCACCTCTGCACACCCACATACACCTGTCTCAATGTGCTGATGGTGATTTAGCCAAATGGGGCAATATTCACTTTTTTGAGTTGCAACTTTTATTTGTTTGATTCTGCTTAAATTTCTCTATCACACCCTTTTCCTACAGATCCCCTATGATTTTACTTCCAAGAATACCCTTTAAAGCCACATAATGCTTTTCTGAACAACTGCAAAATCTCTATATAAAACAGAACTCTGCAGGAGCCTGACAAATAAATTCTACACTTGAGAGTAGAGATCAGTTTGACAATAGATTCTTTGGCCAAAAGAAATGCACAGCAAACCACTAAAATAACAGACTTGAGCAAGCTGGTGCTCGGAGAGGGAAAAAGCTTACTTTCATATAGCCACACGTTTTATTTTAGGGGGAACCTGTGGGGTTTGTGCTAAGTGTCGGCATGTCCTGTGAGTGGACTAAATTAGAATTATTGGATCCTCTAAGATAAATTTTTATGCAATTGATAATAAATGGTGATTGATTCTAATATATGTTTTACGAAGTAGCTGCTAACTGTCAGCCCCAGGGCCAAGCACCAGGGATTCCATGGCAGGCCTGGTGATGAAATTCAACTCATCTTTTTTGTCACTCATTCATTTCTTCAATCATTTCTTCATTGATTCAGTCACTTGCTCCATTCACAAAGATTTATTAAGTACGTGCTAAGAACAAAGTTATGAACCGGGTCCAGGGGAAAATGTCTGGTCTCCACCCTTAACTAATTTAGACTGTAGTGGCACAGAAAATTCCAGATTCATAGAGTGGATTTCTAAAGCCTTCCACAAACCACTAACTTCCAATTTGTTTAAGTAGACCAGTTTTCCCAGCATTCACCTCACTCAACTGAGTCTTCATTTCCATTCATAGTTGTGTCCCTTTCCATGCCCCCAGCATCGCTTGGAAACCTGAACAGGCATTAAATGTCTTACACAGACTCAGCATGAGAATGTGTTGTATGTATGCAGAAAATAGCCAAAAAACCCACCCCAAATCACCAAACATTGCTCTTTGTGTTTAATATATCTGTATATTTAAAAGGCATGTCTGATCTAGGACTGAAAACCACTCGCACACCTACCCTTCGTCATTTTCACAATGACAACAACCTAATAGCAAAAATAGCGAGGAAGGCCACAGCAGCAGAAGCAATTACTCCGTGCCAAACTCAGTGATAGGCCATGTACACGCATTATCTCATTAAATTCTTATTTAACCTGCAAGCCAGGTACTATTTTTATCACATTTTGCTGATAAAAGGTTGACAGAGGTTAAGTGATTTACCCCAAATCACAAGACCAGTGTGCATTTCAGATCAGGGAAATCTGACTTCAAAAACTTATAAAATAGCAAAACCCTGTTTAGATCATACATTCTACACAGCGTTAATCTTTTAAGCGAAAATTGAGATGTCCCTTTGTCTGCAAGTGAGGTGTAATTGATCTGCAGAGACACTGCGGGGAGGGGCTGCAAAGGTGTGTGCACGTGCTCACAAGAGAGAGGCTTGTCTCCAAGACTCGCCGCCAACTTGAAAACTCTGCTGGTACCTTCTTCTGAGCAAAGTGAAGGGAGGACCCTGTTAGTGGGGGTGAGAGTTCAAGAATTCCCCTGACAGGGACCAGATTCCCAATCAATTTATTAACTGCATTCAAATACTAGGGGCATAAATATCCTCGCAGGAAGTTAAAATGCTAAGTGTTCCTAAAAAAATAAGAGAGAGACTTACATATGTCACTGCTCAGAAAACTGTAGCATGGAAGGAATAAACTATTACACAGGTAATGTTTATCCTTGAGGTTTTTATATTTTATCAAATTCCCTAAGAGAGCTCAGTGCTTAATGTTTTCTATTGGGGAGCACCTCACTACAACTAGCGAATTTTCAACTTTTTCATCTCCTGTCACACATAAACTAATTACTAAAACTCTGTACACAAAATATATTCTTTTCTGATCTGATAAAAAAAATAGATATCATTTTGATTCATTCCCACCAGACATCAATTGTTGGGTTGGCTGTTATCAGTTTCTTATTTGGCAACCTAAGGGAAAAGAGGTCACTGCCCCTGACTACATGGACAGGCAGTGCATGTTTTAGAAATTCTTGCGGCACACAGGTTGAAAATCTCTGTTCTAAATTCCTGGACTATTTGTAGACTGAAAGTCAGTCAGGTGATTGCAGGAGAGGAAGTGTCACCTCCAGAGAAGTTTGCTGAGGTTGCCACGAGCCTGGGAGAGACCGGACTCACTGTGAACCAACTCAGGGTTCGGGTTTTTGAACAATTCTCTCATTCTGGAAAGTGACCCAGAATTAAGCAAGCTCCCACATGAGCCCCCTCCAAATGTCTGAGGTTGAACTTTTGCTGTGGCTAGCTTCCCCATTTGCTGTCGGCCGATGCTGCAAAGTATTTAGCAAAGGAAGCAAATGACAAACCCTAACAGTGAGGACAGTCTCTGCAAGGCAATGCATGTCACAAGCTAATTCTGATCTCACATGCTTAGCCTGTTCCCCAGTCTCCAAATAGAAGCTTAGAGGAATACCCTCTTTGGGGTGATTTTCACACCCCAGTATCCAGAGGTTCTTGCAGAATCGCAACCTGCATACTTCACGTAACTCCATCTGGCCACCCGTTTCCAATCTCAGAGCAGCATATTTGTCTTTGTGCTGAATGCACGTGGCATGCATTGATGGAAATCCGGCCCTTTCCTGGCATTCCTCTGAAATACTGTGGCTGAAAAGCCCAACTTTTTTTTTTTTTTTTTTGCTACGGAACAGTGAACATTTACACAATCATTAAAATCGCATCTACCACCATATTTTCTCTCCTTCTCGGTTTTAATACATTTTTATAATTGCATTGAAGATATTCTAACCCTGTTTTTAGTGCAAAGATAAAATTTATGAACCGTGACAAATGTATCATCTTAGAGCCAACCCGAAGGATAACAATGTGTGTGGTGAAACCCAAGTGCTAGCTCCCTTCTGCCCATTTTAATGGGGCAGGAGAGAAAAAAGAGTTAATCCAAACCCCAGTCCTGGAGTTCCGGACATGAGAAAGGTCCCACTTATGCCTGACGGTCACAATTCATCTCAAAAAAAGTATTCATTCACACAGACACTGTTCTAAAGTCACGTACGTAATTGAAGTGGTGACAAATACGTATTTTCTTTCTTACTTTTTTTTTTAATGTTGAATGTTACTGCAGCAGCTTGTGTCGACATAACTAAAGGTGTCTGATCAGACTCGTCCTCTCAATGACTCATCCACTCCCCCCTTTATTTTTTCTCCATGTTTCCTTTAGAACGTGTTTTGGGGAGACAAGAAGAAAAGGGGAAGAACAGTGTAGCAGAAAGGACAGCTGGTCAGTACCGGAGAAAGTGGGGTTCAGAATTCGGTCGGGCCACCAGGGAGGGAGCCGGCTGACCTTGAACGAGTCCCTTCCCCTCTCTGGGCTCTGCTTTCCTCACCTACACCCGGAAGGATCTGGGCAGAATTTACTTCTGAGTTCTAACAGGAGATGTTACAAAGAGATCATGGAAAAGCACCTCCCGCTCTCAGACTATATCACCGGTGAGAAAAATCACTTTTTGAAGAAAATCTTAAATGTTAATGGGTTCTTAAAAACTCAGCAGTCACATTTGCTTAAATGTGTGTTTTGAAACCCAGATGGATGCTATGAAATTAAAAAAAAGAAAAGACTTTTGTAAGCATCTACCCTGGAGGCTTTCATTACTCCTTGTAGAGTGTATCCTGGCCATGAACTCTGCGCTGAACACAAGAGAGGGGACTAAAACTCCAGGCGAACTTCTCTGCTTTGCCTCCCTTGTTCTTTAGAAACACACAGTCTTCAAATATCTCCTAACTGGACAGAACAGCCTTGAAGAAGACACGGATGCCAGGGACCACGGCGAAGAGGAGGCGATCTCCACAATTTAAAAACACTTATTGTGACAGCACGGCCCGGCTGGGCGCGGGCGGCCCGAGTACGCATAAATGAAATGCATCCCGCCGGAAAGGCATTTTGCTCACATTGTCATTTACGGCTCCTGAATTAATAGACCAAGAAAGACACCGCCGGTCCCAACAAAACGCCGTAAAACCACTGGCAGCTAGTGGTGTCTCAAACTTGAATTCCCCCGGGGAGAAAAGGACACTGCCTAATCTGTATTCAGTCCTGACATTGGCCACATCTGATATGGAACATTAGCTTCTAAGTCTCTCAATAGACTCGTGTCCTTCAGTTTATATTACTTTATGTTAATAGTAGAAAAATTACACACAACATCATTTATCATTGTTATACTCGGCTACATCCTATAGCTTATTTTAATGTATTTATTTACCCCTGAGACAGTGAGAAATTAAAAATATATATGTATCAAGGAAAACCTATAGGGGAAAAAATATCACTGTAAATCTCTTTTTAAAAAACAAACCAGAAAACCTCCCTGGGAGGGGAATATTATATATGGCTAAGCTCGTGAATGATAAGGTGCTCTCTGCCGAAGAGGCAAGCATGGGCTACACAGTAATTCCTGGGGCACGGATACGTAACAGAAAGAGGCGTATTACTGATAGTGTATCTTTTGTTCCCTCATCTGACCAGCGTTCTTCATTTGTCGATTACACCCTCGGATCTCTCTTGCTCTGTTATTAGTTTTTTGGACATTTGACGTGTAGCTAGAGAAAGGCAAGATTTTTTTTTCCCTTTGAAAAGCAGTGTCCACCTGAACATGGCTTTCACTCTTCTTGACCCAGATGTCACCAGCAGAGAGCAGAACCTCAGTTTGGACTACAAACAGCGATGATGGCCTTGTGTCTGGTGCTTGAACTTCTGCAAAGCGGCTTTGCCGGCATTATGGAGATAATGCAGTGGGTTTCACAGAACCCCAGCTTCACAGAACAGCCGACTTCTGGGCGTCTTGGTTCCAGTTCCGGCCCCACCCACCTGTCCCAGGGCACGTGAGCGATCAGCCCAGCTCTCCGAGCTTCTGTTTCCTCAGAAACAAAAGGCATAGAGTTTGGACTCCCAGGATTAAGATCCCTTGAAGTTTCAGTGATTTTTCTGGGGAATTATTTCTTCCGCATCATGGTCTCATGAAGCTAAACATTTTTTCCCATTTTTCAGACAAGCACATAGAAGCTCAAGAATACTGACTTGACTAAGGTCCCCCAGTTGGAAAAGCGGCAGAACTGAAGTGCATGGTGCTTCAGTTTCCCTGTTTGCACTTTTGCCTACTCCCCATACTGCCCGGAGAACACCTCTCCCAATGAGCATCTTGGGGGTCAATCCATTTGAGGGATTTCGGGAAATGAATACAAGCTTGTGGCTATCAGGGCTGCCTTTTTATACTTGATTTTCACTTACTTTTCCCACTTTGACATAAAAGACAAAAATGAATGCCTTGCATAATGCAAGGTTATACAATGCACTTGTTTAATTTTGTCTTCTTTTTCAGGTGGGCAGTGGCTGTCTTGAGACACTTCCTTTTAGCAGGCATTCTTTACAAGGTATTTCACAGACTAAATCATCCCCACCCACTACAGTGGGCAAGGCAGGTACAACTTTGCGAATTCCATTGATAAGGAAACTTGAGACAAAGGTATTTACTGAGTAGCCTGAGCTCACCCAGCACTGAAGGTGGAAGGGCTGAGTCGGGAACCGAATCACAGTTCTGGCTCCTAGTTCCGACAGGGCTCTTTCTAATACGTTTCAACGATGTTAACATATACAAACAGATAAACAGATAAACACACAGTGAATATGGACAATAATCAATTTTTCAAAATGTAAAATATAGCTGGTGTCATAAAAGACTGCTATTTAAAAGCAATATACTAGGCAGTGAACACTAGGGAGCAAGGCAGAGAAGGCAATGTGCTGTTGCAAACACTTCTCTTGCCTCCTGAAGGCAGCGCCAGGCTGCATTTCCCAGACTCCCTTGCAGTGGGTATGACCCTGTGACTGGGTTCTGGCTGATATAAAGTAGGTGGAAGTGATCTCACTGCTTCTAGGCTTAGCCCACAAAGTCCTCCTATGAGCCTTCTTTTGTCTGGATTTTGAGGATCCAGCAGAGGACTCAGAGGCTCTAGGAGATAGTCAAGCCCAAGAGGCCAAAGCCTGGGTCCCTAAACCAGCTGATGAACACATAATCAGATATACATGCAATGAATATGGACAACATTCACTGTCCATATCTGTCCATTCATTTATCTTCATTGATTGTTTTTTTGAACAAGAAATCAACACCAGTTCTGGGACTTGTTTGTTAAAGCAGTTAAACAATCCTGATTATAGGAAGAAGGTTCTGGAAGAAAGATGAGGAGCAATTCTCAGTGTGATAGCTAAATAAACATTCAGAGCCATTCTCGCCACCAGCCTAAAGTATCGACTAGATCTTCTCTGAGCAGGCGTTGATAGAAATTCCTGGAGGGTCCTGCATCCTTATGGTATAAACATCTCAGAGAGTTCTCTACCTTACCTTAGACATCATCTGATTGTTTTTTTCATGAATTATCTTTCTTTTATTTACTGATTTGAACTTCATATTTTTGCATCCATGTAACAATGGTGGTGGTGGTGGTGATGATGTTGATACTGATGATAGCCAGCATTTATTGGGCACTTACTATATGACAGTCACTCAACTAGACACTTCACATAAAATATCTTGTTCCATCCTTAGACATGTCAGGTAGATGTCATTCTAGTCCTCACTTGACAGATGAGAAAAGGGAGGTTTAGAAACAAGGGATTTGCCCACTAGACTGAATGCCCCAGAGCCTCACCCAATGTAGGTTGTATAAAGGAATAAAAATTCAAGAGCCGATTTGGGAAATGAGTGTTAAATTGGTAGTGAGGCTTGGTGCTCTCAGACAGCATTTTCCTAGAAATCTGTGTGACAGATTTTACTCTGAATTCTTTTTTAGAATCAGGAAGACTCAGCGACATCCCAATGCCCAGGTAGAGGATCTTGTAAGCACTCACTCATTGAGACCAAGGCTGATGAAAACAGTTGCAGTCGGCGGCTCACCCTCAGCACCCAAGGGCTTTATTACACTCTGCCTCAATCACAGAACAGCCGGGCAGACATGGGAGCAAGGAGCGCGCTTTCTGGGGTCAGACTGCTGAGCTCGACTTCTACTTGAAAATGTTATTTAAAATACGTGTGCCTCAGTTTTCTTACATGTAGAAAGAGAGTAGTATCTGTGACGCATAAAAGACAAAGTGCCTGCAAAACACTTAGCACAACGCCCGGTGCCTTTGCAGTGCTCAGTGCATCGAGACTGTTACCACTGATCTTATCCACGCCATCGCCTCCACCACCAGCACCATTCTTCAGAGCGGGACCCAGTTAACCAACAATGTACAGCATGGGTTGGCGAGAGACACTGCCAGCTCGAAGACCAGCCTGAAAGTCCAGCTCCCTTTACTGCAGACTTCTCAAAATGTTTACATGATGATGGTGACATGAATTGATCGACCACAGCCATCTACGATATACCAGGCACAGAGCTAATCTAAAAAAAAAGAAAGCTATTTCTTTGCCAACAATCCAGCCTTGGTCAGACAGGTTCCAGCAGCCACAGCTGAGGGTTCTGTGCCCTGTTCCTGCACTTTCTACGACATATACATCCTACCTGGGCTCACCAGACAGGGTTCTGACCTTCCCCGCCCAGAGCATCACTGTACTAGTGCTAATAGTGTCAGGAAAAACAACGACAACACAACAGTAGCAGTGACAGAGCAGCAGCCACGTTTACTGAAGGCTCTCTTTGGGTCAGGCATTGTGCTGGCTACATCAACAGCTTACCCCACTAAATGTCACGACAATCCTAAAAGGTAGCTATTATTTACTCGTTTTTTTCAATGGGGAAACTGATGCTCAAAAGTTTGTGTCTTGCGCTCAGGGACACGGACAGGGGAATTAGAATCCAGGTCATTGTAACACAATGGGACAGGCCTGGGTTGTTGAGAATGGTGCCATCTGACAGATGCCCCGTCCCAAGCCCCGCCTGATGTCACCCCTCTTCCACATCAAACCCTCTCACTGCTCCTGACCTGGGGTCTTTGCAGGACCCACAGTCCATCCTCCATATCCACGGGGTTCACACTCATGAATTCAGCCAACCATGGATCAAAAATATTCAGAAAAAAATATCCCAGGGAGTTCCAAAGAGCAAAACTTGAATTTGCCAAGTGCTGAGCACTATGCTGAATGCAAGCGAATGAAGCCTACACATAAATATAGGTTACATGGGAATACTAAGACATTTTATGTGAGGGACTCGCACGTCCATGGATTTTAGTAGCCATGGGGGATCCCGGAACCAATCCCCAACGGGTACTGAGGGACGACTGTATTTTAGGCAATGTTTACCCCACTGAAACAGTGAAGTCCATTTGTAACACTTGCAAATGAAATCATAAGTCATTTCCATAATGGCTGAATAGTCTGAAAAAAATACAATTTTGCTATGCACTATGTGAACGCACTGCATACTGTTTAAACAATAAAGGTTACCTCTTGTGTACTACAGCTGGGTTTATGCTAATAACCCGAATCATTTAATCATTATGGGCTAATGACCTGCTAAATTTCATTTTAAAAATGAAGTCATATCTGGAAGGCAAAACTGGATAAAAAATGAGGGGAATCAATGTTCAGTTTGTATTCCTGAGTCCGGAGCAGTTCGGCAGTCTGCGTGGCAGCCCTCCAACCATGAGTGGTGAAAGGAACCGTGCATCTGCACTAGAAGTGAGAAGGGCATCCTGCATCTCACATCTTACTGGATTCACTTCAGCTTTCAACAGAATAAAGAGATCCCTGTTGCAGAATTGTGGTTATCTACAAAGGTTTGGATGTGCGTCTTTCCTCCTTTCTCTGCACAGCCCTCCACTCTTCTAAGTCTGGGGTGTTACTATGAAACCTCAGCTGTCGCAGGGGAGCAGAGAACAGAGCTGTGGACAACTGTAGCTCTCCGTTGGGTATCCAGGCAACTTATCTGGCCATCCTGGGCGTCTCCTTCCCTGATCGCCCTTTACTCCTCTGAAGAGGGACCAAACACATCCTCAGTCATCCCACGTGGCTCTGGCCAACTCTGATTTTAGATAGGTAGGACACACCAATACATTTGAGTTATAAGCTCTGTTCCTTGCCTGCCCCAAAGCTACCCTTCTTCCACCCTTGACAGCAGAACTGCGATTTTTGTGTGGGTGGCACAACCCTTGAAAGATGAATCAGAGTCAATCTAAACCAATCATGATGAGGTAAATTGTATTAATGGCCCCGATTCTTCACTACATCCTTAGCCATGCCCTCTGCAACGTAACTTTGTAGTGACCCCACCTGCAGGTGGGATATGGCTCACCGCTCCTGAATATGACCACATGATATGCTTCCATTACTAGATAGGATGCCAAAAGCACCAGCAGCAAAATTAAAAAAGTAAATCGGACTTTATCAAAATTTAAAATTACTGTTTATCAAAGGATGCTATCAAGAGAATAAAAAATAACCCACAGAATGGGGGAAATACTTGCAAATTATGTACTTCATGAGGTTATAGTATCCAAAATGTTAAACTCAACAGCAAAAAGCAGAAAGTGCAATTTAAAAATGGACAAAGGAATGAAGAGCCATCTCTCCAAAGAAGATATGCAAATAGCCAATAAGCATATAAAAAGATGCTCAGGGAAATGCTACTCAAAACCATAATGAGATACCACTTCACACCTACCAGGATGGCTGTAATAAAAACAAATAAGACACAGGAAAAAAAAAACAGAAAACGAAAGCATTGGTAACGATGTGGAGAAACTGGAACCCTTATATTGTGAATGGGAATGTAAAATGATGCAGACACTGTGGAAAATTATTTGAGGGATCTTCCAAACGTTAAATACAGAATTACCGTGATCCACAAATTCCACTCTTAAGCACATACCCAAGAGAATAGAAAACAGGTGTTCAAACAAACAAACAAACAAATAAACAGCATGAATAATTACAGCAGCATAATTCTTAATGGCCAAAATGTGGCAACAACTCCATGTCTATCAATTATTGAGTAGACAAACTAAATGTGGCATACCCATACAATGGAATATTATTCAGCCATGAAAAGGAATGAAGTACTGACCAATGCTAAAACAGGGATGAAACTTAAAAATATTATGCAGTGAAATAAACCAGGCATAAATTATTACATAATTTGAAATATTCTATTCAAAACAGGCAAGTCCATAGAGACACAACATAGGTGAGTGGTGGCCAGGAGCTGGAGGAGGGGTAATGGGAAATGAGTGTGTAAAGGGTATGGGGTTTCTTTTGGAGGAAACAAAAAAATGTTCCAGAATTAGGCAGTGGTGACTGTTTACAAGCAAGAGTATTAAGCATGTCATCACCTGTAAATGTTGAGCTACATATCCATGATCAGTTTATAATGTGTGCACACATGCACACAATTTTTTCCATGAAGCCAGTTGTTAAACATTTACTGGAATGTCCCTGGCCACAGGGCCGTATCCTCCAAAGCAAGACTTCCTTGTGCCCGTGAAAGCAGACTTAACCGAGTCTCCTTCCTTGCAGCTGGTGCCCAAAGAAACACTGAGAGCAAGGTATGAAAGCTGCTGCTCAGGGCTGAGAATTCCTGCAGCTGAAGGTGGCACCTGCCCCTCCAAGGTGGGAAAAATAAGAATTACTTTCCTTTGCTGGCAACGCTGGCTGGCAAAAGACACTTCATCTTACTTTGCTTAATTCTAGAGAGCCAGTCACACTTGGTTATTGTTTTTAGTTTTACATACTAGTATTGAATTATTTTTTTATGGATGTTACTTCTCAATTAGTGTATTCCCTGGAGACAGCACAAGCCTCTAGAATTTAGCTTCTCCTTGGCTGTAAGCACTGCCACATGCACTGCCTGCGAGCTGGTTTTACGTTCCTCCAGCTGCTCCTGCCCAGGCTGACGCTGGGCCCCTCCGACCAGCTGCATAAGGGGGGTTGGGCTCACTTGTGGGGTCACAGGCTCTGACTATGACTTCACTTTTGTTAAGAGGCATTGGCTGAACCCTGAAGAGAGCACATGGCACCTACAGCTGTGAATACCCTTTGATGGTGTTTGGGACTGACAGACATTGGTCATTATGTTCAAGGTCAGGGGTTGACCTTGGAGACAATAATGGATTCCAATGGAGGTTTCAGATTGCTCACTTCCCAATGGCTCATCAGGCTCTCTGCCTCCTAAACCCCTTGGCTAAGAGCAGCTAAAATGATAACAATGGCAACCAATATTGACTGAAATATTGTTATTTCAATCAATAACAATGGCATTGAGTGAAATCCTACCAAATGGCTTTCCTCTGAGCAGTGTATATGTAGTATCTCATTTAATCTTCACCACAACTCTGTGGCAGTTGCTGTTTTTGATTCCCAATTTGGGAGGAGACTGAGCCTCGGAAAGGAGAAATAAGTTGCTCAAGGTTACAAGGCTGGCAGCCAGACTTCAGGGTCTGCATTCTCATCTGTAACTTTATACGGTCTTCAAATGGGTAAGAACTTTGCTTACCAGCTTCCTGAGGGCTACTGGAAGGAGAAAAGCCACAGATTTCCCATTCTTTGCCCTTGAGCCCCAGTGAGGAGATGGGAGAGTGACAGTCTCCTCAGGGTCACAGAAGGAGCAGGGGCCCGACTGGCCCTCCAGTCTCTGCCTGTGCACTTGAGCACAGGCTCTCACTCTCACCCTCACTCCCCGCATCTACGAGAGGCGTAACAACATCCACCCATTGTGAGTGCTGTGTGGTTACATGATTTGTGTGTAATGTGGGGATGGCAATGGCCTTGTCCTTATAGGGCGGTTGTGAGGACATGGGGTGCTGTTGTGTGTAAAGAGCCGCATACATTGCACGGTGCAGTGAGTGCTCAATACATGTTATCCACCATCATCATCATCATCATCATCATCATCACCACCACCACCACCATCACCATTATCATCATCACCATTACTTTTATTTAGAAGACAACATTCATGTCTTTGTAGAAGGCATGGGTATGCCTGACACATCATCAGCACGCAATAAATATCAGCTCCCTTCTCTGCCTTCCTAGGTCCCAGGGCTCTCAATGCCATGCCCACCAACCTCTTAAAGGCCCACTGCAGTGTCTTCCAGCTTTCAGTCAGAGCTCCTTGCTGCAGAGAAGAGCGATCTCTCTCCAGAAGGAGCTCACACACAGCACAGCTGGAGGGGGGTCTATTTTCTGTGGTGTGCAAGAATGAATCTTCTCCTCAAAGTGTGTTGCCCCTGGGCCCTCTCCACCAGCCCAGCCCTGTCCCCACTCACCATGGCATCGTTTGCTAAACTGTACAGCTCCATGCACACAGAAGGCAGAGGTCAGAAGAAGCCTGTTATAATCTACATGTCTGATGATTAAGACAACAGTTCTCTGGCACATACATCCCCAGCTATCATCCAGCCATCATATGTGAGGGACCATCTGTCATCTATTTCAAAATGTGTTTTTCCCCTGTAAACTTGGTTGTAGCTAAAATACTGAACATTTCAGTGGTAGTAAGTTCATTGTTGGAGTTACCCATGTTTGGTTTAATTGACATATACATTTTCTTCAGAAAGATTGTGCAATGATTCAGTATCATAACTCAAATTTACTGTTGCAAAGGGCATGAAAATGACCATCTGATGCATGATAAATTGTATCTAAATAACTCAAAAGATTCTTTTAAAATAGATAGAAAATAAGTTCTGAGAGAGAAGAAAGCTTTGGATCATTATTTAGTTGACAATGTTTTTTTTCCTTTTTAAGTGGAACATAAAATAATAGCATATCTTATAATTGACTGTATCTTATATTCTTAAGATACATTATATGGAGCCTTTGTAATACTATAATAATGTCAAAAATGCTTGAGAATTGCATAGATAGTATGACTGTGATCATAACTTGGAAAATGTACAACAACAACAAAACAGGGCATGGAAGAGAAAGACTGGAAAGAAATAAACCTGGAAGTTAATGGAGCCTGCATTTCAGAGGTGGGGTAAAGATGGAGTCCTCTAGCTGATAGAGAGGAGGAAATGCATTAATAATTTTTGGTCCATCACTCTTGGATTCAATTACCAGGTAGTCTGGATGACTTTTCCTTCCAACCTGGGAGCGTACTTGGAATCTCCGGAGTGCGTGGAGTGCGAACGTTGGAAGCGTTGCTCCAGGATTTGGGAGGTGAGCTCACCTCTCTCCTAGCCCACAGGAAAGGGCAGCCCCAGCACAGGCAGCTGTGGGCTGTGGCAAAATCAGCGCTCAGAGAAAAGAAGGAAAATGAAGAGGGAACAAGAAGAATTCATCAGGAAGCTCAGGGGCCTTGAAGGCAAAGGCAACAGTGAGGGAGAGAAGACAAGAGGCAGACAGCGTAACAGAGAAAAGCAGAGGGGGTACGGTGGCATAAGGAGGGTGTGAAGAGGAAGGACAGAGGGAAGGCGAAGTAAGAAGATCAGAGGGGGAAAAGTACGATAAAGGAAGGTGATGACTTGTCTCCACCACACAATATACATCCATTTCTTTCCAAAAGAAAAAGGAAAAGAGTTCACCAGTGTCTGAAAATGGTCAAGGCCTTGGAAACACTGCTTGAGCTCTAATCCTCTGTTTCAGTTTACATACACCATGAGGACAGTAATGATCTCAGTTTATGGGGTTATTGTGAGGAGTCAAAGTTATCACATCTAAAGGGCCATGAATATTGCCTGGAGCAAAGTGAGTGTTCAACACGTGTTACCCACTGATACCATCCTCATCCCCACCTCCACCACCACCATCATCACCACTACCACCACCATTATCATCATCACCATCATCATCACTGTCACCATCCCAAACATTATCATCCCCCCCACCATCATCATCACCATCACCACCTTCACCAACATTGTCATCACCAGCACCACCACCACCATTATCACTAACACCATCATAATCACCATCACCACCTTCACCAACATTGTCATCACCAGCACCACCACCACCGTTATCACTAACACCATCATAATCACCATCAGCATGCCCACCAGCATAACTGTCATTGTCATCTTTATTTCTATTTAGAAGATAATATGTATGTCTTCGTAAATGACTACATAGTGGCTTTTGAATTAAATTTAAAAGAGAAACATGTTGTAAGTAGGATACACACAAACGCAGCAGGGTTTAACTCATTGCCCCTCAGGGTTATGTCAATTTACCTTGGTAACACCAGGTCACAAAGTAAAAGCAGTTCCGGAAATGGATGTGGTCCCCTTCCTGGTGAGGATCGCCCCAGGTGTTGCAGGGGTGGGGGGGCAGAGCGAGACGGGTGGATAGCAAGGCGAGGTGCACATTTCTGAGACCTGAAACCCAGCTCCCCTTGCCTGCCCTCCCAACTTTTTCAAAGTGAAACGAAAATATTCCAAAACAGCTCTGTTTAGAGGCGAGTGCCCAGTTACGGCAAACACTAAAGAAGTCCCAGACACGTGGGCTTTGGAACAGGCCAAGGGTCCCACCACGCCTCACAAACACTTCAGTCCTGGTGAATGTGTCATTGTTTCCCTGTCTTGATTTACCTTTCAGAAATGACAGCATTTGTTTGGCTCTGAAATGCTACCTGGTAACTTGGGGCATTCTGTTTGCTGAAGGTTGCAGCCGCAAAAGAATCCTCCAGAAGGGGGGGTGGTGGTAGAGGAGTGTGGGTAGCTATTGTGTCTGTCCAGTCCCCAGCTTGGCCCTGAGGTCATGCTCTAAGTCATCTGTGCACTTCTGTTCTTGCTCTCTGAGCCCACGTCCCTAAGGCAGTCAAACAGATCTTTTGAAAAAGGTCATCAGAGCTGTCACTCTGCAGCCTAAAACCCTTCAGTGGCTTTCCGTATTTCTTCAGAATAAATCCTAGCTGGTATCCACCACTATCCCCAGCCCCATGCTGCAGTACTTCAGCTTCATGGGCCCTGTCTTTGCTCAGCCCACACAGAGTCCAAGCTCCTTTCTGCCTCAGGACCTTTGCACTTCTGTTTACCTCGCCTGAAATATTCACTCTCATTCATCCCTTCCAATGGCTCAGCTACCACCTTAAAGAAGCTGTCCTTGACTTTCCTTCTTCCCTCCACTGGCCACCACAAGCTCAGTTTAATTTCTTTATTACACTCACTACAGTCTCTATTTGTCTTGCATATTTACTGTCTTACTTGTTTGTTGTCTTCTTTCCTCTCAGCCATGCAAGCTCCCTTAAGTCAGGGAACTTTTTGTTTTTGATGTATTTACTATTTTATTCTAGCACTTTGCTCTGCATTACATCACAAACAATGAGAACTTAAGTCAATCAGTCACCCAATTCATGAATGAATGGGTATAGCCTTAAGCCTCAGGGGCTTAGGAAAACAAGTCCTCTTTGGATCTTCTCCCCACCCCCTGACCACAGCCTCCAGAAATGATGAGAGAAGAATGTTGTGAGTATCTTGTCCTGGAGGAGAAGAGAGCCCCAAGAGACCTCACCAGCCAGAAGCCTAGTGAGGAAGACTCTCCAGTGAAAGAAGCATTGTCCCAGGCTGTAGGGCCTCCGGATCCCAGGCGCCTGGCAGACTTAATGTACCAGGAACATCGACCAAGAAAGCGTGAACTGAACACCTACTGGGCACTGCCACTGCCTGTGCTGCACAGACACCGACCCTGAGGACATGCAATGAGGCCTGAAAAGGCTTGGTCCACAAGGCTTCTCACTGTTGCCTTGTGGCTGCGATCCGGAGCCTCTGTTTTAACCAACAGAGGAAAGGTAGAGCTGGACAAATACTTTTTTATACCCACCCTGTTCCAAATGCCTGTCACCTTCCCTCCCCTCGAATGGGGCCAGAGACAGTACGAAACCGGAGCCTCGGCCTGGACCCCACCTCTGCCACCAACTCACTGCGTGGGACAAGAACACCTCTCCTGCCGGTCAGAGAGTCTCCTGAGTCAGACTGCCGTGTGACCTCCAGTCCCAGCATGGGCTGGTTGTGAACTAGGGCTATCTGCTAAAATTCTCTGAGTTTTGGTTTCCTCACCCTCAAAATGAAGATAATAAAACACACTATTCATAGACGTACGAAGATTAAACGGTCCGTGCAAAGTGCTGAGCGCAGAGCCTTGCGGAGAGCATTCAACCGTCCTCATCAGCAGAGCTACACCCTTTCCTGGGCCTTAACAGCTCATTAAAAGAAAATGATATGGCCCTGCCTGGTAGCTCAGTTGGTTAGAATGTCATCCAACACACCAAGGTGTGGGTTCGATCCCTGGTCAGGGCACACACAAGAATCAACCAATGAGAATGGATAAAAAAGTGGCAAAACAAACCAATGTTGCTCTCTCTCTTCCTTCCTCTCTTTCTACAAAATCGATCAATAATTTTTTTTTAAAAGTTAAAAAAACGATATGGGTTGGAACCACCTTCGTGTTTCCCAGTGAGGACACAAGTAGAACAGATAATTTTAGGTGATACCATGATCTCTGTGAATCCCTTCCAGGTATAATATCCCACAAGTAGATTGAGCTCATTGGTTTAATCCAGGCCTGTCAAACCTCCAAAATAGCTAGAGATCTAAATAGGATTTGGAATGAATCAAAGAGGTTGACTGCCAAGGGGGGACATCATATCCCTGTCAAGTGCCACCTTGTGGGGAATTGCTAACTGCTGGGTAAATGTGGGTGTTTCTTGGAAGAGCTAACCTGAAACTAAGAAGAGATGCCAGGGGTTTATGAGCCAGTGAATACGATTCCCTTTCAATGAACAGGACGGAACTGGCTCAGGGCTGGGAAAAGCAATGTGCTCGGTCACATAGCTTTTCAAAAGAAGTCTTCAAACCAACCCATTAATCCCCCACCCTTGAAAACTCAATCAGAGGGAAGCAGATGGTGAGTGATGTTCTCATTTTACATGTTGAGAAAACACAGCGTAGAGGATGTTAAATAAAATGACTCTGAGACCAAACCTTGATTTCATACCTTGAATTTCTATTGCGTTGGTCTTCTGAGAAGCTTGGAACACTCACCCAAATTGTGAAATGACTTGGCCCCATCCTCACAGTCATACTGAGACCAGGATCACGAGCTTGTGACACCCTCGTCAACAACACGCGCATCAATCATACTGCGGTCTGACATTGTGTAAATACCAGTGTATTTATTAGTGTGTGGTCTCGCTGTCACCGCATTCCTTGCTGAATGGTAAACCAGTTACGTGATATCTGGCTTCAGTCAGAGTGTGCATGCATGGAGGCGTACCAGTGGCTACCGATCACCAGAATATTAAACAACAACAACAACAGGGACAGGGAGTATCAAGGAAAATCAAGAAACAGGCTGCCTGGTGTGGCCTGGGACTCAGGCAAATATAGATTTTTCTATGACCTAAGCTGTAAAACTTGGTGGAGATAGTCACACGTTTGAATCTCCAACTTCCCATCTGTGGAATGGGTGATAGCACTGATGGTCAAATACAAGGGATCTGTGGGATGAGCCATAAAGTCCAGTATTTGGCACCTGATAGTGCTTACAAGAATGATGATTCTCTCCCCAGTAGAGGATCTTAAGGAGAGGCCAGCACACTGTTCTAGAAAGTCTTCATTGAAGTTGTCTTTGACTATTCTGGCAAAATTAGACACTACTCTGTGTGCTTCTAAGCACCTCACGCATGTCTCCGTGTTAATACTCCTCATCCCACGCAGTGAGCATCTGTGTCCATGGCTGGCTCCCAGGATGACCAGGAGCTCCATGTGGACAGGAATACAGGCCTTTTTATGTCTGCATTTTCAGTGCCTCAGCTGTGCTGTCTAGTATGATAGGCACTAGACACATGCAGCTATTTAAATGATTTAAACAAAAAATTCAGTCTCTCAGTCACACTAGCAATATTTCACACATTCAGTAGCTACAGGTGGCTTCTGTATTGAACAACAAAGACACACAACATTTCTGTCACTGCAGAAAGTCCTGCTGGACAAGGCCAACCCAGGAAGGCTTGGAGTTAATGTCACTGTTGACCAGGCAGGAAGGGAGAGTGGGAAGGGGTTAGGGACTGTGGACCAGTGGACCCGACGCTGGGGTCAAAACCAGAAACAGTGATCCGTAGAAAATACTGAGGCTTTCCTACCCTTGTCTTCATTCCCAACGTTCCTTATTTTTGTATGAAATTGGAAAACACACATACCAGGGGGATTGGGTGAAGTAAACATCCCGTCCTGACTCCGAATCTATTCAAGTAGGCATTACTGTTGCTAAACGGGTAGTAAGATCAGATTTTCTCAGTACTATTTGTCAGGCATTGTTTGTATATTATCACATTTAATTCTCATACCAACTGTTGGAAACCCCATTTTACAGATGAGAAAATGGAGGAATAGGAATGTTGAATAACCGCAGGCCGTGCAGACAGCAAGCGTCACAGCCAGGACTCAATTTAAGGAGGCCTGGGCCTGGAAGCCAGCGTCCTGGCCACCGTGCCTGTGGTGCGGTGAGAGCAGGCACGCTCGGTCTGCGCTGCTGTTGCCCACCCACGTTTCTTACACACAGGGGCCGCTTCCACAGGAGGCCTGGAGGAAGCATGCTGAGGGTGCTACATCACTGCTTTGGAATTGCCAATCTAAACTCCGCATTCTCCTTCCCCCGTGGCTTCCCAATGTCTTGTCTGACAGGAAGTTGGGTTCACGTTTTCGGAATTAGCCACAATGTTCTCCTATGGGCCCAAGACCATCTGTGGGGCGCAGGCGAGTGCTACAGAAGAAACTAATAAGTGTCATCACGTGGTCCAATGTTTAGCGTAATGACGGCTGCCCACTGACCTTGACTCAGAATTCAGATTCTTGAAGAGGGTGAATGCCAATACGACCAGGATAAAGGAAAGGGGCACGTCCACTCACAGTTCAGTAGGAAATACTGAATCAAATGTCAAAGCTCCACTGGCCAAAGAAAACAAAAGTAGAAATGAGGATGAAAAGTACAACTGCTAAGGTGGTGACGCTAGTAATTATTATTATAAGACCCCATTCAATGGGCACCTGCTCCCTGTACAAAGTGCTGATGGTGCCATGTTGTTAAAGCTCATGCCGGATCCGTAAGGAAGAATCTTCCATCCTCACTGGAGAAGGGTGGAGTGGGGTGGGGGTGACAAGCCATGCCCTCCAAGGTTGTAGAAGGCAGGAGCAGTTCCCAACTTGTGTGTGCCCTTGACCCCCCAGGGAGTACCACAATGACTTCTCTGTTTCAACAAGAGATGAGGAGCGAGTCTGGGTATTTCAATTCTTGGAGCAGACAAGCCACAAAAGAACATCACTCTGGGGCAAAAGTCAGGCCCAGGTTTACTCATCAAAAAGCTGCCAGAGAACTCCATGTGGGGGACGGCACCCTGCGACTCTCAAAGGCTTTGCTGCGAACAGTCAAAACACTCAGAAGCTGCAAACCCATGAGATATTTTTGTTTCACAATATTACTGGAGAGGGCTGAATATAGTTCTGATATCTTTCAGTTCGCTGAGCAGGCAGGAGAGAGGCAAGGAGCTGGGGAGACAAGAGAAATTGAGGTATTTCAAGAACCAGACATTTCCAAAAATATGACCGTGTTTGATGCAGAAAGTCGGCGATCATGTCACTCTGCGTCTGTGAAGCTGGGGATGGCTCCCCACTGTCTCAGGTGAAGGCCAGGATGTCACTCACCCACTGCCTGGCTTATCTACCTTCCCAGTGTCACCCGGCGCTCCACTCCCAGCAGGAGCCTGATACAGTAGCTGTGAGCTACATGTTGTCCCTTGAATGTGCCATGTGTACTCAGGTTCTCAGAGCTGGTTCACGGTCATGCCTCTGCCTAGAAACCCCTTTCCCTCCACTCTCTGATTGGAAGAAAGATCCATTTATCTTCCTGCCATACGTGGAATACGAAGTCTTCCGTAACTTCCCATCGGCACTGAAGGCACTGACTTCTCCGTGCTCTGCTTCTCCGCCCATTGCAGCTCCTGGCCCGGCACCTGAGTATTAGTACATGGGTTCATTTCCCTCTGAAGACCTTCGGTGCTTATGGGCAAGGGTGACATTTGGTTGATCCTTGTACCGTGCAGGAAACATTTGCTGAATGAGGGAACAGAGGTGTTGGATGCCCATGTGATAGGACACACAGTCCCCTGAGGGTGTCCGGAATCCCACGTAGCAGGAATTATCTTCTTCTATGGCAGGTGCATACTCCTCTGCCCCCCACACACCCCACACACAATGGTCCTTCAAGGAACTGGGCATAGAACTTAAGAGCAGACATGGCAGCATGGATTCCAATGCCTATCAGAATGAGAACTTGTTTTGAATTAAAGTCTCCAGCCCTTCTTTTCAGAGGACCTGGAACGGCTTCTTTCAGGGGCAATAAGAATCCCAGGGGGATGTGTGGACGACACCAACACATCCACGTGCATTTGGAAACATTTTGAAAAGATCTCATTCCAACCACAGGCTTTCAGAATCTTATTTTCAAATTCCATTGAAGGCCTGGGTAAAATGTGTTAAATTCAAATTCTGGATCTTCTGTCGAAGTATGTGAAGTATGCCAACAAAGGTTGAGTACAACAATTATTTTGCAGCCAAGCTCCCTGTTCATAATTCACATGCAAAGTACTGCCTGATCCCAATTAGCTCCAACTTGTTTTTGCCTTTCTTTCTTTGTCGCCTGCTGCCCACCTTCCTGGGACTCCTCCTTTCGGGTTATTTGTTCAGACTTCAGCTCCAGACACACCACTGTGATTTCCTTTTTAATAAACACTATCCCGTGAGTAGCGGAAAACAATGAGAGGCACCTGCACTCTATTATAACTTCTCATTCCACCCACAAACGCCGAGCTATGAATAAGCGAGAACCGCCACCAGGCTAAGGATAGTAACAGCATTTTCCCATAAACACGGCATCATAAAACTCCAGCTCACATGAAGGACAAAGCACCCCACTGTCCCATTGTTTTAAATGGGGTAGGAATGTCACTTGGGGAGCCAAATGTCTGCTGTCTGTCTGCGGCCAATAACTGTGCCATGGGTGGGGCCATGGGAGACTTCATTCCTCACGAAGAAACAGCTGGACATTCCTGAAATTTTAGGGATGGGCACTGCTAATTAATGACAGACCAGGGGCCAGGGGCAGAAGCTGTATGTAGAGGAAAGAGCAAGAATATTTTGTAGAGGAGTCACAAAATGTATCCTCAGGCCCCGTCTTATCCATGTAACCAGCACCTACCGAGTACCTAATATATGTGCCGGCACTGTGCCTGGTGCTCAGAATGCATGCCGGTGCGTGGAGCAGTTGGCACACCTGCCCTCGCGGAGCTTGCGTTCGAGCGGCTCACTAGCCATGTACTTTACCAAGTCACCTCGTTTCAGTGAGCCTCAGTTTCCCACCCAGGAAATGAGCTAAAACACACCTGAGCCCCAGCGGTTAAAAGCCTGGGGTGAGCTGGTAGCAGCTGTGCTGGTAATAATAGTCACCACTTTTCTTTTTGTTTGTTTGTTTTTTGTAAAAATCTGCTCCAAAGCATTTATCACTGAACAAAAGGAAAGACAGCAACTTCAAAGCAGAGAATCCCGGCAAACGTCACACTGACTACATGACCTAGATCGGCGTCACTGATTCAGAAACACGTGGACACCGTTAATGCCTTCAATAAGGCGCACTGAGAAGAAAATAATTTCCGTGAAATCATTTCTGTAGATTTTTAAGTTCTGGTATGTTATATCACATCACATTAAAGTTTGCCATTTTAACCATTTTTAAGTACACATTCAGTGGCATTAATTTTATTCGCAATGTTATGCAGCCATCAGCACTATCTACTTCCAAAACTCTTTCATCACCCCAAACAAATGATAACTACTTTTGAACATATATATTAAGGTTGGGCAGTGAGATTCTTCAGACAAAGGTTTTGGTGGAATAACATTCACTCAGTCATTCAAGGCCCATATCTTGCAAGCAACCTGGATTCCTTCCTCTCTCTCCACTCCACCTCCAATCCACGAGAAAAGCCGCTGCCAACCCACAGCCAGCCTCTGACCACCTCTCACCACTGCCACCGCTGCCTCTCTCGCCAGCACTACCGTCATCTGTCCCTTGTTTGGTGCAGTAGCTTCCTCCTGGGGCCTCTGCTGCAGTCCTCACCATGCCCAGTCCTCAGCAATCTACTCTCAACACTCTGACCGGAATGAACATTTTGAAGTGGGAGTCTGCTCAAGGCACCTCTCCCAGCCCGCGTGAGCTCGTCAACGGCCGATGCGCAGGCTCCATCCTCTGCCTTTGCCCTCGCTTGCGACACTGCAGCCAGCTTCCTTGCCACTTCTCACACATTCTAAACCAGCTTTGACCCCAGGGCCTTTGTTCTTTCCATCTGGAATGTTCTGCCACCTTCCAAGAGAGGCCTTCCCTAAACATCCTCTATAAAATGGCACACCTAACACTCCTCATCCTGCCCACTCGGTTTTCCATAGCACTTACGAACATCTGCGCCAGTCTTCAATAGATGACCTCTCAGCACCAAGCCCACCCAGCTTTCACAGCCCTGCTTAAGACCCAGGAATGGTTCCTCCTCACCATAAGGCACCATGCCAGGCTTCTCCAGGAGAGGGCGCTGGAGGAGTGGGCTTCTGTTTCAGAAGGCACCTCCCTTGGGCAGCTTACTCCTGCCAGTCACCATCACCTCCTCCTGCTGCCTTCTCCGTGAGCACACACACATTTAGGGCAACTTCTCAGCGACCCCCCAAACCCCTGGCAGATTTCCGGTAACTTTTATGGAAGGTCACGTCCCATAGACAGCCTTCCCTGGCACCATGAAGGATAGCTTCTCTTCGAGCCCCACCTGCAGGTGGCCTCAGTGGAAACTTCTCTGCTACCCAATTAACCAGGGCCAGCCGGTTCCCAATCCTGGGGAGTGGGAGGCAAGCCTGTGTTCCCTTGGTAGCCAACAATACCTATTGCAGTTAATAAATATTTATAGTAAATGTTCCGTTAAATTCACTGTAGCCCTGACTGGTGTGGCTCAGTGGGTTGGGCGTGGTGCCACAAACTGAAAGGTCTCAGGGCACATGGCTAGGTTGTGGGGCCGGGTCCTGGCTGGGGGCGTGTGAGAGACAACCGATTAATGTTTCTCCCAAACGTGGACGTTTCTCCTCCTCTCTCTTTCCCTTCCTTCCCCGATCTCTAAAAATAAGTAATCTAATCTTTAAAAATCTTAAAAAGAAATCATGGTGTACTTTCTGTCTTCAGACTGAATCTCAACTGACACGGAAACAGAATTCGAGCAAAGACTTTGCTGTGGTTACTAAAGACTTGTTGATGTTCGCTGCTTTGTCTCCGGCCACGGGCCTGGCATGTCTGTTAGAGGGCTTGGTAAGTCTCGGTAGGCAGTTAGGCGGGCGAGAAGGAAGGAAGGAAGAACGAGGGAGAAAAGTAAGGACCGAGTGAGGAAGGATGAATGAATGCAGGAATGGATGGTGACCCCGACTGCATGCAGCATCGCACGGTCTGTCACAGGGCGAGTATGTAGTGAGCACTCACAAAACCGTCATCCGGTAATCTCCCTAAAGTCCTTACACGACTTCTGTGCAACCCTTTCCATCTTTCCACCACCTTCTTGGTCTCTTAAAGAAAATTAGCATCAACAATCTGAGCAGAGGCAGAAAGAAGGAAGAAGGCATCTCTGGGCCCAATCTGGAACTGCTGGTGCCTGTTTTTATTCTGATGATCAAAACAGAATGGAAACAGTCCGCCTCGTCTGCCCTGCGTGAGAGCAAGTTTCTGAGAGAGGGCCACGGTGGAGGGCCACGTTCCCCTCCCTCTCTGATGGGAGAGCCCTGTCTGGGCCAGCACCTAATTCCGGGTGTGAACCTTCACTATACATTCTACAAAAAGACCTCCCAGCAGGCTGTGAAATGAGCATTTCACGAAAGCATAAGAAGTGCCTGATAATTAAAATGCTCAGCAATTAGAGTGATGAAGTACATTCCAGTCTGAGTTATTTCATAACCTCAGAAAAGTAGAAAGAAAAACTATTTGGAGCTTAGAAAGCTCTGAAGGATTTTTTTTCTTTTGACTCATCTGTCATTTTTCGGTTTGCTTACAACTTCCTTCTCCTTCAAATGTTTTTTTTCGGCCATGGCCCCATTGTTTCAGAGTCACACTGGCCATGTTCGTCTGCTTCAAAAACAAACAAACAAACAAACAAACAAACAAACAGAAAGCCAAGAATTATGACTGCCTAGTAAAACATGCAGTAAGAACATAATACAGTTAATGAAACAGCACAAAGGTATTTAATACCCACCTCCCCAATGTAAATAATAGCTGTCTACTTCAATTACTATTTTCTTTTTCAGCTCAACCTCTAAACGCCACTAGAAGAAATTAGCGCAGTTGAGATGCACGGTGCTGAATGCAGCCATGAGCCACAAGAAAGCAAGAATGAGAGGGCATCTGAGTGTCAAAGTGGGTATCACTTTCTCCAAAGAAGACAGACAAATGTCTGAGAAGGACATGGAAAGACAGTGGACATCGTTACAGAAACGCAAACCAAAATCGCAGTGAGATGTCACTTCACCGCGTGTCGACTAGTACGGTTATAAGGAGAACCGCACACAAGGTGAGGATGTGGAGAACGCACTGCCGGCAGGAATGCGAAGTGGTGTGGCCCCTGTGGGAAACACCTTGCTACTTTGTCATAAGGTTAAACCTACAATCACTACAGGACACAGCAATTTCACTCACAGCTATGTATCCAAAGGAACCGAAAGCAGAGACATAAACAGCTATCCGTACACTCATGTTAACAGCAGCACTATTCACCATAGCCGAGGTGGAAGCAGTTCAGGTAGCCACCCACAGATGGACAGATAAACAAAATGAGGTGTACGCATATCATGAAATACTGTTCAGCCATAAAAAAGGAGGGCCATTTTGATATGTACTAGACCACGAATCAACCTTGTAAAATCATGCTTAGTGAAATACAATGAACACAGAAGGACAAACATTGCATGATTCAACTTCCATGGGATACCTTGAACAGGCAACTCAGAGAGGCAGAAAGTAGAATAGATGTTCCCAAGGCTGCAGGGAGCAGGAAAGGGGAGTCAGTTATTTTTTAATGGGTACAGAGTTTGTGTTTGAATGATGAAAAAGCTTTAGGTATAGCTAATGGTTATACAACACTGTGAATGAAGTTAATGTCACTGATTTGATTTGTACACACACAAGTGGTTAAAATGATGAATAGTGTATTATATATATTTTACCACAATTAGAATAAATAGATGCCACACACGAGCACCGGAATCCATGTACTGTCTCATAGGAGAGCTTGCCGGGCCCTTGCTCTGGGTCTGTTTACTCTCATTTTACAAACAACTCTAACAAAACTTAATTAACTGGCAGCTCATTCACGAGGACTCTCATGTTTTAATAAGGTTGGCAAATATCTGGGAGGAGTGAAGAAGAGCAGGGCTTTCTGCCAGTTCTGGGTGATTTGAGTTTACCTGACGGCATCCTTTTCAGAATAGCCTTGAACTAGCCTTTTTAGCATAGCTTGGCAATAGCCTACGGCACGGCGTGGAGTCTGACTAATCTCCTGCACCTGGCCTGGGGAGCCTGACCCAGACAGCACCCACCCCTAGATGGGCAGGGATGGGTGTGTGTGCTCACGTGCAGCCTCTGAGCCACAGTTGTCACTCCCAAAGGAAGGGCTTGGAATGACAAGTCCTAGAGAGGCAAAAGGTCTGAACAACAACAACCGGAAAATAATCCTCAGCTGGTGACCAGCCAAGAGAGCTCCATGCAGAACAGGACTACAAATGGCTAGAAAGGGGAGCAGGCACGTCAGGCAGCAGGCAGACCAGGCAGGGTCTCTGCAGCTCAGCGGGTACAGGTGACACCCAGCACCACATGCTTGTGTGGGCACAGCGGGGGATTCAAAGGGGCGTGCTGGCCAGGGCATGCTCTAGTGTAGTGCTACTCAAAGTGTGGTCCGCAGGCCAGCAGCTCAGCAACAGCCAAAAGCTGGTTAGAAATGAAAGCTCATGGGCCCCTTCTGCATCAGCATCTCTGTGGGAAGGGCTCAGGTGCCTGTGTTTTCACAACTCACAAGGCAATTCCCACAGCTGCTAAGGTGTCCTTAGGGTTGTACCACTGAGAAAACCCAAGCCCTTGCTCCAAGGAGTTTCCTAAGTGCCTCTGAGATGCTCCCTCCAAATGGCCCTCCCAGCCTGGACCAGGCAGCTAGGCTGCCAGGTCTCTGCCCATGGAGCACTGGCTCTCTGTCCCGCCCCCTTGGAACTGCCCTGGGCGCCGTGTACCTCTGCTCCGTGAACATCTGCTGTGCAGACCTGCACCTCTCCAGCGGGACTCCGCAGGGAGGGGGTTCGGCTTTAGTCCTGCTTTTGTCACACTTTCAAACCACTGGGACCCCAATCACCCATTACTGCTTACAACCCACCAGCACCCAAGGCAGGCGAATTTCTACATCCAGGACGCACCTTGCCTCGTATCGTCCACCCAGGCCCTTTGGCTCCACCACCCCAGGTTAGGTGTGGAGCGGTGGGATGGCTTCATCTACAGCAGTGGCTATTTTTGCCTCTGGTTTCTCTCCACCTTGGTCCCTTGTGGGTGGAACTACCACAGTGAACTTCACAAAAGCTCTCTGTTTCTGTGATCCACCTTTAGAACCTTCAGTGTTTAGAGATTTCAGTAAGCAAATATTCATGCCCTGAAGGCACAGCTTAGATACTTAACCACCGCGTTTTGGAAAGTGATTTCTTTAAGAACACTGCCATACCCATAGGAAGACGAATGAACCTTTGCAACAATGGCAAGAGGTCAGACAGAGGTAGAATGTTTACTACTTCCTGACACTATGCTAGCCACAGTGCTGGCATCGCCTCATTGAATCCTCACAAGTTCAGGAGGGAGCTACTAGTCTTGTACCCATTTTGCAGATGAGAAAACTGAGGCTTAGACAGACTCCAGCACCTTGTCCAAGGTTATCACAGGTAATGTGGGGGTGCTAGATATCAAAACAGGCAGCATGTTTTTTTAACCCACCCTGTTATCCACCATTCCACATGCACATGTGATTGAGTAAATGGGTGAAGGATAAGAGGAAGGAATGTCAACAGAAGAGTGAGAAAGAAGAGGATGCAGTTTCTGGTCAAGCGGGTAAGTGATTGAACGGAAACAGTCATGATCCGACAGACCCACCCCCAGAAGAGGCATCTCCCTGCAGCAATGAATGCCCCTCCACCAGAAGAGGAACAATGCCTGCCAAGTGGGGCTGCAGGAGCAGGCACCTTGGGTCAAGCTCCAAGAGAATCAGTACTTGCCAACTTCTTGTATGCTGACTGGAAGGCAATGTGGGCTGGACTAGGAGGTGCCCCCCTTCCCCACTTTCTGGCATGAAGGGGAGCTATTTAACAACACCCGGCCACATAGCGAAACAGGCTAGGGCCGGAAGACTGAGAACAATATGGCACCCCATAAACTGCTGAGTGCAGGAGAAACACAGTAAATTTTCTGCAAAGATGGTGAAATGATTTTTATCCTGGAGCACCAGCTGATCCCACTCAGATCTCCACTTCTGGATCCCTCCAAGCAAACATTCCACATATTCTGTGCAGCTGGTACCACTCCAAGCACGATCTGGGCAGAGGCCCAAACATATATCCCAGCCCACAATGCATGGAAGGCAGAGGTAGAGAAGGGCTTCCTTGGCACAGACGTGGTACAGGAAACAGACCAGAGTCTTGGGGTGCTGGGGTCTGCACAATCCTCTATGGATTTACCAGGCACTGTGCAGGACAATGAAAAAGAAGAGGGACTGCTCCACTATGCTAACAAATATGACTTGGATATATCTTAACAGAATATTGAGGAAATTCAAAATCAGATGAGTTCAGAGAATAGTCAAAAGGCATCAAGACAAGATGTGTGGGTACCAAAGTACAACTCTGTTGAATAAATGCTTAATAACTACCTACTGTGTGCACAGCACTGTGCTAGGTGCTACGAACACAGCGGTGACCAGAACTGGCTTTGCATCAAAGGCAGCAAACAGTGAAAAATATCTAGGCAGTCGGAGAACCTGGGCTTGAGAGATTTGAAACACAGTCTTCTTGTGTTCCATGTAAAACAGTACATTCTTTTCTGTCTTCCCCAACTAGAGGGTGGATGTCTCTTTGGATTACGAGCTCCTTGAGGTCCGAAACTATGCCTCAGCCAGTGCCTGGTGGACAGCAGGTACTCAGTCAGCGTTGTCCACGATGAATAGAAATGAGTAAATGCTGCAATACACATGGGAGGGTCCAAGAAAATAACACAGAAATCAGGACGTACTTTGAGTAGATAAGAGTGAAAATATATACACCATGCCAAAGATGATGGGGTGCAGCTCAAGCAGCACTTAGAGAGAAATACGCAGCTTTGTAATAAACACATGACTGAAGTCAGATGACCAGCAGCCAGAGGCCTTCAGGTGCACGAAGTGCTGTGTAATTTAGCTCCATATCCTCAGGGCCTGGAGTAGTGCTGGGCAGAGTACGTGCCAGGAAGTATCTGCTTTAATGCAACACAAATACTTCGATGTGCCTCCCAGACAGCATACTCAGTTCTGCCTCTGCATTTGAAGAGCTATTGTTCGTCTGGTCCCACTGCCTAGAAAACCCTTCCTGGCCTTCTATGTTGTCTTGTGTTGACTGTTCAGCCTTCACTAATAACTAACATTTATTAAACTGAGTGTCAGGAATTGTGCTGAGTCCTTCAAAGGCATAATCTCATTGAGTCTGCACAAAAAGTGGGTACTATTAGGATCCTCCAGAGTAGTTATACTCACCTGTTGTACAGATATAGAAACTGATACAGAAACTGAGGCCCAAGGAGGTTGAGTACCTTGTCCCACATCACACAGCTGAACAGTATCAGAGCCAGAACTTGAAACCAGACAGTGCGAACCCAGAGCTGCTGTCCTCAACCACAGCGATTTACTGCCTCCCACTCTGGGTAGAAACACAGTCCGACGGAGAGTCTTCCTGGTAAATCGCCCCTCTTCTGTGCTCTCCGAGCACCCAGCAACTACTGTTATTACTGCACGGCCACGCCCGCAGGTTGGTGGTCTGCTGCCCTGTGCTGCTGGTTTCTCATGACTGGGGCCCAGTCCTACTTTCTTTGCAGCCTCACTAGGCTTAGCACATAGGGAATGCTCAATGCTGTCCACTCAGCGCAGCTAGAGGCAGGGGTGCAGGCATGAACAGAGTGTCGTAAACTGTAATGTGCACACAAGTCACCTGGAGATTTTCTTAAAATGCAGGTTCTGACTCAGTATATCTGGGGCAGGCCTGAGATTCTTCACTTCCCCAAAACTCCCAGGGCTTGCTGATGCTGGTGGTCCATGGCCCAGGCCTGGAGTTGCCAGGGTGATGGGAGGGTAGAGCCCAGTGCCAGAGCTGCCTTTGGCTCTCAGCTGAAAAGGTTCCTGACTCTGTGATCTTGGACAAAACAGTCTACTGCTTCTGGTTTCAGTGTCCCAATCTATAAGACAGGAACAACTGGACCTGCATGACAAGGCTATTGTGGGGATAAAAGACCAGCACAGATTTGATGCTAAATAGGGGTAGTATTTCCTTAATCTGAGACATTTTCTTAATAGCTATTTGTTCATTCATCCTCCCTGTAAGATTTCTTGAATTTTTCCTGGGTTGTCTTTCATTTCCTGTGTAATACACACACACACACACACACATGCACACACGCGCACACACAAGGAAGGAAAGCAGTAACAGCCTCCTTTTAAGTGAGCCTACCGTGGGTGGCCTTTCCTGCATGGTTTCCCTCCCCAACTTGTCAACAGTGGCCTTTCTCTCATACCACTGGGTTCAGTACCTACATCCAGCAAGGATAGTGGGATTTTGAAGATGCGCTCGTGGTGCCACAAAGGAGGCGTCCACAACCTAAGAAGGCGGTGAGCATTTCTTGCCAGACCAAACAGGGCAGGCCAGATGTCACAAGAAACCCAAGTGTCCGCTGTCCCAAACAAACCCATCTCATCTAGACCGGCGAGAGTCCTGAGGTCAAGAACTACAAGCCCAACCTAGAGGGAAATTGTTGGGGCGGCTGGGTGGGCAGAGCCAAGCAACAAACCAACCACAGGCTGGCTGAGCCGAGGCAAACTTCTCCCTGGTAACAGGAGGCACGCTCGTGGGTCTGGGAGCTGAGGGGGTGCTAGACGAGTAAACAAGACTAAGCGGAGAACTTAGATGCTAAAGAGTTCTCTGTGAAAACTCATTGTTCTCTTTACATTTGTGAGGAAATGGCCAAGAAAATACAAATAGTTTAATAAAGACAAGCAGATCAGCCTTCCTGAAGGCTGTTCTTTCTGACCTGTTCTGCTAATGGCTCACTACAAACTGAGTCCGGAAAGATAGCCTATTAACCTTTTAGGTGGTGATGTAATAAACACAGCCAAAAACCTTTTGGGAACAGAAAAGAAAATGTATTAACTGTCACAAGAATGGAACAAGAAATGACCCCACACTGACATTAGCCCATCATGCTCTCTGAGCATGAAAGGTACCAAGACTCAAAAAGTCTCATGTCCCATGTCAGGCCAAGTTCATTCCCTGAAACTGGAAGTTTGAGACCAGCTGTCTAACCCTGAATCCCAGACCTTGACTCCTGGCCAAAGACAGAGCAAGTTCATAGAAAGGAGATGGATACACAAACCCCAAGTCCACTGTGGGCATGCCCTCCTGACTGTGGGACTGGGAGGAGTGTGTTAGGCCGACTCCCCAAAGGTGTCTGTGCCTTAATCCCCAGAACGTGTGGATTGATACCTTACATAGCAATAGGGATTTTGTAGGGGCCGTTCAGTTAAGGATCTTGAGATGCAGAGAGCATCCCAAATGATCCAGGTGGGCCCAATGTTACCACAAGGGTCTTCATAAGAAGGAGTTAGGAGGTCAGAGTCAGAGAAGAAGATGTGAGGATGGAGACAGAGATTGGAGGGATGTGGCCATTAGCCAATAAACCCCAACAGCCCCGAGGAGCTGGAAGATGGAAAGAATGGGTTCTCCCTTAAAACCTCCAGAATAAACCAGTCCTGCCAACATCTGGATTCTTGCTTCATCAGACTCATTTCAGACTTGTGACCTCCAGAACTGTCACAGACATGCAACTTGTGTTATTCTAAACCACTAAGTTTCTCACTACACGTATGTCACAGAGATACAAAATGAATAAGGGGAGCGCATATAGTCTCAGGTTCAAATTTCAGCTTTTCCTCTTCCAAATGGATGAGTGTGGGCATGTGACACAACTTGTCTGAGTTTCCATTTTCTTGTCCACAGAATGGGAATTCCACAAATGGTTAGTTGCAAGGATTCAGTGAGGACCTAGGTTAGTGCCTGGCACATGAGCAGGCATGTAAGACGCTTGGAAACCACAACCTAAACCAAAACCCTCATTGCCTTAGTTTACCACGATGGCAGGGAAGGAAGAGGAAACAGAGAAAGAGGAGGATTGAGAAAGGGATCCTGTCCATTGGGAACAGGGGAGGGTACTTCTTACCCTGCCTGGCTCTTTAGGGATGGCCAGTGCACACTTTGGGATTTGTTTCTCACTGAATGTGGTCCCTCCTTATTTCCCTGCCATGCCCACCTTCAAAATACCTGCATGCTGACATGGCATGGGTTCCCATTTGACTAACCTGTTCCAACACTCCTTCACGAATCTTCCATCACCACTAAACATTCTGCATGGTCTCACTGAATAAAGTCCTCAGATCGGCCAGGAATCTTCTATGTACAACTTGCACTATCTCCGATCAGGTCTAATTTCTATCCAGAGACAGTAGGAGCTGGGGGCCCAGCACACCTGCAGTGCAGCCCCGGGCTTTGTCAGCAGGAGGGGCTCCTCGCCCTTTTGAAGAACATGCAGCCTAGGAAGAAGACTGTCTTCTCTCCAAAAACTTGAACACAAAAATCTTCAAATAGTGATGCAAATATGGCAATGGAGCACCCTCTTTACAGTAAATGCTAATGCGTTATATACATATCATCACCCTTGATCCCCACAAGAACCTGATGAGTATATGGTATCATCTCCATTTACCAGCGAGGAGAGGTGCTGGGATTACAATCAAAGCCAGAGTTCTCAACCTCCATGCTGACAACAGGGAAGGACACCCAGACAAGAAAGCACCTGTGGCTGACTGTCTGCCATGCAGATCTGTGGCGATGGTATACCCAGAATGGTGTTGACAAGTCACAGGCCCTGGCATCGCAAACTGAATCTCACTTGGGAAGCTCGCTTCAGTCCTGAGACAGTTACTATGCTACCAGGTTATAGATGATCACGGCAGCCTCACATACCCCAAATTAAGTAACTTCAGTGATATTGCTCATTCTTAGTCCACTCAATCCTGCTAACTCAAAAGAATCTTGGTTTGCTTTTAGTTTATCTTCACTGCCTCTCTTCAAGTTGCTAGGCTCCCATTTACACAAAGGAAGCCAATATTGAGCTTAGAATCTACTCTGGCAATAACAGCTCCTTGAAATTAGTAATGATGCTCTATTTCCAAGTTATGCAGTTTTATCTTCATCTATTTCCTAGCAAATTGTATTGAGTTTCCCTTTATGATGGTGATAGAAAACTCCCTTTTAAAACAAAGTTAATGAAAGTATGAGTTGATTTAAAGACAATTTTTAATATTAATTAGATCTTAAACATTTTGAATGTGAATGAAATGATAATAGGGGACCATGGTGGAGGTGGAAGAAGACTGACAGGAGTTTGGAGTGGAGGCCCCTGACCTTGTTGCCAAGCATCAGCTGGGACACGGGGCTGGGATGACAGAAGGCTGTTCAGGATTTCCTTTATAAAGTGGGTTCGAGACCAGCCAGCAGGCTGGTATCGGATAGGGCATGGAGAAGGCTCCCAGGGCTACCGCAGGGACTGGCACCCATGTCCTTATCCCTGGGGTGTGTTTATGCTCCATGCTGCTGCCACCTTCTGCCCCCAGAGCCATGCTCCAGACCTCACCGCAATGGCAGTCCAGTCAGTCATCAAGGCTGCCAAATGCACTCGGTTTAAGAAGGCAGGGAAGTAGGGGGTGCATTTTGGGAAGATGTACACTGAAATAAAATTAAATATTTATAATACAACACTTTTAAATGGTTAACCCAATTATTTGTTAAATGGTACAATCCCAACTATCTATAAAAGTTAGCATTCTCAACAAGCTCATGCAGCTAGGGGTTCGGATGGCCTTCGCATTGTTAACACATCACACCACACACTAATCAGGGAAGAGTTCTAGAAGCAATGGGTAGTGCCCGATAAGGTGATATTTCCCAAAGCAAACCTCACTCTACATTTATTTGGGGGGGGGGATATGAAATTTAACTCACTTTTTGTTCAGTAGGAACTAAGTAGTGTTGAAAAAATAGTCCATAGTTTGAACTCTAAATGGGCAGCTAAAGAATTTGATTTTCAATTGTATTAGTCATTTACTGCTACATAACAAGTTATCCCCAAACTAACTGGGGTGAAACGATTATAAGCATTTATTATCACACACATTCTGGGGGCCAGACATTGCGGAAGCAGCTTAACTTGGTGGTTTTGGCTCAGGGTCTCACATGTAGCTCAACTCAAGGTAATAGGTGGGTTGGCAGCCACCTGGAGGCTGGGCTAGGGATGGAAAATGAGCTTCTAGGGTGGTTCACTCACATGGCTATTGGCGAGAGGTCTCTGTCCCACTTCATGGGGCTGCTTGAGCATCCTCCCAAGAAGGCCAATGGCTTCTGGGAGAGTCAGTGAGGCTGAAACTTCGTGTCTCCTATGGGCTACCCTCAGAAGTTACATACCATGATTTCTGCAATATCTTGTTGGCTATGCAAGTTAGCACTATGGAACGTAGAAAACTGCAAAGAACTGAGAAGCATTGATTGGGGGCCACATTTCTCAGCTTATATTTGATTTCTGGTCCTCTGCCTTAAATCTAGGTACAATAGTTGCTTATGTGCAGTTTAATAGGGGACTGAATTAACAAACAGAATGAAACTGAGGGGTGTTTTAAATTATAAAATGTACCCAGTAAGTACATAGTGTAAAACTCTCATAGAAATACAAAAAGTCTCTCAGAACACTAAAAATAATCCCTTCCCCAACTTCTTTCTCAGGTTTGACAGTCTGTTTTGGCCAAAGTTCATCTCGTAATGGTCTAAGGTAAACTATTGCTTCACTAATCTCTTTTTTTAGAATTCCAGACTGAGTGGACATCAGAGCTTCCTGAACAAGGTCCGCGTCCTGCGGAGTTCTGTCCTTTCTCAGCCGACTGCGCTGCAGCTCCCAAAGCTGCTCATTTTATTGCATTTAATTTGTTCCACATCACCGTGAAGTCAACTGAGTCTTAAAAGTGAATGAAATTATCCACAAACATGACATCTACGTTGCCACTTTATGCAGTGAGTGGGGCCTGCTAAGAGGCAGCTAGCTGCACAAATGCCGCTCTGGAGGTGGGAGAGGGGGACGGGGGGAGGGGCTGCGTCCGGGACCTGTCACACCCAAGGGTACTTGGGCGAGGCCTTCTCCTCCCAGGGGGAGTCTGTCACACAATTTAAAAGCTACCATTTCTTACAGACCTACGATATGCAGAACACTGTTATTCTTGGCACGGTTTTTCTCATCATTTAGAACTGAGAACAACCCCATGATGTAATGATGATTAATATACTTAGAATATAGAGGCGGGAAGGCTGTGGAGGTAACTTGAGGTCCCAAGGCTATCAAACAGAGGAGGTGGGACTGGAAGCAGGTATATTTTGGCAATCATTTCCGTACTCTTTACCAGGAATGACACTGGATATACTTAGCAGTCAGCACTGACTAATCTGAACGTCCTGGGACAGCGGGGGTCTGTCCCCCACCAGCAGCAATTAGCCCTCAGGTGCTGAATCGCTTAGGAATCCCAGCAGAATGTGCACACCTAAGGGGCTTGGGGCAGGCTTATACATCAAGTAGTATGGAAGTATGTGACACTCCAACACCAGTATGGCTGTCCTGGTGGCTGCTGGCTGAGCACATCCCTTGGCTCTCTCCACATTGTCATGCAGCCCTAAAATGATGAGTGGCACAGGGCCCCACCATCACAGTAGAGTATCTGGTCCAAGGGGACAGCAACAAGTCCTGCTTTACCTAAACTGGGAGTTGTGGGCCACCCACTGCATTCTTCGCCACCTTCTGCAAATGTCTAAGGCTCTCTCCTCAAACTCCTGGGATGAAGTGCTTCAGGAGAGCCCTCCTTTTTGCTTGCGTGTTCTTTGATAGCGTCAGTGGGGAGCAGTTGACTTCCTCGTGTGACCCAAGCAGACAGTGGGTGCTGCAGGGCACAGCACAGACCATGAGTGAGGTCTTACCCATTGGCTGCGTCAGCTCTGCTCCCAGTCCTGTTGGCTCAGCTCTACAAGAAAGGGCCTTCGTGGCCTCCTCTTCCATACTGGCAAACCCAGAGGCCCTGGTGATGATGGTCAAGGCCTCTTTTCTCTTATTTCAAAAAGCATGACTAAAACAGTGCATTTATTAGGTTGTGTGTACTAATTAAAATGCTTGGTTTCCATGCTTTGGGACATAATTAAAACATTCCTAAGTGAAACCAGCCAGACAGAGAAAAACAAATACTGTATAGTATCACCTATATGTGGAATCTAAAAAAAAAAAAGAAAGAAAGAAAGAAAAGTTTAACCTACAGGAACAGAGAGTAGAATGGTGGTTGCCAGGGGCTGGGCATTGCGGGGGAAGGGGAGGTATTGGTCAAAGGGTATAAGCTTGCAGTTACAAGGTGATTCAGTTCTGAAGGTTCCACGTGCAGCACGGTGACTATAGTCGGAGACACTGGGTTGCACACTTGAAATTTGCTAAGAGAGGAAACCTTAAGCTTTCTCTCACATAGGAAGGAAAGGTAACTACGTGAGGCGATGAATGTGCCCATTAAACTGAGTGTTGTAATCACTTCACAGTGTACACATGTATCAAAGCACAGCATTGTACACCCTAAATAGACGCAGTTTTATTTCTCATTTATGCCTCAATAAGCCTGGGGGTCCTGGGGAGAAAGGGAATGTGAGGAAAGTTACTTTCAGAAAAAGAAATTCAAAGACTCCAACACTGGTTGATATGTGAGAAATGAATTTTTAGCAAATGCTATTTGTTTGGAGAGAAAAAACTTTAAGAACATGGAATCTAAGAAGAAGAAGGAAGAAGCTGGTCCATTCACTGGGAACTCTGGCTTTCTGACTCCGGGTCAGCTTCGGGAAGATACTCATCGAGGGAGTCTCCGCCACCTCGTCATTCACCTTGTCCGCCCATTCAGTACGTGTGGCGATGGGCACCTGCTAACTTGCACACTGACCTTAGGCTCCGCGACCAGTCTGATGCCGTCTTCCCTGAAAATGCACTGGACTCTCAGCAGCTGCCTGTACAGAGGAAAGAAGCCCGGATGTGGGGAAGGGAAGTGATGCTCTCAGGGTTTCATCTCCAGTGAATGGAGTCAAAGAGGACCGCTGCTTCGGAGGCCAGGTCCTCTAGAGAAAAAGATGCCACCAAGAAAGAGAACTGTCTCACCAAATCCATCTATAATCACAATCTAATAATGCTTAACAATGCCCTGTGGGATAAGCCTAAAGAACATTCCGAGAGTAATTACAAAGGTTCACATTAGTGATAATTTAATAATCATCCTCCCTGGCGTAGCTCTCTTCTTGAGATGGGTAAGTTGGATTGCATTGGACAGACTTCTTCTGTCTCTGCCACTTATGAACCACGTGACCTTGGATGAGTCCCTTCTATTTTGTGCTGTCTAAAATTCTACAATACTATTTCCTGTGACAAACAAGAATTTTAAAGAATCTTGAAAAATACAGGTGGATGGTCCCTTTGACCCCAGCATTCTCCCTGCTCATTCTCTCTGCATCTGGCTGATAAAATGAGAATCCTAGAAGATTCGTGGTGTCATTACCATTATCCTGTAAGAACCAGACAACCAAAGTACTAGAATTATGCCCACCGATGCAGCACGAAGCAAGCTAGGAGCAGGACATATTTGGGTAAGAAGGCTCGACCCCTAGAATTCCTGACCGGGGGGCTAGGCCGGCATATCAGGTTACTTAATTAATCACGTGATTGAATTTATTAGATACTACTTATTTCATAGAGTTGTGAAGATTAAACATGATATTTATATAAAGCCCTTAGCATATAGTAAGTGCTCCATATATGTTAACAAGGATGGTTATTATCATGAGAAAACAAATATAAACATGTTTATCTTATAGGTTTTCACCACAACTTAGGAGCAGGATTAAAAATCTACTGGGTTTGTTAGCTAAATTATATTAGAAAAAATAGTCTTGTTTTAATCTGATATTCGGAAACATTTATATGAAAACTACTAAACAACATTTACTAAGATTTCAAGTCACTCAACTACTGGAAGGTATATTTTCAGTTCTGTGTCTAAGTGCATCCTTCAATAGCAGATATTGTAAAAGAGATGGAAGGGTTTTCTTCTACGAACTGATTGGCAAGACTTGGTCTTTGTTTATTAATTTAATCAAAGTCAGACTGTGTTGACTTTGATTGGATTTGCTGCCCTCTTTGCTCTATCTCCCCCTCCTCCTTTTTATAATGAAAACACTGATTTTCTTCAGAGGTACTGCAGCAGCCCACCTCCACACGGAGGGGCAGCCCTGAGGGCCAGTCGGCGATTCCTTCTCATTGGGGGACCACTTTGCCTCCAGTCTCACTCTGAAACATGTGAATTTCTCCTTCCCTTCCTTCCTCCCCGCCTTCCTTTCTCCTTCCTTCTTTCCTTCCATTTTCAATCAAGAATGCCATGATATTGGTAATAAACTGGACCTATATATTTTTTAACTTTTTGCATAAGCAGCTTCCTTAATTTATAGTTTAATATTACACTCTATTTTTACTCAGGCATATAAGACATGCAAGACTGACAGAAGAAATGTCCTTATCTTTAGCAAACTGTCTTCTAAAATAATGTATCATTACCTGTGCTTTTTTTTAAATAAATAGGAGTCTACCTAATAAATTCTTAGAATTATGTTCCAGGATAAAGGTTGTTAGTATACATCCATAATTCTTTTTATTGGTTAATGATAAATTCTTAGTTTTAGAATCCCAGTTAAATTTAACGCTGGTGGACATAAATAATTTATCTATGTTTCTGGTATATTCATCTCATTTTTTATTCTAATTAGTTTCTCTGATAAGTTATTCAAAACATAAATCAATATATCTAATTGTCTTTTACGTGTGCGGTACTATTCCCTGTTGCGTTACTTCAAACCTATTTTGAAAGGCAGTGTGGGTCCATCGTTTGAAATAGCACTGTTCTTCAGTTTTTCTACGCCGAGTGGCACCCCCTTGTCCTGCCGGGAATTTTCTTTTCAGATCACGCAGCTAGGAGTCCTGGTAACACCCACTTATCACAGCTCGTGGGAGTGACAGGACCACGGGGAAATTTTGTGTTCCCCACTTCCGTCTCGCAGGCGGACGGCAGTCCGCACGGGGATTAGAGGAAGGTCGCCCCTGGCAGACCTGGTCCCGGCTGCTCTTGCTCTGCCGCGCTACGGCGGCTGCTGGACTACACTCCCGCACATCCATGGAGCCACTGCTCGTTTTCCTCTTTTCTTCGTGTTTTTCCTTCTCCTTGTCTTTAAGATGTAGAGAGGACTTTTAAAATGCTTCCCATATGTTGTCTTATTTGTCTTGCGTTTGGCCGATGATTATCTACCTATGACTAGAGGGAAAGAAAAGGGCTGCTCCGAGACACTCTGCAGAAAAGCGTTTGGCCTGTAAACAGCACAAGAGTTTTCAAAGGGCTAGTTTCTGGTCTTCTGTCTATTTCGAGGACCCTCAAAGTGAAGAAAGTCAAACTGGGTATTAAATAACCACCCAGGATGTGGCTGTCAGCTTGAGGTGTGAAGAGGAATGGTTTATAAAAAGCCCGGGTAAATATAGGCAGTACAGTGGCATTCCAGGTAACCCGAGATTTGAACATCCAATAGGACTTTAATGGAGGCAATTTATTTGGCCCATTTTCACAGATATGTAACATATTACACCTATTTTAAGATCTGTAATGTTTCCTACTTAGCTATTTCTCAGCTAGACCAGAAAATGCTTTCTCTGTCCTTATTCATGCTCCATTATTATCCATATGCATATTCACCATTTATTTTCCCCTACTAAAATAAATACACAAAAACAAATGCATTGTTAACTATTGTATGCACTTCTAGTGTTAAGGAAAACCCTCAAACATTATATATTTCATTATCATTTAATATTCTACCACCATCATCCAAAACCTGAGTTTGAGTTATTTTAGTCTTTTAAAAAAATTAAAATAGTGATTTTAATGCAATAGTCTGTGTAGAATTTTTAAACATTCCAATGTTCTTTAACTCCTAAAAATGCATTTTTTTCACTTCTTCTCTGTGTAGGGTGGGGCCTTAACTTCTCTGGAGCTGTTTCCCCACCTGCAAAACGGGGCCACTACCTGTGCCACAGTCACGTGGTTGTGAGGTTTAAAGGTAATCTGCATGTGATGCACGGCACACGGGTGGTGGCTGAACCACAAAAGCATAGCAGCTCTGGGTCACGGAGGGCCAGCCTGCCGCAGCCTCAGTCCACCCACCATCCCACCAGGCCTACAGCACACCCTGCCTGTGTAATCAGCAGCTGATTATTTCAGAATACACTTGGCCAATTTCTCTGATCCTACTGCTACAAATAGTCCCTGGTTTCATCCAGGTTCGAATTTCAGTGTGGCCCTAGGGGTAGAAAGATGAATTATTTGATTGCAAGGAGAAATAGGATACTATGTGTCAGGATGCTTTGCAAATCAATTCACTCCCCACCCCACCCCCGCCCAAAGATGCTCCTACATGAGATATACAGCTTGACAAGGATGCTGGCAGCATCCCTGTTTGCCGTGTCAGAGGGCAAGGTGCATGCAGATGTAACATCACCGAGCGGGGTAATCCGAGTGCGCACGAAAAATAACTGCAAGGGGCACGCCTGGAGCCCGAGGGAACCCTTTCACCACAGCCCTGACAGCACCTCAAATAAGCACCTTGCCTAATCTCCCTTGCTGATTCCTATCTGTGCCCAGTGATTTCAAACAGCTGCCATCTGCTCCCTGGTCAGGGCATGTTGATTGGGGCTGTGCTGTATTGAGAGCTGGGGTCTCTGATGGCAACATAGGCCTGCTGTGGAGATGGAGCAAGGCCCTAATGAAACTGGTGGGTGGGAGCCAGAAGGTGAACTTTCCCGTCAGCATGGCTGGGGTAAGCTTCTCCTATTTTGTTTAACTCTATCCCCAGGGCTTCACGTGGAGGAATGCCCAGCAGGGACTGGAGATAACAGGGACTGAATGACTCCCCAAAAAGAGTTAAGCATTTCCACAGTAATCATTTTCACATATAGTCTTTGGGGCTATTTTATAGATATTTCTTATTAGCTGTTTGTAGGGTGTAGACTAGATTCCTTTATTCCCTCATTCATCAAATATGTATTGAGTGGTCGCTCTGCCCAAGATCTGGTGACCTTTGTACCTGAGCTGTTCAACACAGAACCAAGGACGCAGGTACACTGAGTAAATGTCAGAGGCAAGAATGAGTGAATCAGGTCTGGAGAGGAACAACTCAGTCTATGGAAAAATGAAGAGCATGACAGGCGGGGAGCCCCTCTGTCACCCTTTAGGGTCTTCAGAGTGCACATGCCCTGGCCAGGTTCAGTACTCTCTGCTGCAGATGGACTGGGGACTTTCCGGGCCACTGGGGAACAGGGCTGCTCTTCAGCTTCGGGGTGTTCGAGAACCATGGGATGTCCTGTCTCAGAGGACCCAAGAGATCAAGGGCAGGTGGGGGAACTGAGGACGAGAGAAGGGATGCCATTCACCCTCAGTGTCCGAGTGCACTGGAGACAGTCAGCGCTCCAGCAGGCCGAGCGATCCTACTCCGCCCAGCCGCGCCTCCGCGGAGCAGGACCTCCCCTCACACCACGCAAGCTCATGGCTTACACTCCAGGGAGAACGGAGAGACGCTGAAGGAGGAGACAAACACACACTTTCAGGCAGTGTAAGTCCTGCGAAGGAAAGAGAGTGGGGAGGGAGGGGCAGGGTTTGATTCCAACTCCACTTACTGTCTGGGCAGCTCAGACACCGTGCTGAGCCGCAGCGTCTCCGAGGTTCTGAGAGCACAGTCTGGTGTATAATGAGCACTTAATACACAGTGGAATGATGATTATTGCTATTGTTTTCATTAGATAGGGTGGTCAGGGCGGGTCTCTGAGGAAGGGACTTTTGAATAGAATCAGGAGCGATGTATCCAAAGGCCCTAAGACAGTGTGGGCTTTGTGTGTGTTGGGAAGAAAAAGAAGGCAGAGTGCCTGGAGAGCGACGGTGTGAAATTGGGTCTGAGGGGCAGGCAGCGGTTCAGGTCTGTAGCCCACACAGACCCTGGCAGAGAAGGTGGGTTCTTTTTCTGAGTGGAATATGAAGCCACTGGGTGGAGGGTGGGGGTGAATTTGTCAGCTGTTGCCACAATACTGCTACATGACTAGCAACCTCAGAAGTCCAATGGTTCACAGGAACAGAGATTTTATTTTTCTCACTCACTGATCTACAGGTTGATTAGGGTTTGGCTGATATTGACTGGCGTGGCAGAACTTGGCTCCAAGCTATGAGTCGGGTTCAGGTTTGCTTCATGTATCTCTTTCTGCGACGCAAGCTGCAGGGGCACTGGTGGCAGAGAGAGGAGTGCCAGGGATGAACCCGATCATGCAAGCACACTTCAAGACTCCACCCACATCACACTGGCTAACATCCCACTGGCCGAAGAAAAATCGCACAGCCAATGCCCAAATTCCAGGGTGAAGGAAGCTCACCCCACCTACAATGAGGCCACAGCAAGGGTGGTCATGCATGGGACTCCTGTCATGGAGTCTGGCCCCTGTTGTATGTGGCTGACAGGAAACTGGCTGTGCATTTCCCAGGCATCCAGAGTGCCTACTGGGGACAAGGCTTATTCGCAGGCTGTTGACCACCACCCTCCACACACTCCTCACCTGGCCTCTCGGCACCAGGCTCATCCTGCCCTATTCTGGACCAAACTAGGTCAGCTGTCTGCAGGACCCTCCTTCAAAGAGCAGCCACCCCCGCCCCGGCCCCCTGGATCATCCAATCAGAAGGATGCCCTTTGACAAATCACAGGCAGCTGGTGCCACTCTGACCTCCCTGCCTCTTTTGGCTTTCTCAGAGTCAGCCCTTCTCTCACTCTGGTGGGGAGAAGAGACACATTTTGGGCCTGCCCAGTGGCCTCCACAGGCCTGGCACAGGGTTTGGCCTCAAGGCAAGGCTGAAAGGAGCAGGGAGTGCTTGCTTTCCTCGGCAGGGTTCCGACACACACACACATTCCTCCTTGTGCTAAAATACAATGTGCTTTCCCAAACTGGACGACTAACGCTGCCTGTTACATTTGATCTGTAATCTAGCCCCCCTAACTCATCCTCAACCCTGGTCTTGAAAATTATTGACGGGGAAAAAGAAGAAGAAGACGGGGAAATATATGAGGAGGGTGTGGCAGTGAGGGGGTGGGTGTCTATGAAAATTTATGTGCTGAAAAACAGCTGTAAAACGTTTAATGTTTCAATGAACATTTTATGTTTACAATAAAAAATCCTCCAGTCAGGAAGGTCTTTAAAATGTCACATTTCCAAGATCCAAGAAAAAGAGGCAAAGGGAGAATATTCCTACAAACCCTGTCTGTGGGGTGACCCCTAACACTGCACGTTGAAGCGAGGTCCCTCCAGGTGGTGTAGTTTAGCACCCAGCTCGTCGGTGAGTGGGGAGGGAACTGTGGTCAGGATGCTCTGGGAGACTGGCAACGAGAATGAAAAACAGGCTCATTTTTCTCAAAACCAAGTGCCCGTGGCATGAAGCCTTGGAAACCCAGGCTGCGAGAGGGGGTGGAGCGGGAGTCGGGGGAGAGGCCCGGCTCAGCCAAAAGCTTGCTAACATATCTGACTGCAATCAATCAGTCCACCGGCAGGAACTGATCAGGTGCCATGAGGCTGAGTTCTTCCAGGAAAGAGGCTGGCTGAAAGGACTCTGGCTTTGACAGAAACAGGTTCAAGTCCAAACTCCACTCTGAACTGGCTCTGTCTCCGTAGGTAAGTTCTTTAACCTTTTGGTTATGCATCAATAAAATGCAAGTGGCAAACAGGCATCACCAGCCGGCTCCGAATGAACAGCATGTGCTGTGGAGCAGAGGCTGGGCAGCCAGGCGCTGGGGTGGGGTCGGGGCAGGGCAGGCTGTGAGTATCAGGTAGAGAAATTACGACCTGATGTGGCAGGAAACTGGGGGCTGCTCAAGCTTTGAGCAAAATGGGAGTTTTGTTTTATTTTGCTTAACTGGTGACTTTAGTCAAATTGTTGTGTGAGTTTTTGGGCCAAGAAGCCAGTTTTACTTTTTATCTCTGTCGTAAGTCCTATTTTCCTCATTGGTTTCAGGTAACAGTAATGCAGGGTAGCCCACAACTCTTTCCTAACCTTTCCCTTTCTTTCTTCCTCTGCACACAAGTTCATGCAACTATCCAAGCAAATAACGACAAACCAAAAGCATGTGCAGCTTCTCAGGCACACGTTGCAGTTTTGAGCCAATCAGCTTTATATGTCCTGTTCCTTCTAGTTATTACAGCCTCCCCCCACCTGCTTCTTCTTTGGGCAAACCCCCACCGAGGCCCAAAGTCCAGTTCGAGCACCTCCTTCCCAGCTGTACTGACCGCTCCTCACAGTGGCTCTGACCGCACACATTACTTTCCTGCACTAGATACTCATCACACCACCTTAAAAATGCCTCTTACGCTTTTTATACTTCTCCTGTAAATGATGCTTCTTGAGCGTGGCTACTGAGTCTTAATCATCTGGCATCCCCTGTGTGCAGTTCAGGGCAAGCTTCGGAGTAGATCCCCAGGAAAATTTTCTTGGTGAATAGATGAAGGAATGAATAAATGAATGATGGAAAGCACTGTTTCCTGTTTATGAAGGTGGAAGTTGGGACTTCTGGCCTCTGAGAGACAGAGGGCCAGTGTTCCCCTTCTCAACACGTGACTATCAGCTCCCACCCGTGGAGATGACACCCTGTGCTCCTGGGCAGGCAGGATGGTCCTCCTTTGCCAGCCTTCACCTAGCCCTGGGAACAGATAAGAATCAGGGACTGACTTGTGGTGCTGTTCAGCAAGGAAGCCTTTCAGACTTCAAGAGAAAGATGCTCAATTGTCTCTTCCAAGGAGAAAGGTGGGTGTTTCCCTTGGGGGCTGGAACAGTTAACTTCCTGTTCATGAACTCTGGGGTATGGTGTGGACTGTGAGTGCTGGAATGGGGGAATGTTCTTGGGAGACACAAAGGAGACCCTCTCTGTTCTCCCAGAAGCTAGGGCTCTCTGTCTCCTCTCTTTGGAACGCTGCGGAAGTGGCCATCGCCTGCCCGGCTGCCATGCTGAGGAGCCACTGCGAACCGTGATGGCCACAGTGGTGGCGGTTCGTGGACAATTTCAGACGAATCCCCCCAGAGTTTCGCAAGAACACCAGATACAGAGGAGATGAAGGATGGGAACTCACGCGAAAACAGAACTGTGTCACCAACCCCCATGTGAACTGAAACCACAGGGCAGAGCACTCTGAGTCTCCAGACACACAGAAGCGGTTTAACTCCGAGTGAGTCACCAGTGCGGCCCGAGCAGCGTCAGGGATGGCAGGCGCCCTCTGAGGGTGGTTTACTCATGGTGCCCTGGGGACCCTCTGCACTTTCCATTCCCTAGAGAAGTATTTTTATTTCAGCAGAAGAAAAGAGGACATTTGTAGGGCACCTCCTCGGCTCTGCTTGATGCTCTGTGTGCAGATACCCCATGGGCTTTCACGATCACCCTGCCTAGGAGCAAATGATCCCGCCCATTTGTGCCCTTGGGCCCAGGGCCCAGGGCTGAAATTCCCATGCCTTCCTCCCACTGCACTTCACCAGGGGTCATGCTGGAAACCTCGCTGGTCACGGAAGCGGGAGCATTTCTGCTCTCCTGGCTGCTTCGGTCCTACACTGCTATCGGTAAATTTGACTTCCGAGCATACTCCCCGGGGGCTGTTCACTTATTTATCTACAAGCGATTATACACCATTCAGTATACTATTCCGAAACATTCAAGGAAATGGGAATGGAAATGGGCTGAGATACAAATAAACAGAAACTGCAGTGTTTCCTTCCTATATCCCATTGCAGGGGTAACCAGATTAAAAGCAAAAAAACCAAACAAACAAAAAATCATGTGGCCTAGTTAACACACTTTTGCTGAAAAACGATTCATTGTTTTTCTGAAATTCAAATTTAAATGGGCATGCTGAATTTTTATTAGCTGAATCTGGCAACCCTAAGGAGTCAGCAAATGTTTCCTGTTAAAAGGCCACAGCAAATAGTCTAGGCTTTGTGGGCTAGCTGGTCTTTGTTCCAATTACCCATCTCTGCCATTGCAGTGTGAAGGTGGCCCTAGGCAATTTTAAGTAAATGGGTGTGGCTGTGTTCCAATAAAACTTTATCTATTTACAAAAACACGTGGTAGGCTATAGTTTACTGGCCTCTGCCCTAGTGGACCACCATGGGGGTGACCCACCTAGGAGAGCCCTGGTCTGTGAAAGGGAAGGGCCTACGTTTGCACAGTTCTCCAATAACGTGACATAGAAGAAAACTGAAGTATTGTCTTGTATTTCCTCTGGGGGCTGGGGACGGGGGCAGGTGAGCAGGCAGAGAATGGTTGCAATAAGCACTTGTATAATGGGGGAGGGTCAGAGGCACATAAGCAGGAGCGCACGGGAGCCACAAACACACGTGCGCGTGCACACGCTGAGAAATTGCTGCAAGTAAGACACCGGCTCTGGTGGGTCTGTGTTCAGTGCATCAAATTAAATGCTTCCCCTGCCCCAATCACTAGCGATTCAATAGGCCAACTGGCAGCCATAACAACACATTAACCTTTTTGCCAAATCGATTCCACCAAGTCCCCTTCCAGCACTAAGAGGAATTAAATGGCACCCCCATGCCCTGGAGGAGTGGCACAGTCTCAGTTACCAAACTGTTTGGAATCCCCTGTGCACCTGGAACCCGGAGTCTCTGCTCCTAAGCCCCTCAACCGCGGCCTTCTAATCATCAGAGAGCGCAGGAAGCTGGTTTCCTGAAGCTGTTTGCACTCCCCTGTGCAGCCACCTGGATACAAAGGTCCAGGCAGAAGACTAGTGCCAACCACTGTTAACAGTACTATCCACACAAATCATGTCGGCATTTGCCCTGAGCCAGATGGAGATGCTTGACTTAACTTCCAGGAGCCCCCAGGATGGGTAATTTCACATGGAAACCTGTGGGCACAGTAAACGGTCTATGTCACATCAGCATTCTAAACGTGCCTGAAGACCCCAGCCCTTCCCGGATCCTTTCAACATCAGCTGCTCTCATGGAGGTTTCTTTCTAAGAAATGGAGTTCTCAGAAAACAGAACCACTTTCTAGCTCAGTGTCACTGCCTGGCACAGGAGCTGCTGCGGAGGCTGGCTGTGCTCGGGGCTGCAGACACGAGGCCGGGGGCTGCGGGGCCCAGGTGGAGTCTGTTAGGTGGTAGAAGGCCGTGACAGTGAGAGGCACACTGCAGTGCTGGGCTCCTGAAGCACGTGTTCTCTGGGGGTACAATTTGGAGAGGAGTTACCTTGTTTTACTAAGGTGTCTGTGTAACAGGAAATGCACAATTTTGCTGTTCTGTCTGACCCCAATCATTCAAAAACACATGCCCGTTTCTTTGTGTAATGAGGGATCTGTTGACACCCACCCCAGCCCGGTCCTCTGTCCGTCAGGTGCACTGTGCCAAACTCATGTCTACAAAACTTCCCCAGACATGAGAGGAGCCCTAGAACTGCTGAGGTGGGCAGATTGCTTTCTCAAAGTACATGGTACCTAGTAGGCTCCTCAGTAATTGTTGCCTAAGCATGGCCCTGATTCTCTTTGCAGTAAGTGTGGGGCAGAAGGTCTGGGTAGCAAACCCCAGCCCTACCAGCTTACTCTGACCCAGCAAAGCGAACATCCTTCCTTGAGCCCCATCACACAGAGGGGCATGGTCTCAGGACCACACATTCACTCACCAAACACCTTTGGAAACAAGTACTTCAGCATCCAGAGGAAACAGTGTAGCCTTGGCTTTGGGGAGGTCATGGTGAGGCTGGGAAGTGACCCAGGACTTAGAGGTTACTATTGAGCTGCCTCAGGCTCCATGCCTTTCAGCCCTGACACGGAGTGCTGACCTCTGTACTCTAGTGACAGAGGAAGTATAGTCATCAGGAAGCCATGGCTTCCAGGTGCTGACTTTTGTTCCATCATCCTATACCTTCCTGGGGCCAGGACTAAGCTGGCAACATGGATAGAACATGGCATTTATGGGGTCCCAGTGATGGGGGCAAAGAAACAGCACAACCTGACAGGCACAAAAACGTGAAGAGCGGGACAAAGTTTAGAGGGGAATTCCTGCCCACCCCTACCTCCTAATCGTCAGGACGAGGGCAGGGCAACTGCATGGCGAGGGACCTGGGCTCCGGGCCAGACAGCCCTGGTCCGAGCCCCGCGGTGGCCGCTGCCTGCACTTGTCAAATGGGCAGAGTCTCCGCTGGCTCACCAACTGGCCCGTTCAGCGGGAGAAGCAAAGGAGATCATGGCAGCGAGGGAGCTTCAACAACCATGAAGTAGAATGAAAAAGAAGAAAAGTGAAGCAGTGTGAAGGGTCTGGGCAAACGAGCAGCTGATTGTGAGCAAACATGAACTTATCTGATAAAACTGAGAAAAAGGAAGATGTATTCATACTTAAAAGGCCAGCAGTTCCAAAGCACTGGGTGTCTGACTATTCGAAAATTCCCTTCATTTCATGACATTTCACTGGTCGGCCAGAGTCAGCTTTTCATCTGTGCAACCCAGAGTCACACGTAGGGAGAATTCCGGATTGTGCGCTACACTCCCATTGTCAGTACAGTAATGGAGGAGCCGCCAGTGGGCGGAGCACATTCGGCAGGTGATGTTCAGAAGGGGAACATTCTCTATGCTAGTCCCACAGCTCCAGAAATCTTCAAATGACTGCAGTTTCCCCTCTGTGACAACCTTCTGAGCTCTGATAAGTCAGACACTCGTGAGAGCTTAAAGATGTCACTTCTACCTCACGGAACGGTTCCTCAGAAAGACACAGTCAGAAGCTCTCACTGGCCAGCAGCTGGCAGCTGCCACGTAGGAGCCCACCTCGAGGCACTGCAGGCCACACGGAGGCCCCGACTGGCACCTGAGAACTCACAGAACCACGTCAGCACCTTTCTCCCGGGATGGGGAACGTGGATTAAAAACAACACACACTGACAAAGGCGAATGACCGACTGGGAGCTCGTGGCCTTTGGGAGGCCGGGGAAGAGAAGGGAGTGGCTCCGGGAACTTGCAGGCACATCCTGTGCGAATGCACTGGGCAGAACTCTGCCAAACGGAGGGCAGGTAAGGGGCGGCCGTGGGCGTCAGCAAAGTGCCAGGGTGTTACCTGTGAGACCCACATTTTCATACGCTCTTTTCTCTTCTCATACACCCGAGTAAATTTAATTACTTCAACCCCCCAACTGCCCCTCCACCACCCCCATCACTCTGCACATCAGTATCTGCTCTGGGGCCTCTGGGACTCAGGCAATAATGACATGCCCAGCAGATCCATGGAAAACACTGTGTGCTATGGATGACCATCAGTTTAAGTACATGCCCATTTTATGTGTGAAAATCTGAGATACCAGTGGTGACTAGGAGAGCAGCAGAAGCCACTGTTCCATCTCCCAGCTTTCGCAACCTTCTCTGGAGAATCTTTCTCAGCTGATGTCTTTGTTCACCTCGCCCAAGACAACTGGGAAGATACAGCCCCCACCGGGAGATGGCCTGCAACTACCTAATGTGAGGATCCAATAGCCTGGCCCTCTGGCCTCAGCATGGGGCAGCTCTAAGGTCCAGTCTGCACTGCAGAGCACCACCCCCCACCCCAACCCTGAGCATCAGGCCAAAGTTAGAAATCACTTGAAATGACCTCTCTTAACTTTTTTCCCCTCCCCTCCTTGCTTTCCTCACCCATTATAGGTTTTTCCTGATGACACTTGTCAATAAAGCACTACAGCCAAATCTCTGTGTTCCACATGCTTCTAGGTGCCTCCAGCTAAGACAGAGACTTCACAGAATCAACAAAGGACAGAATCTCATGAGGCTGGTTTACCAGTTGTCTGCCAGGTAAATTGAGAAGGCTGACCTATTGAGAGGTAAGAGGGAGAGAAAAAGCGGGCACAGTACTCATGGGTAAACAGGAATTTATTCGGGTCCCTGCCTATGAAGGGAGATACACTAGCACAGATTCTGTCACAGGATGTGGAGCACAGGGTGCGGAGCATTCTGTGATTCCCAAGGCACTGCCCCTAAAGCAAAGTGTGTGGGGGAACCCTGGGCTTCAGTCTGTGTCATTCTATGAGGTCAGGGACCCACTGATGACATCACAGAGTAGGGCCAGTACGTAGACCAGGTGCCGTGGTGGCCGAGGAAGGCGTAGTGACTCCACAAGAACATGAAATTGCCAAGAACAGAGGACCTGTCTGCTCTCTCCTCAGGTACGGGGCAGGGCCATACCTGCAGACACTAAAAGGCAACTTGCAAACATGGACTCCGAACACCTGTATGGCCAAGGGTAAAAACAAATTATTCCTGGAGCCTTTCTACTTACTAGTCAGGGTTCTCCAGAGAAACAGAATCAATAGGATATAGACATGCATTCATTTATTTATAAATTATAACAAATTGGCTCCTGTAATTATGGAGGCTGAGCAGTCCCAGTACTTCAGGGTAGCTAGGCACCCAGGAGAGTCAAACAGAGTACCTTTCTGTCTGAAGGCTGGTGGGCTTGAGACTCAAAAAGAGCTGATGTTTCCATTTGAGTCCAGAGGCAGGAAAGGCCCAACATCCAGCTCAAGGCAGCCAAGCACAAGTTCCCCCTAACTGGTGAGAGGGTCAGACTTTCCTCCATTCAAGCCTTCAACTGATCAGACGAGGCCCACCCACATTAGGGAAGGCAATCTGCTTTACTCAGTTTACAGATTCAACAGTTCATCTCACCCAAAAAACACCCAATAGACACACCCAGCATACTGTCTGAGCAAATATCTTCAGGCCTCATGGCTCAGTCAAGTTGATACATAAAATTAATTGTCGTGGCCTTGGTTACATATAAACCAGCTCAGCCCTCAAGCTCAGCTAGATCAAGGGCCTGGTGTATTTCCCAAATAGATGCAGGGTCAGCTCCACTGACTAGAAATGTCAGCCAACAGCCCTCAAGATGAAGAATGCAGAAGACAAATAGGTTCATTAACACAACAAATATTTATGAAGCTCTGATTGGGAATATTATGGGAAACGTGTTATGGGCAAAATAGGCATGCAAATATGGAAAGTAAGTTCAAGACTTCTGAGACTATACACAGAGGGGAAAATTCTTTTCTTAATCAATTCTCTTAGAATCCTTGCACTTACAAAAAACAACAGATCTCATATTGATACATTTTTGTTTTTAACAGCTATCACTTGAATTTTAGAATCACTGGCAACCTAACTAAAATTTAATGCCACTGTTTTGTTTTTATTATACTCGTATTATGGATATCTTGTATTTAAGACATATGCTACTGGTCTACCATTTATATTTATAATAATATAAAGTTTCCTTATAAATAGCTGTGCGTAAAAATCCTGGTATGTATAAAAATGTAAAGGGAGTATAAAAACAAAGTTTCGGAAATATTGGTTCACATTATTAAAATGTAAAATCCACGATAAGCAGGGGGTGGGGGTCTGGGTAAATAAATACCCAGGGCCTGCAAAAGTCTTGCAAGAAAAGACAAGAATAAAACAAACAGCCATCCACCCAACTTTACTAATAGTATAGAATAAATGCCACTTCTTTATTCTTTCTAGAACATCATGCTAATTCTCAAGAAAAAAGAAAATCATAGCTAATGGAGATGATTCCCGAGGCCTTCCTAAGAATTACAGAAACAATTAGTCCTACCTGCTATGAATTCAAAATCCATAGTAAAATAGGTCAGGTCAAGAATATCTCAACTAATTTCCATTGACTTATTTCTATTTTATTTAAATTAACTAAAGAATTTCAGTCAAATTTCCTTAAAATGAGATATGCCCACACCATATTCAGGGGGTTAATTAAGCATAAAGATTTAATTTCTGATAAAAATTAGCTAAGAATATTGTCTAGAACATATTCTACTTATTATATCTATAGCAAATCACCCCAAAACTTAGAGGTACAGAAAAAACACTCATTCTGCTCATGAGTCAGGCACTTGAAGAGAACACCAAGGGGACAGTCTGTCCCTGCCTCACAGCACTGGGAAGCTGGAATCAGTCGAAGGTTCAGCTATTCACTTCATGTCTGGTGGTTCCTCCCGGTGGGAGCCTCTCTCTGTGGTCTCTACGTATGAGCTAGACGGAGCTTCCGCACAGCATGGCAGCCGGGTGCTAAGGCTGAGCATCCATGAATGAGACAGACCCAGATGGGAGCTGTATCATCTTTTATCACCTGACTTCACAGGCTCTGCAATGTTCCTTGAACCTTAATTAGAGGCGAGTCTGTAAGGGTGGCCCAGGTTCAAGGACGGGAGGGTAAAAGTAGACTCTACCTTTTATTGGCAGAATATCAGAATTTGCAGGCAGATGTTTTAAAACCACCACCAGCAGAGGGACATCACCACCCTGCAGCCTAGCCTTCTCCCCCTCTTCTAGCAGTCCCCCCACACAGTAACACTCCGTCAAGATGGCACCTGACCACACACGCTGCTACCCGACGGCTGTCAGAGTGCTTTGCGCTGTCTGTTCTCAATTTCAAGGTACTGACCTTCACGACAGAAAACGTCCAAAGAAACGAAAAAGAAAAGCCGAGAAAGAAATAGATGGGAATGGAATGAGAGAAGCCAAAAAGGAATTAACAAAGAGAAAAAGAAGAAAGAACAGAGGCTCATATTCCTTTTTTTCTGTAACAAGCCTGTGTTGAAACACTGGATATTCAAAGGAGTCCGTGCCAGTCAGATTTCCTGAGGAGACACAGCCTCAGTATGCATCTTTGAAGTCACGCAGTTTATAAAAGGGCTGGGGAATCATTGAGCTGAAACTTAAAAAACAGAGCAATTGGCACCTTAATGTCAATGTGCCTCTTCTCTTTGCTCCAAGTTCTAAACTCAGCTCTAAACTCAGACATGTCACGCTGACATGCCAAAGAGCAGGCCCTAACTCTAAGAAATAGAGGCAATAAAATATTAACCGAGGTATGAGCTACCGGAGGAAAGACAGTAAGTACTCCTGGGTACCCCCAGCCCAGTCTAGCTGGATTCATTTAGAAAGCCACCATCACAAGCAACTACCACCCTACCAATGATACAAATAATTTCTACATTTTCTTAACACCAAACATAATGAGTTGGATGCTGCAGTGCCACTAGCATCAACCAGTCTTCAGTTGATTTGACACTGTGAGCTGGGTGACTTTGCTAATGATAATTTATTCCTGGGGAATAAACAGAGGGATTGGGATTTTTAAACCACTGCCCACTTCCTCTGTCTCCTGCAGTTATTGAGTCCCCAGGATTCATGGACCCCTGGTGGTTCCCTAAGGGAACAGACTCCCCACACCCCAAATGGTAAACCAAAAGAGAAGGCTAGTCATGTTTCCCCCCTAAAGGATTGATTTCTCCTGGACTCAGGTGAATGAGCCCTAAGAAATATCTTAGTTGGGGAGTTGGTGTGCCTAGCACAGCCCAGCACATGGATTATAAGAAAATAATGTGAGGAAGAAAAAGGATGGAGGGATGGGAGAGAAGAATGAGTCCTAAAGGTGCTGAAGTTTTAGTAAAACCAGCCTGACATGTACACTTCTCAGTAAGCAGTCTGACAGTATGTAAGCAGTCTTAAAAACAAAACAACTTTATACTGTTGGACCAAATATGTCCTTTCCCAAGAATACTACGAATTCCTTAAGAATTTATGATAGGAGCTAAAACAAAAGTCTCAGGCATCCCAAAGACACATATGCCCAAGTGACTGTGTTATTTATCACAAGGAAAAGTCTGAGGTAACAGGACCTCTGCCTTGTGGTTGGCGGAAACTAGTCTGCACCGTGGAGGGATTACAGCAGGAGGAGGGACCATGGCTGTGGACCACTCCTGCCCAGTGCTACTCCGCCTCTGTTTACCTGCAGTCTTGTTAAACCTTAGTGAAGTCCTGAGGGTTTGGGAACACAGCGGGTTTACTATCAGGGAAGAAGCATTGTAAGCAGACTCAGGGATCGAAATTGTGGGTTCAGACCCCGTCCTGAACCATTGGCAACTGAGCGAGTGACTTTGAGCAAACCATACCCTCTTTATGAGTTTCGTGTGGCTGCCATAACAAATCACCATAAACTGGGTGGTTTGAACAGCAGGGATCTACCTCCTCACAGTTCTGGATGCCGGGGGTCTACCATGAGGCATTGACGGGGCTGCGCCCCCTCCAAAGGCTGTGGAGGAGGATCGCCCAGCCTCTCCCAGCTTCCGGTGGCTCCAGGAGCTCCTGAGCGTGAGGCCACCTTCAGAGTCACATCTCCCCCTCTTCCCTCTGTCTCAAATCTCCCAGTGATTGACTCCTACAAGAACACTTATCACTGGATTTAGGGCCTGCCCAAGTAATCCAGGAACACTTCCTCCCTTCAAAATCTTTGACTTAATTACACCTGCAAAGACCCTTTCCCATAGAAGGCCGCATTCACAGGTTCCAGGAATGGGGATGCAGACGGATGTTTTTTTCTGGGGGGTGGCGATGAAGGGACACCATTTGACCCACTACACTCTTCCTGAGCTGAGAGGATGTGGCACTTGGATTGGCCTCATGACACAACTGAAGTACGAGGAAGACAAGCTCCCAAGAGGAGATGGCTGTTCTTGAGGGAAGAACAGGAAAGACCACTAGGAGCACCAATGCCACAGTGCCCACCACGATGCTCAGACAACCCAGACCGGCGGGTCCGAGCTGCCCACAGAGATGCTCCCAGGGCCACCCCTTCCCTCACCCCCATTTCACAGATGAAGAAGCTGAGGGTCTGATATTTCCACAAAACTCTTCTGAGCCACCTGCTCTTTGCCTCGTGCCACTCCCACACAGAAGGGAAACGAGACACAGCGCCCTCTAGCACACAGAGCCTATCCTAGGATTTTACACACAGGCAGCTTGCTTAGCTGGCTGCCGTTCTCCATCCATGCAGCTACCATCCCTTCAGAAGAAAAAAAAAAAACAACTGTGTATTGAATTAAGATCATACAAAAGGGAATTTTACTCCAGCTAAACAGCCACCGATTGGATATCAGTCAAGGGCAGGCAACAGCTGAGAGGGCAGCAAAAAGCAGATAGAAACTGTGAACTCATGTACAAGGTCTCGTTCACTCTGTTGACAGATGTTCTTTCCATACGAGAACCCAAGGCAGATTTGCCTCTCAGGGCTCAAATCCAGAAGTAACTGGGAGCTGTGTTATTCCCCTTATTGCATACCCGGCTAGGAAGCTCAGAGTCTACCTTTACTTAGTTCACAGGCCCCTCGGACACACATTTTATGAACTATCCTTGATCCAGATTTCTGGGGTGCTTTTCCTCACTCTTCTGCTACCTTTCCTGATTTTCCTGCTTACCCACCCCCACCCAGTTTTATTGCACTCATATTGGGCACTCCAACTGCTTGTTACTGATAATGCAAAAGCAAATAATACCTTCCTATACTTCCTCATCATACTTCCTTGCTATAACTAAGTGTATAATGCCAAAACTAGGTTGACTGATTATGCAGCCATAAAATAGCCCTGCTTACCTAAGGCAACCTCCATTTTCCCATAAAGGCTGCTTGAGCGATTGTGGGGAAACCAAGACTGGAGTGCTGCCGTCTCCCTGTGTCTGGAGGCCGGTAGACCCCCCTACCCAGGAGCTTGCTCAGGAAGCCCCTCGGGGTGCAATCTGACCCTGGGAGTGCTCAGGACAGAAGAGTCATAAAACCTGATGGCCGCTCCTCCCTCACCTCATCGCTTATACAGAAGCACTCTAAAATTCAGGATAAAAATCAAAACAGGCTAACAGATGCCCTGAATAAAGCTGTCTGTTACTGTACTGCTTTTAACAGAACCAACCAACTAATAAAGCGTGGGGTAGACAGGGAGGGGAGGGAAGAGGGTACCATGTTAGTGGCAAAAACGGAAAACAACAGACTGCAGGACGTTTCTGGATCATCTGAAGTCTGAGGAGCCCCAGCAGCCATGGATGTCCCATGGTGGCTGGGTGGAGGACACGAAGAAGCCCAGACTGGCTGTTCCCAACAGAAGCCCTGGGGACAGTGAGTTCCTGGAGGGCTCACACGGTGTCTCAATACACCCTGAGGCGTAGAGGCAGACCTAGAGTCTGGGACAAAACTGGGGGGTAGCGTTGCCAGAAGAATGGGAGTGAGGGAAATGCAAGTCATCTCTGACTGTGCAAACCACTGGGCTCCAGACGTTGTGTTAAGTACTTTGCAGGCCTTATTTCATTGTTTCATTGATATCATTGGCTCCACCTTTTAGGTGAAAAATATTCAGGGCAGGTGATGTTGAGTATCTTGTCTAACAACACTCACCAAAAATGTCAAGCAGAGATTTGAACCCAGGTATGACGGGGTCACGCCTTGATCTTTGTACAAGCCCACCATCTCCTTGGAGAAAGAAGCCTTACTCAACACTCAGTCACCTCGTTTATTTGCTCACTTGTTTGCTTGCCCCATCAGGCCTTCGTCCACCAAACACGTGGATTTCGGTGCCGTGAGTCTGGAACTAAAGGGTTCATGGGGCCTTTCCAGGAGAGGATGGTGCATGTTGTGGGTTGAACTGTGTCCCCCCAAAAGATATCTTGACCTCCTAATTCCTGGTACCTGGAAATGGGACCTTGGGATGATCATGTTAAAGTGAGGTCATCCTGGAGTAGAGTGGGCCCAAATTCAATAACTGGTGTCCTTACGGAAGAGAAGAGACAGAGGGACACAGAAGAAGGAGGCAGAGACTGAAGTGATGCATCTGAAAGACAAGGACCACCGAGGGCTGCTAGCGATACCAGAAGCTAAGAGGAAGCATGGAACAGACCCTCCCCTAGAGACTTTGGGGTGAGCTGACACTGAGATCTAGGACTTCTGGCCTCCCAAAATGTGAGAGAATACATTTCTGCTGTTTAAGCTGCCCAGTGTGTAATACTTTGCTACAATAGCCCTAGAAAACCAATAGAGCACATTGATGCAATAAGCACCTGTAAAACACCTACTATGTGCCAGGGCTCTCTACTAGGTGCTCAGCCTCCTGAGATGCAAAGGGGAACAAAAAAACACACACTACACTCAAGGAAGGGAAAGAAATGTGGATGAGCTGCATTGGGAAAACACACACACACATAAAACCTCACCAAATCATTTTCACTGCTCCCTGGAAAATGTCTCCTTGAGGGTACAGGAAATGGTTGTGTGATATTTATTCAGAGCTTACAGAGCATGCTTTTCAACCCCAAGGACGATGGAATGATTCCGATGGAAGCCAGGATGCAAGTGCATGGAGACGCCGCCCCAGCTCTGGCAATTCCCGTCATTTCACCAGGGAATGAACAGGAGCAGGTCTGCTGCCCCCAGTCCCCCACAACAAGGGGCTTGGACCCGCCCTACTGAATATTGGCATGTAAGGTCATGCCAGTAACTCTCGTAACTTATCGTAATGATGATGCTCACAGTGTGTACCATGCCCTAAAAACCATCTGCCTTAACTTCCGCAAAAAGGAGGGGCATAAATGAATAAAGAAAGAGAACGATTATTCTTAAGAGTTGTTGCTAAAATTCATGTCAGTGGAAGCTCTTGTTTTCATAGAACATGGTGGAAAATCTAAGCTGCAAGTTATCACAGAGATAATAGAGTCCCACTGCTTTATATTATCAACTGGGATTTTGCCCATGGCTGGCAGCCACAGCCCCAAGAAGAGCACCCAGCTGGTGACAGGCACTGCCTGAAGACTCAACTGTAGGTTACAAATGAAGAGGGGAGCTCCAGAACAGCCGGAGGCCTTCTCTGAACCCATTTCCATCTTCCTGGACATCCTCGGTTCCTGCCAGGGGAATGGGGGCGGGCATGCTGCTTCCAGGCCTGGCCCACAGGACACCCCGCATGGCTCTGTGTTCCCTCATCCTTCTCCTCTGCTGGCCTAAATGAGGGGCCAGTGACGACAGTGAGAGGCCCTAGGGGGGTGGACGGTGAAGCTCCCGGACAGCTAAAGTCTAGGTCCCTGAGTGACCCACAACAGACTGTATGTAGCCAAAGCTATAAAGAAATCCTTTCTAAAAAGTCCATTTCTCCCACCCCTGCCCTCACCTTCTGGCAACCACCAACTTGTTCTTTGTATCTGTGAGCTTTTCTTTAAATTTAAATTTTTAATTTTTTCATTCCACACATAAATGCATATCATACATAGTTTGCCTTGCTCTTAATATATGAAAAATCCTTAGTCTATTAGGGCTAGAATGTTAAGTCACTGAAATTTGGGAGTTACCTGTTACATGAACCGGCTTAGTCTGAGTGATAAAAGGAAAGAGCAAGTTCCATTTGTACCTGGCCGAGATGGAAAAGCAATGAGCAGGGGTCAGGAGTGACGCCACCTGGATCGCCAGTGGCCGGAGTAGCAGAGAGGCTGTGGTCATTCCAGAGAAGCTCCTGGAACCCCTGCGAGGTAGACAAGGGGACCCTGAAAGGGGATGAAGGAAGATGGGGAGGAGCATGGGGGCACAAGACGGAGCCGGAAGGAGGGAAAGGTGCAGGTGAGACCGAGGCAGCAGAGGCACTTTGTGGCCGCAGTTCATGCGCGCCCGCAGCCTGGAGCAACCCAGGCACCACGCAGCCACTGCCCCCTCTCCTGCCTCAGTCCGCGTGGGGGAGAACTTTTTAGCAAAGGCCACTGACAAATATGGGAATGAAATGGGAAACAGGAAAGAAACCAAAAGCAAGACACTCTGCTTTGTGACGCTGGCATGTTTCAAGAAACTTTCCACGTGACTCTAAGATGTTGCGAGTTGAGATAACTGCTGGAGAGTGAAGGTAAAACATCAAGAAGAAAATATATGTTCTGTAGTTACTGAGAAAGCTTAACAAGCACAGAATACACCTGGTTCTCCACCTCTGTTAATTAAGCAGCAGAAATGGCAAGTGAGAAGCCTATCAGCTGGCTTTTGCTCTTTCTTTTCTTTGCTGTTCCTAGTCCTTACAGATACAATCTAGTTTAGTCCAGGGACACACAATTCCTAGCTTCCTCACGTCATTTTCTACTCATCTGATTTTTTAGAAAAAATATAGTTCCTTTAAATTTTGCTCCAGTACGTGTCCCTTCAGCCTTGATAGTCTTTCCATTACACTAACCAGCTGATGGACCCTCCTAGCTGTCAGACAGAAAGTATAGCTTTGGGGAGACAAAAAAAAAGGTCTCGCTTTGTGCTCCTGCTGAGCCTGTGAAATGAAACGCAATGGCAACCACAAAGCTACCCCTTTACCGGTGCTTCCTACACGCCAGCAACTGTGACAGTTGCTGAGTATCATATATAGTCCGTTTCACATAGTATCTTGAGCACTTAATTCCCAAACATCTCCATGAGTTAAATATTGTTATCTCCACTTTAGAGAGGAGAAAACAGAGTCTAAAAAGATTGAGCAAAATTGTCCAAAGTCATGTCATGTAACTCGTGAGTGGCAGAGCTGGGATTAAACCCCGGGTCAGCCGGGGAGTCAGTGGCCATAATCTCTCCAAGCAGCCATGGTCAGTCTGCCCCCACGGCTCAGTCACCTCTGCAGGACGGGGAGCGGAGCATGCCCAGCCCAGGTTGTTGCCTCCATTTCTTCCACAGGTCCTGGCACGTAGTTGCTCTTCAGTAGGTGTTGAACGACTAAATGAATGAGTGAATCATTCTAAAGTTATAACTTCTGTGGGACCAGAGCACACATGGTCTCATGGTCTTAATCATGGCTTGTGAAGGAAGATAGGGTTTTGGTCACATTTTAGCACCCTGATTTTTTTAAATATTCAAAATGCTACCTTCTAGGAAGAAAGTGGCTGGGACCTACTTTATTTAATAGCTCCTTAGTGGGCAAAAAAATATGACGAGACTGTCACATATGTACAACCGGGTTTACTGGGATGGTAGTGATGCCAAATATTCCAGTTTCTAAATATATGTTCGTATTTGTTCTATATGCTCACCCATTGGGACAGAAAGTGGGGCTCCTTTATTTGTAGGAAAGGAGAAGGGGGCATCTATGGACTGCCTGCTATGTGTCCCCTAATCCATGGGGGACGTTCCAAGACCCCCAGTGAATGCAGACAGCACTGAATCATATATATACATACGTACATATGTATGTTTGTACACACACACACACACAGAGTGGGGCAACAGTAGGGTTACAGTTGTGAGTTTATTATTGAATGAATATTTATCAATCATCGTATTATTTTCCATACAAATAACTGTAACCCTACTCTTGCCTCACCCTGTACTGTGCTCTTTCCTGTAGTACACACATACTATGATAAACTTCATAAATTAGGCACAGTAAGAGATTAACAACAACTAAGAATGAAATAGAACAACTCTAACAATACACAGTAATAAAAGTTATGTGAATGGCTTTGGGGCCATTAAGTAAACCAACTGCGATACCTCGATGGCCGACCTGATAGCTGAGACGGTTACTAACTGACTAACGGGCAGGGAGCCACACAGCGCAGACGGGCCGCACAGAGGATGGCTGGTGTCCCGGGCTAGATGGAGTGGGGCGGCGTGAGCTCCATTGCACAGCTCAGAGCAGTGCACAACGTAAAACTTGTGAACTGTTTGCTCCTGCAGCTCTCCATCCCCTACACCCAGACTGCAGCTGACCTCGGGTAACTGACACAGCAGAAAGCAAGACCGTGGACCAGGGAGACGACTGTGCACCCTCCCTCGTCAGTCCCAGGGCACCCTGTGAGAACGCTTACTATTTCAGGAGAGGCTCAGGGAGGTTAAGCTCTTTGTGTCTAAGGCCGCATAGCCAGTAAATGGTGGGATTAGGTTTTGAAACAGGGCCCCCTGATTCCAAAGCACATGTTCTTCCTCTATGAAGTGCATTTCTAAGAGGAGTGGTTCAGACTGCCCTGAAAGGAACACTAAGACTTCTAAAGAAAAGAAAATGCTCTGTCTTTCCCTGCCTTGAAAAACACAGTGTCACTTCGATGGCTACAGAGCCTAGGCCCTTAAACATTTTCACACAATAATAACAAAGATAATTATTATCACTACATGGGTTTTTTAACATACAGGAATTAACAAATAAATGTAAACAGCATTATGATGCAGTTAAACCCTAAAGGAGATTAGAAAGAATTCATTCTTTTCATTATGAAAAAACACTGTTTTTTTTCCCAGATAGACATAATGTGTATAAATGAAGGATACTGTAGAAAGCATAATGGGATGTATTTATGGCACCTGCCAATGGTGAGACACAAACCGGTGGTACCCAAATCGGGCACCACAATTTAAGGAGATGCGAGGCTGTCTGCAAGCGATCCTGTAAAAGGACCTCAGTCGTGCAGACTAATAAGGCACAGGAGCTGGCAACAGTGAATCGGGAGCTGAGAGGAGCCCTCCCAGCATATCCCATCAGTGGTCCTGACGGCTTCTCTGCCGCTGGAGACAGCTCCGGGTTCCCTCTGAGAACAGGAGGTGCACTTGTCTTTTAGTTAGGACCAAATTAATTTTAATGCAGTTTTGTGGCTCCTGTTTAAACAGCTGTTTATTCTCTCCCTGAGAAATGATCTGATGTGCTTTTGGAGGCAGCCACTTGGACTCTGCTTGTATAATCGACTTGGTGAATAGCCCTAAACCCTGGCAGACGCAAACAAGCAGGGACCAGTGGAAATTTATAGCGTAACCCAAGCTTGTGGAATTGTAAAACTCGAGTGTTTTCTTTTATGTACTCAGAGCCTTGCATTCAATTCAAGGGTCAAGAATTTAAAACATGGGCAGGGTTCCTAGGACAAATACAGTGGTGTGAAATCCTGAACATCTGGCTGTATTTCTCAAAGACGCATTTATGACATAAGATCCTCAGGTACAATGGCCCGTTCCTAAGGACTTTTCCAGAAAAACAGTATCATTTTAGAAAAGAAAGGAAATGAAGGAGCAGGGGCAGAAACATTGCAAATTTTAAAACATAAAGTTGTAAATTTTTTGTTTGTTTTCATTTCTTTTAAAACAGATATAGCTACTGGCAAACAAAATTCCTTGGGAAAAGAAAGAAAATAACTTACAAAGAGCTATATACCTGTCATGCTCAGATTATTAAGATTCTCTCTGTCTCACACATGCACATAATCTTTGAGTCCATCAGACAAATCACAGTGGGCCTAAAGTCTTACTGGTGGGGTCTAAAAGAAACACATCCATTTTCAAACACTAACAATTTTAAATTAGGACAAGAAGGAATATTGTTAGTGAGACCGAGAAGCAAGAGGGAGGCATTTCAAGTTGCAGAATAACAATACGATTAAATTGAAATCGTTGTTTTCTGAACACAGTCATTTTATAAAATGTACAGTAACGCTTTTATATGTAAATTATCTAAACTCAAAAAAACCTTTCACTTTAAATTGAATTGAGACTAGCTTGGAGTAGAACACTTTGGTGAAAACGTGCTTAAAATGAATAAAACAGCAAAGTGAAACAAATAATATTTTCAAGAAAAATACTGCAAATAAAGGTTAGGTTTTTCTTTTTTTTATTTGTTCTGTTTTTGATTGATGCACATTATACTAAAAGAAACAGATAAAACTCTGCCTGCAAATTCATTTTTCACTTGCTGCTGCTTAAAGCTAAGTGATATTTTCCACTTGGTAAATTATAAATGTTACTAATACATTTCAGAGGAGGTAGGTATATATGGAAAGATTGTGAGCCAGCATACAATAGGACAAATAAACTTATTTGAATAAATATACTTATTTCAAAATGTTCTTTCAATGTGTCCAGGGATCTCTTTCCCTTTTTTTAATTTTAATTTTTTAAAATATTTTATTTATTTATTTTAGGTAGAGGGGAAGGGAGGGAGAAAGAAAGAAAGGGCGAGAAACATTGATGTGTGGTTGTCTCTCATCTGCCCCCTACTGGGGACCTGACCTGCAACCCAGGCATGTACCCTGACTGGGAATAGAACCAGCGACCTTTTGGCTTGCAGGCCGGTGCTCAATCCACTGAGCCATAACAGCCAGGGCTTTTTTTTTTTAATCTTATTTAAAATTCTCCTCCCTTTTCTTAGTTAACAACACACATGCCTCCCATTTATCAGCACTTTGTCTTGCCACCCTTCCTTGAGTGGCTGGTGTAACACCTGTAACCTTTTTCAGTGCACATGTGACTTTCTTCCCCAATGAGACCATGTACTTTTAGGGAAAGCATGGTATCTTTTGATTTTTGTTCTTTCCCTGATCTGACACCACCTGATAGAAGATTTAGCAAATTGTGGTCCACAAGAATGAAGGAGCAGGGACAGGTAATGAGATTACCAGGAGTAGGCTTCCCAGAATAACCTGCCACCGTGATAACTCACTCTGTGGACGGTGAGGTGCCAGGCACCATGCTGCACCCAGGGTGTGCCCCGACTGCTTCTGTGATGCTGACATAGACTAGAATACGGGCTTTGGGAGGAGAGTAGTTACCCTCAACCAAACAGACAATGTGAGATGGGCCTGCGTTTGAAAGCAGGTGTGTGTGGTGGGCGCTCACAAGCTGGTTCAGGCATTCTGCTCACCCCTTGACACTACTGCTTCCTACAGTGCCTGGTGCCTCACAGATTTCTGGGTGAAAATGAGTGAACTGTTAGTTCAAGTTATTTCAAAAGAGCCCCGGATGTTATGTCCCCCAGACCACGGACTAATACCACCACCCCACTTCCCTCTCTTCACCTCTTTTTCCTCTGCTGCATAAACCCATTCATTTCTCCCCCGTATTAACCAACACAGTGATTCCTGGCATAAAGTAAGGATTCATTCACTATTTGTCATCCAAACAAACACTTTGTTTTTAAAAACATTTCTTAGAGAAGCTGGGAGTCTCTTAAGCTATATGTTTCCCCATCACAGGAAGTTTCCGTGTCCTTAGGAAAAAATTCCAAAAAGTTGGATTCTTGGCCAATGGCTATGAACCTTTTTAGGGCTCTGATACATATTGTCCCAGTGCAGTAAGAAACCACAAATTCTTAAAAAAAAAAGAGAGAGAGTATGGAGAGAACCATAGAATAAATCGATACATGTACTGATTGATTAATTAATATTGTGATAAGTAGTTTAGCATTATGCTTTTCACTCAGGTATGGGACACAGGTGGGAAGTTTGACTCCAACTCTAAAGTTACCCCCCCCAAAAAAAGCATTAAATTCACGTAACTTCAAACACTGTAAAAACCCAATGATAACTCCAGAGCCTATCTATCTTCCTTTCTTTCAGCACCACAATAATTCTTTTATGACGGTATCCAGTAAAATCTCCTTGTGGGATTTTCTCTTAGTATGGAAATGCATATGGCCTGCGTGGCACAACAGCTGCATAACTACATAATTGTTTACAAACATACAAAATAAGTACCCAAACCTATAAAAAATAATAACTTGGGCATCCATAAAGAAGAGATACTATAAACATGCAATGGCCCATACTTTCTCCATAAATAACTGTTGAGGCAAAAATACAACCACCAAAACCCCTTATTTCAGATCCCCTTCCATAAAGCAAATAGCATTGGCAGTCTGGCAAGCTAATACCATTGTGCTTTCCCAAGCAAAATGGTTCTTTATTAACATTTATCATTTAAGACACCAGGAAAGTAACAGCAGTAAAAGTGGATCCATTTACAATAAGCACTTGGTGTTGAGTCCACTGTGCTCTGAGTAGGTTTAAACCACCACACGGCTTCCCCCCACCATCAGAACGGTGGGAAGGACAGGGAGGAAAATGCAAGTTTGAAGCCATTGGGAAGAAAAAGGAGAACTATAGGGATCCTTCAAGTATGTCTCCATCCTCATCCCCCTGTAGATCCACCAGAACCCAACCCAAAGGAATTGCGCATTGCAGACTCCAAAGTTCGATGAAGTCTTGCCCCTCGGAGCTTCTGCCTGGGACACTCCTCTCCCCTCCCACTTCACCTCCTCAGTGTCTGGGGAAACTCCTATTCTCTCATCAAAACCCAACCCAACTACCTTATCTCCCAGCAAAACCTTCCTTGTCCAGCATCAGAGAGAGCAAATCATACCCCTCACAACAGTCCCCCTGAGCCCTCCACACTATCAGTTCGTGTACAAAATACACAATTGCTGATCACCTACCAAGAGTCAAGCACTGTTCAAAAGGCACTAGTTATATAGCATTGAGCAAGATGGACAAGGAGCTTATTATAGAATATCAGGTAGAATATCAGGTAGAATTATATTTTCTTTCAATAATATTTTGAGGTCCCATGATTATTGCAGTTATTATGCTATCTCTCATAGTAGACTATTAAATCCTGTAATCCTATAGCCATAGGGTTTCTCCACTTAATAGTGTCTATCGAATTGATTTAAATTAAATTTAAAAAACACTAACTATTAGCATAGTCTGGGTCAAGCACTAGGCCTGAGAGAAAAACTAGATTCTTACAAAACACCTCTGCCCTCAAGGAGTTTACAGCCAATGCCTGGGCAACCCTGGTCAGGGTGACTGTTTCCCAATGGGACGCCACCACGTAACCACATACTCTTCTGCGCTCTGCGGAGCAAACGTGCTTCCTGCCGTCCCCACAACCCCGAGGTGTCACCTGCCCCGTTTCTCACTGGGAACCTTGGAGGCATTCGTCATGCCCTGAACCTGGGAAAGAGGCAGCATGTATCCCTTCTGGAAATGAAATCAGAGAATCGACAGGCAAAGAGAAGCTGGCTGAAGAAAGAATGGCCTGCGAGAAGGGTGAAGGTTGACCGGGAGGATAAATGGACGCCAGAGACCAAGAAGACATTTGGCGATGGTTGTCTAGCATTTAAAGGGAGGGGCCCTGTGTGTCATAAGGGACACTCTTCCTCGTGGTCCATCGACTGTCCCTGAAGTTTCTCCCATGGATTCCACCTTGATGTCACAGAAGGAGTAGCATGTAGACATGTGAGTCACCACAGAACACACTTGCCCAGCAGGACTGGGAGGACACTGACAGGATACATGCAGCATGATGCAAGGCAGCCTGGGAACTTGGGAAGGGGGGCCTCATCTAGAATGGGAGACGCATCTAGGACTGGGGAGGCTTCCTCTATCAAAACACCCCAGTCCTGAAGGGCAAGCAGGAGTTAGCAGGTGTATTCACTCCTAGAACGGTGGTAACAAACTACCACAAGCTGGCTTAGAACAATACAAGTGTGTCATTTCATGGTTGTGGAAGCTGATGGTCTGAAATTGTTGTCAGTGGAGCCATCCTCCCTCCAAGGTCCCCAAGAAGGTTTCCCTCCTCACCTCTTCCAGCTGCTAGAAACTGGAGACTTTCCTTGGCTTGTGGACACACAGATCCCATCTCTGTCTCCATCTCCATGTGATGTTCCCTCTGTGGGTCTACAGCTCGTATTCATTCCCTCCAGATGTGTCTGACTCTGTGTTCAAATCCCCTTGTTATACAAGGACACCGGTCATAGGCTCAAGGCCCAACCTGCTGACCTCATTTGAACTTGACCACCTCTGTAAAGATCCTATTTCCAAATAAGGTCACATTCTGAGTTACTGGACATGAAGACTCCAGTATATCCTTTGGGCCTTTTCAGGGTTGGGGGACCCACTTTAGCCCATAATGGCAGAGCAGTGGGGGCAAGCCACACAGTAAGGGGGAAAGACACATTGTCCTTTCCGAAAATGCCTGAGTTGGGACCTGTCTCCTCCACTTACAAGGTGTTAAAATACAAAACATTTTCAACCACTCAGCCCCTCGGTTTTCTCATCTGTAAAATGACATGGACAGCACATCTCTCATAGGCTAGTTACAAGGATTTAATGAGTTAATTCAAGTAAATCCCTTAGACAAACACAAAGGCTCTTTTTTCTTCTTCTTTTCCTTTCCTTTAGACCTTACCCTTAGTGACAATATTTGGGAGAAGGCGTCTTCTCTGAGAGCACATGGTTCCTTAATCAAACCTCTGCAGTCCCTGCTGGAGCCAACACCTTGTTTGGTGCGGCTGCCGCCCTTCTCCCTGTGGACTTTCACCTGCTCTCCAGCACTCCAGGCAGGCAGGAGTCAGCTGAGGGTTCTGGGAAAGCTTTCGCTTTTCCCAATACAAGGTCAGCTGCAGCTGGTACCGTTCCTTTCTCCTCTTTCCCACCTTGAACCTGAATGGTATGTCTAGTGCTGCAGTGGCCATCCGAGACTCCAGAGGCGTGACCTAGAGAATCACGGGGCTCGCACACAGAACTCACTCAGACAGTGCTGAGCTGCTGAGCCAGCTGCCACAATGCCACCAACTGCTCCCCTCGGGGCTTCCCATTAAGCAAGAAAAGACAAAGCCCTGAATGTTTTAGCTAATTTTACTAGTTGTTTTCTCTAACTTCCAGCCGAACTCATTCCTGACAGATAAATCTCCTAGTGGGGCTTTGTGTTTGCAATCCTAACCCCTGACGATCCATTCTGTACCCGGCAAGTGTGAGTCATGTCATGGCATACCACATCACAGGATACCATACATGGCATCATATCATAAAACCATGCTATATCATATTGTATATATGCTCTATCTTATATGGAACATGTCATACCATGTATCATATTATATCATATCAATGTCTCTGTACCTTAAAACCACCCACTGGCCCCTTACGGCAGCTAGAATAAAGTCTGAGCCCTCACCATGGTTTACAGGGCTCTCTGTGACTTGACCCTGCCCACTGCTCAGTCTCAGCCTCCACCTGAACCTCCCCCTTGACACATTTCTGCTTATTCTGCTCCAATGCCACTGGGCCTCTTCAGCACCGGAAACTCCCAAGCTCCCAGTCACCTCCAGGGGTCTCAACAATGGTTTCCTCTGCCCGGAGCACTCTGCTGCTGCATCTGTGAGTCGATGGCTCCCTGTCCTCCTTCATGTCACCCCGGAACAGCGCCTCACGCAGGGAGGGCTGTCGAGAAGTGCTCTTGAACAGAGGGGAGAGAACCTGACACTTTGAGCACTCAGTGTGAGATGGCCACATTTTTGGACATGAGCTTGAGAAAGCATTTGGGGTTCATCCAGTCCCCTAAAGTCATCCTTTTGTCTTCTTCCCGTGTCCCTTCCCATCCCACCAAACACAGTCTCACGTAAATAAAATGTGAATACACATGCATTTGCACACACAGATCCCTCCCGCTCAGGAGTCGAGTTAGGACCACGGCCAGGTTCCCTGTCCCTTAAGTCCTAGGCCTTAGATCTTCCTGTTCCATCACAGCACCTCTCACTCAAATCAGGACCCTCTGGAGTGTGTGTCTTAGTCTGCTAGGGCTACCATACAGAGTACATGCACTGGGCCACTTAAATAATGCAAACTTATTCCCACAGCTCTGGAAGCTAGGAACCCTAGACGGTGCCTCTCCTCCGGGTTTGCAGACAGCTGCCTGTGTCCTCACATTATGTTTTGATTCTGGTCTCTTCCTGTGTCCAGATTTCCCCTTCTTATAATAACAACAGTCAGACTGGATTAGGGCCCACCCCAATGGCCTCATTTTAACATAATCACCTCTGCAAAGGCCCTATCTCCAAACATAGGCACATTCTGAGGCGCTGGGGTTTGGGGCTTGAACACAGAAATTTTGGGAGAACATAATTCAACCCACAACAATCACCAAATCACAATAGCTCAACAGGACCAAACTTTGCTGGCCCCGTTACCAGAATGCCCTGCCCGTTCTGGCTCGCACTTCTAGGCAGCGCCTAGAAGCTCTGGAACCTGGTTCTCGCTATCGCTGTCATTCCTGGCAGTCTGTCTCTTGAGACCTGCAGATAATACTCTATCACAAAAGTTTTCAAACATATCCGCAAATGGAGAAACTAGTTAAATGGACAGCTGACCAAGAATTATCAAATTTTCCAATCCCAATTTGTATACTCTAGACTCCAAGTATTTTTTCTAGATTACTTTAAAGCAAACTCCAGACATCCTGTCATCTCACTTGTAAATTTTTCAGGATGCATCCCTAACATAAAGTGAATTTCATTTAAAACATTATATACTTAACAAAGTAACGATGCTTTCTTAGTTCCTTGATTACTGACTCTGTATTCAGATTTCCCTGATTGTCTTGGAAAGATGCCTTTGATAGCAGGTTCATTTCAATCCAAATCAGAGCAAGCTTCACTCACTGCATTGGGGTGCGCTGTCTTTTAAGCCTCTTTTAATTTATGTAACATTTTGAAGTCAAACACACATTGGGAACACGCTCTGCTCACATTCTTCTGTAAGACTTCATAGCGTAACAGGGCGTTCATCACCCATGAGGCCGGAACCTGAGACCCAGGCACCCCGTGACGGGGAGGCTGTCCAAGCTCCGTCAGCCAGCTAACACAGATCACAGATGATTTAATGGCGAGGAGGCAGCAGGTGACAGAGATGCTCTTCCCCTTTCCTAGTGAGCTTTGCTCTGAATTTGGATTCATTTAAATGGTGTGTGTGTGGAGGGAATCTGTAAGATATGTTCACGGAATAATTGTGATCAATACTCATGTGTTGATAAGTGGGAGTGTGTGCAGAGGCTTTGAGGAGGTGCCGTGTGCTCAGTCTTTAACACTGATCAATACCCTGGCCGATCACTAACGGGACTCAGAACGAGTATTTACGTTCAGACGGTGCTGGGCCCCTTATGGAGGGTTCTTCCATTTAGTCTGTCTGTCGCAAACACATTTATCAGACAATGCTAGATGGGGACGGGGCTATAAAAACACATTTTTAAGTGTTAAGGTTTATCATCCCGTCATCTGTTCACACTTTAATCACCAAGATCTTTGGGGCTGGTCTTTCAAACTATTATTCCTGAACAGCTGTGTGCTCTAAATTGATAGTCTTCTTAGTTGATGGATCCACCAAAGAAATTGTTAAATATTCAGCACAGCTCTGAATGGGTGCAGTCATCTGGTCTTAAAATTTCCCTCCAAAGCATTTATAATAGTCTCATATGTGTAACCTGCTCCTATTTGTTGAAGCAGTTATTCAGTCAGGCCATCACTGAACAAGCCCCAGAAATGGCAAATTTCTTCAGAAGGGACAGTGATATATTTTTAAATGTATCTAGATCCACAACCCTTTGAATATTACAAACCATTTACAAGAACCCTGGAGGTTTTGTGATATAGTTGCTTCTCTGTCATATAAAGACCAGACTAGCCAGAAAAAAAGTCAGACACTGGGAATCTTTGCCTCATTCGGCTGACTTTAACAAAACTCACCTGAAATGTTCTCCCATTACGACTCGGACCATCCACATTCTAAAACTCCTGGGGAGTGGTCATGAGGCCCTAAAATCTGGCCTCGGCACACAGGTAAGTTACTTGTGGTCCAGATGACAGTAAGTAAGCAGGCAGGAAGGAAAACTGTGCAGAGAGATGAGAAACACGTACACCCGGAGGTCCCCGAGCTTTAACTGCATGAAGAGAATGAGTGAGCTGTGTCATCTGCCAGGTGTGGCCCACGCAGCGATGCCGTGTGGGAAAGGCCTGGAGGGGCCAACGTGCACGGGGCGACTGTGCAGAGGCCAGAAGCAGCCCTCCCATTGCTTGAACGGGCTGCTTCCACAAGCAAGCCTCCCTGCAGGTAATTGTGTATGCAATTTGTTGACTCTCACTGCTATTCTGGAAATGAGTCCCCAACCACCCCAAATGCACAGGCCATTGGGTAAAAAACCTGTTCTCAGGGCTCCAGGTGGGAAAGACTAGCAAGTCAATGGCAGGAACATCCCCGCAGGAAAGTCACTGCGAGGGAAAGAAACACATGAAGCAGCACAAAACAAACAACTACTCGTGGCCCTGAATGGGAAGGAAACGAACTGTTGCTTTGGAACAAGCGCCCCCGCACAGAGCGAATTCTGTGTGAGCCAGCAGACGCCACATCGCACAGCAGCTCGCTCTCTGAAGAGGACCAACGTGTGGGGGCAGGACAGCACGCTCCCTGAACCAGTGGTTCAGAAGACGTGCAGAAGGAGGAGAGGCTGTACACGGCCTTTGTCAGACGAGAGGGCCGAGTCAAAGGTGAACAGAACCCCTTCATAGGGCCCGCATCTCACTCAGGTGGACTCAGAAGGGCCGATTAATGCCAATGGGCTGGGCCTGCTCCTCAGGCCCCGGGAGCCAGAATGGCCCAGAATCTGCAGGCTCTCCTTCAGCCAGACACCACCGTGCTTCTCTCTGGGATCACTACTTAGCTTAAATGAGTTAATCTCATTTTCCAGGCGAGTTGTGATTTTGTCTCCTGCAGACAGTGATTGCAAGATAAGTGTGGTGTTAACAGGCGGGCTGGGGGCTTCTCAGCACCCTGTTCCGTGCGTGTACCATAACCGGCCCAGGCCGGCGTTGGCCCTCACCTCTTCTACCCTTTCTGTTTGTGATGGAGTTAAGAGACTAGGAAGCATGGTTGGGAACTGGGAACTGACTGAGCAGGGCGATAAACCTTTCAGATGAGTTATGTCATCTCATAAGAGGTCAGAGGGTCAATTTATCTTCATGTTTTGAAACACAGTTTATGGTCCTGACAAAATGTAAAACACATTCAGGGCAAACAGACATGTAAATGACACAGTTTTCAACTTACTCCTTTTCTTTTTTCTTTTCTTTCTTTTTTTCTTTGAATTGCGCTGGAAACACATCAGTCAGCAAACAGGTTTGTGCTGAGGGTCTATTATGTGGAAAGCATTTTACTGGATCCTGTGAAAGGTTTTTTTTTAATGACCAACACCTGGGTTCTCCCCAAGGAGCTTTATGTCTCTGTGATTGATTGTAAACATCATTTTTCTCTTTAATTCAAAAAAATTATTTTGCTATGTAGATAATAATAAATGCCCTTGGAGGCAGAGATCATGGTTCTAATCCCAGTTTTCACTTTCATTAACTGTGAGGCATTGAGCCAGTTGCTCAACCTCTCTGAGCCCCAGCTGTTTCATCTGGGAAGGCGTAATAATCCCACCCAACTTTCGAGGTGGTTGTAAGTTTATGCAGTAAAGGACCCAAAGCTTTCAGCAGGTGGCAAGTATTTAAAAGAGAGTAACTTTAAAAATTATTATTCCCCAAGGTAGTTGCTGAAACACAGAATAACATCAAGCCCGGGTGGCGGAGAGGCCAAGGCACAGAAGGAGGCGGCGGGGAGGGTCAGATGTAACAAGCAAGAACACGGGATGCACGGTTCAATTCTCGTCTCGGACAAGCAACCAGTAGCTTCTCTCTCTCTTTTCTTTTGAAAATTTAATCTTTATTGTATATTTCCCATTACCATTTAGTCCCCTCGTGCCTCCCACCCATGTCTAAGAGTCCTTTTTTCTTTTTGCCCAATCCCTCCACTTCCTCACCCCGCCTACTAGCTATATAATTTCTTAGTATGAGTATATACCACAAGGTTTTTAAAATAAGTATGTCTCAAATATCTCATGGGCTGCACTTGTACTAAGAAAGTGTTGGTTGGTTGTCTAAAACTCGAATGTAACTGTGTCCTATACTTTATCTGGCCAGGCTAGTTACGGGGTTTGAAGTCAACAGACCACAACTGGGTCTTATGTACCAGTTATGGGATGCGGGGACAGATAACGTAATTCTCTGAGCCTCAGTTTCCTCACCTATGAATGAAGCTAACTGTAAAACAATACCTGCCTAATTTACATGGTTGTGGTGAGAATCAAATAATATGTGCCAGCATGTTTTGCACACTGTAAGGTATCATTCCTTTTTAATACTTGTTTTTTGTTTGCTTGTTTATGGCATTAGAACACACTCACCCTAATGTGCACCCCTTTTTACAGAGGAGCCTGATAGGCGTGGGGGGTGGGGAGGGATTTGTTCCCAGTCTTCACTTCAGTGAGTGTTAGGGTATCGTCTCCATTCCGAGAAAAAAGTAAGTCTCCTTCACTCCCACAGCACACCCCGGCATCCTGCAGCCCCTGACGGCAGCACTGGCACTGTGTCCTCTCAAGCCCACGATGGCTTATTTCAGAGGACACATGACTCATGTCAGAGGACAGTGCTCTTCCTAAGGATGTTCTCTGGCCACTGAACTCTGACCTGGGCGCTTCCCAGGGACAGGGGTCCCACACGGTAGCAGCTGAGAGTAAACGACATGTATATTCAGTATTCTCTGGTATTATTTGAGACAGCGATAGCAATGTGGAGATACCTGGTCCTCCAGGCTGTGAAGTTTCTACACTTGTATTCTGAGCACTGTCTCCCGCACTGAGGCCCTGTGGGTACAAACCCTGGTTAACCACACCCTAGCTCTATAACCTCAGGCAACCTGCTGAATTTCCATGAACAGTCAGTTAACACAATAGGGGTAAGAGGACCTGATAAGACTTGCTGGGAACACCATACAAGATCATACATATAAAAGCACTATCTCACTTGGTACACAATCAGTATGAAGTGACTCTTCATCTTTTTTTTAATGTAAGTACACACACTGACAAATAAATTCCTAAATTACTTCAGGTGATTAACTCAGAGTGGCCTCGTGTTAGTACACACTTCTCAATCAACAGGCCAGGACAATAGGGTGGGGCGGGGGAGGACTGCATGTCGGAGGGGGGGCAGGGCAGGGGAGAGTAACAGAGGAAAAATGGGGACAACTATAATGAACAACAATAATTTTTTTTTCTCATTTAAAAAATAAAATAAAACAGCACCAATAGAGAACATGGGGAGGGGGTCCTCAAACTTGAACTTGACCGGCACTGACTTGGAGCAGCCCTAGCCCACATTCTCTACTTGGCTCCTGACACCCAGAGCACAGCTCTGACCCACAGACTCTTCTGAGCCCACCTTCCAGAGCAGAGGAAGCGGCAGCAAGCAGCCCCTGGAGGTCCAGCGCCTCTGGTGCACCTGTGTAAATGACGCGATGCTGCACGTGAGGAGCATGGACATACACACTGTGCTGATGTGTCATCACACATTTGCACACCTGTTTTCATATACTTGGGGGTTTTACATAAATGTTGGGGAAAAACAGAGATTCTGCCTGCAGGTTTCGTCTGACTACAGTAGCTTTTTAAGCTATCTGAGGAATGGTTTAGCTCTCAACTGAGTGCCGTTCTGAAAGGGGTGGGGTGGGAGGGCGAGAAGAGAAAATTAAGCCCCTCCCCATGAAGATGGTGTCAGTGGTCAGAAGCAACACTGCAACAAGACTTTTGGGACAACCCAGGATGTCAATTATGCAAACAATTTGTTCTTGACAAGAAATGTTTATCTTCCGTGTAAAATATTCAATGGTTTACATGGAGTACGTTCTCTTGGGGTCTACTGGGTAACTGACTCGCTTCCAAAGGCAGTTTGTACCCAAGTCAGTTGCAAGGATAGGGGTCGGGTCCAGGAGAACCTTCAGAGAAGGTGATGATCACATCAGCACCATGTGCGAACAGGACCCAGACAGGAGATTTCAGACTTGAGCAATGATGGCCAGAAGGGGCTTCCCTCTCCTGGACAAATGCCCAGTGCTTTCATAATGGGAAAAACATCTATTTCTAGGGCACATGGGACCCAGTTTCAAGCCAGAGAGACACTCTGGAGATGCTGAGTTCTCCGGAACCTCCCCTGCAGCTTCTATCTCGATGACAAATGAAAAGATTGAGAAAGAGAAGTAAAAAGATTGAAAAGAAGAAGAGTTAGGGCCCAGAGAAAGTTGCAAAGAGATGGACCCCTTGACTACAGAGAGAAAGAAACGTGAGGTGGGATCTCGATGGGCTCAGGTGCCTCCGAAGAGCAGTCTGTTGGAGAAGACGCCTGGTCTAATGGCAGAGGCAGGACACGGTCCCGGACACTTTGGCCTGACTCTGGAAAGCAGTACTATACGTGTCTACGGATGTGTGTGTCTGCGTGCGTGACAGTCAAAGGCAACTAGCTGCATCCAAACCGCTGACCCCGATGGTCTGAAAAATAATACAGGGTCAAATAAGGAACAATTAATAAGGGAAGACGTACATATGTATTTAAGGTATTTTCCTTTTCTGTAACATTACTAAACATGGAGATGAAAAAGATGGAAAAGTGTTAAATAAAAATACATTATTATAAACAAGGTGTAATTGTGCTTCTGATCAAATATGAGTAAATTACATCCAAAAAAAACCTGCCATGCCTGACTGCACACAAAGTATATGTCACTAGACATGAGCTTCTTGAGAATACAGAACTACCTTAGTGATTGCTGTATCCATAGCATCTAAACATGCTTCACAGTAAATAAATACCTACCCGGTCAGATTCCTTAATCAAGATACACTACCACCACCTGGTGGTAAAATAACAGAATTGCAGGAATAGGGTTTCTTTTATTTATTTTTAATTTTTGTTATTGTTTTTAATGTAAGCGCTCACAAAAGCAACATAATCTGGTGATACATATGGCATCACACAAAGTCAGAATGAATGCAAAGAACCAAAAGCAAGAAAGCAGAAAAAATGAAACTGTTTTTGGGTGATTCCAAACAGTATCAGTTTTCTACAGTCCTTTATATTATAATTTTAATTATTTATTTCACAAAGTCTTCCCAGATTTTTTGGGCTGCACAAGTGCAGGCTGAGAGCAGAGTCAGGGCTGGGTTCTCACATTAGCTCAGCCAGTGTGGAAGGGGAGGGAGAGCATGACTGACAACTGACAGACTGATAGCAGAACAAAGGCAGGACTCCCTCAGCAACACTGCCCATTGCTGCAGCCACATACCCCTCCCCTGTCTTCACATTCTCTCAAAAGAAGACCCTTGGACTCCTGTGCTTTGTTTTGTTTTATTTTCCATGTAGGCCATGCTGTCAGCTCGGTCCGGAAGCTACAGGGAATATAAACTAGTGGGCAGGCCGATGTTTGATAAATGTACACAATATGCATGGGGAAAACCTCTCAGAAGAAAAACCCTCACACATTTTTAGCGGCTGTCAGCCTGAATGCAAATGGCTTTGGAAAATATAAGTGGCTGGTTTTTTAATATCTACGAAAATCACAGCCTTTTCTCTTAACGCTAAAAATACTGCTGCACTAAACAGGAATCAGTGACTAAATAAACTGGGCAGCTGATTTTCAGCACCTTTGCCTTGGCCCTAAGCTCAGAGGCACTGTTGTAGTTCTAGGAGTGGCAAATGAGTGATAGGGTGAGGGAACCAGGGATGCTGCTATTTCGTTTTAAAGGCTCCCTCTTAAAAAGAGAAAAGTGCACTTTGTGTCTTAGAGGAAGAAGAAGCCATTAAAAAATAAAATAAAAGAGTCGACCCCGTTTAAAAACGAAGCCACCTAATGTCAGTGCTTTGGGGCTGCTGGGTCTCAGTTGTTTTCCAAGTCAACGCACTGGCAGTCTTGCCTGAAAGAAAGAAGTCAATAGGGAGAAAATAAATAGAGCATTTCTAGAACTCATCCAGCAGCTCGGAAAACTGTCTGCTTACTATTACACAGTTTTAACATGTCATAATCATTTTCACAGTAAAGATACCCTTCCTGCAGTTTAGACCAAGAATGCATGACTAATTTTAACCACTTGTGCAAAGCTCCTAATGGAAATTTCAAACAGCTTTTATGGACGAGAGTTTCGTAAACTGTAAGGAGGGAGCAGCAATAGACACCAAGTCGCGGCTGCTCCTCAGGTCAGCCCGCCAAAGCCTGACGCGCTCCTGAGGAACAGTGGGCAGTCACGTCGTCCTCACAGAAACTGTGTCTTCTTGGCGCTGTGTGTTTAGACATTATACGTACGGAATTAGAACCAAATATCCTGAAGATGCAGACAAATGAGACAGGACGGTGGGCCTTGTGCTGGAGATGAGCAAACTCGAGAGCAGGGGTGTCAAACTCATTTTCTCCGGGGGCCACATCAGCCTTGCAGTTGCCTTCGAAGGGCCAAATGTAACTTTAGGACTGTATACATGTAACTACTACTTAATAGTTAAGCGAGAGCTCGGCGCTGCCACTGGGTAGAAGCAAGGTGCTAGGCCAGATAAAGCAAGATGGAGGGCCTCATGTTTGCTACCTGTGCAGTAGAGAGTCCCCTCTTTGTTATCTTGCTAAGTTCAAACAGCCTATCTTTGTTCCCATTGTACAGACAGACACTGAAGCTCCAAGCGGTTAGATTGCTGTGTGAGGGTGAGCAACAGCCGCGGACAGGTAAGAACACCCCGTGCTGCCACTTCCCACCTGGCGTGTGGCGTCGAACAGCAGGTAGGGAACGGAAACGCAGGGCTCTCTTGGAAACGGAGACTTGTGATGGCCGCACAGCAGTGTGAGTGCACATGATTGTACAGTTAAAAAAATGGTGAACGCTGTGGTATGCATATTTTAGCACAATTTTCAAAAAATCAAGTTCACAAACTTTTTGCCACTGAGATTGAGAAGAGTAAATTGACTGCAGTCATATGCCTAAAGAATATTCTGTTAAACCTGCCTCTTTGCCCACAGCCATGCCAGAAATTCAGAGCATTAAAAGAAAAAATAAGGCCGATTCTCCCCCTTTAGGAGGTCAAAGTCAGTGGTGCAGTTAGAAACATATTTTGGGAATTTTTCCCCCACTCCCAAAATTCAAGCATTTGGAATTTCTGGGATTTTTTAACCTCTCTTATGAAGATCCTTCTGTCCTTTAGCAATTTTCACAGGAGGGGAACAAGAAGCAGCAGTTAGTACAGGAGGCAAATAAGGTGGACAGACTGCGCAGGAACTGGGTAGGCGGGGCACACGGAGAGAAAGGAGCGGCCTCTGGTCCCGGAGGAGCAGGGAAGGGCTGGGGTGGGGGTGGGGGGAGGCAGAATTTCTGTCCTCCCTCTTCCTTCCCAGTTCTTGAACTTGCCCTGACTGAAGTCAAGGTCCCTCCACCCCTCAGCCTAATACCCCATCCTCAGGGGAGCCTTCCCTGACCCCACGAACCACTGCAGGATCCCATGACTCCAGAGACTGGCCTTTGAGATCGATTCCCTCAGGAAAGAGCAGGAAGTTCTCCAACACGGACTTAAAAACAGGCTTTGGGACGAGTGTTGGATGCTGAGACCCAGGACTCCAGGGTGGGGGTGGCGGGAAAAGGTGAGTGCTGGAAAGGCATCAGGTCTCAACCCCAGTCCGTTCCCTTTCTCCCCCGGTTAGCTGGTGGGACTGAAAAAGGGGGGGTGGGGAGGACTGCTCCAAGGACGCCCCCTGACCCTGGGGCACAGCGTTCATCTCTAAATATGCTTTGAACACGTGTCCACAGAAAACCCTGTCCCTGCTGGAAGAGAGTAAAGAGGGGATAAGTGGTGACAGAGGGAGACTTGGCTTTGGGTGGTAAACACGCAATACGATATGCAGATGATGCATAGTACAGTGGACACTTGAAACCGATGTAATTTTATTAACCAACCTCATGACAGTAAGTTTAAGAAAAATTTTCTAAGGGAAAGAAACGGGAAAACAAAATCCGATTTCTCTTCTATCTTTCCATACCATTCTCAATCGATTTTCTGTACCTTCAGCTCTCCACCTGGAGATTAATCCATTTCACCTGCTCCTCTGCCCACTGGCTCTGCGTGGTCAGGAACTCCCCTCACCACACACACGGAGCGCAGCCATCGCTCAGGGCAGTTCAGGCTGCAGCTCCTGGCCACAGCTCACATCACATGGATCTCAGATGGCCAGCGTCGCTCATCCCAGTTCTGAAGGGCCCTTAAACTCACTCCCTGGCTTACAACGTGGTTCCTACACGTCACCTTTGTGTGCTTTCTTCAAGCTCTTCTTCTCTTAGCTCCCCAGTTCCTCACACGCAACAGAAGGAAAGGATGAGGGAGGTGGGTGGAGAGATGGGGGGTGGGGTGCAGAGTTGCGGAAAGGGATGGGTGAAGGGAGGTGGGGGAGGAAATGGAAGGAAGCCCACCCTAGTTCATATTCCAGAGCTGCCACTTTCCAGTGCATGGCCAGACCTTTAGCCTCCTTACTTGTCTAATGGGGCCTGACATGGGAAGATTACAAAGAAACCAGGTAACCAAATAATCACAACAAACACCTAGGTGGCCCTCATCACCTGCTAGGCCCTGCCAAAAGTGCTTTATGTAACATTCCATTCTGTGAGAATCACCCTGTGAGATACTATCATTATCCCTGATTTAAAAATGAAAAAAAGAAAAAGGCACAGAGAGCCTGAGTAACTTTTCCAAGGCCACGCAGCCAAACGAGGTAGAGTCTGGCTTCAAACCCAGCAGCCTGGCTCCAGGCCGTGTTCTTCCCATGACACTGTATGTTCTACTACGGCATCCACTTCAGACCCTTAATAAACACCAATTCCCTGCCCGCTGCCTTTTGAGACTCTTTTCCCCACAGTCCTTTGGGTCCATTTTCTATGAACTTCAATGCTCTGGCTGCTGTGCTGGTCAGCTTTCCTCTATGAGCTGGAAAGCATGCAGTAAATATTCATTAGGCACCTGCTTTGTGCCGAGTACCATGCTAGCAATGACCACTTCTCCAAGTCCTGGCTCTAGAGGCCGTGGCCAAGTGCCGTGAGGTGGCTGCAGCCAGGTCGCCTGCAGGCCCCGAAATGCCACGAGAAATACAACATGTAAGTATAACGGGGCGGTGCAGGGGGAACGGCCCTGCGTGACAGAGGGAGACACCCGAGTGCTGGCGCGGCTCGGCGCCCCGCTCGCGACTTCCTTGCTCCTTGAAGCCAGCAGGCTTCTTACCTGAGCAGGCTGCCAGCCTGCATTTGAGTTAAATATAAAATGTTGCTTTCACATTAGAATTACACATAAAAATATTGAAATAATAAAAAATGGGAGAAATAATGCTATTGTGTTGGCATATTTTCACAGAGGTCATATCTTAGGAATTTGTAATGTTTGAATTTGGCCTTTGGGAGCAGGAGTTGGCAAACTATGGCCCATGGGCCAACTTTGGCCTGCTATTTGTTTTTAGAAATAAAGTTTTATTGGAACATGGCCATGCCTGTGCCTCCATGTGTTAGTGTCTATGGCTACTTTCATACAAAGGCAGAGTTAAATAGTTGTGACAGAAACTATATGAGCTGCAAAGCCAGAAATATTTACTCTTTGACCTTTTAGAGAAAATACCTGCAACCTCATTTTAAAATTATAAATTAGCCTTACAGGTTCAATTTTAAATGTGTAAATGGTAATCACTGCAGAATTATGATTGTGAGGTAAAATATCATTCCATTTAGAAAAAGCATCACAACATTAAGAAAACTTAAGGTTCATTATATTTGAAATTAAATTTATTACATATATACAAACTACTTATATTCTCGGGAAGTTTCTCAGTGAAAATACCTGAAGAGGAAAGAAAACTATTAGACTTATAACTTTTAATATTCTCAAAGTCTTTACCTACACGCAGGAGTGGAGTGCAGCCTCACTGTTAGAGTTCCTGAACACCCACTGCCGGCGTGTGTTGGGCTTGTAAACACAATAATCAGAACTGTAAGGTGAGCTTAGGAGCCTGGAGAAGAGCTAGGGCTTGAACTGTGTGGAGTGGATGAAATGAGTTTTAATTTAGAATACCTCAGTAAATCTTTGACACTCTCTTCTGCTGACAAGGCCCCCCCTCCCAGAGACCATCAATAGCCTGCATCAGTAATCTGAGTCTCCCCCTCTCCTCTTGCCACTAGTAAACCTAAGCCAAAGCACCCAAGAACCAAGTCATGTCGTCGCCATCACCGATGCCTGAATGCAGACCCAGTCTGTGGTGTGTGACCCAGTTCAGACTGTGAATCTACTGATAAAGGGGACTGTCTTATGCCAAAGAATTCCATCGTAGGGAAGGCTCAGGGGGGCCTGCCGATGGGGGGGTTACTTTTAAATATATGTGCGAGTGTGCATGTATATAATGATGACAATGATAATGCCACTTTATTATTTTATATAGCATTTATAATTCATAAAGCCCTTTCAAACACACCATCTCTCTTGATCTAGTAAAATAATGTAGCAATTCAGTGATTAGCATAAGCTTTGAAAGGAAAGACCTGGAGTGATTCCTGCCTACCAGTAGCATGTCCTTGGGCAGACTATTTTCCCAACGCTAAGTCAGGGGTAATGATAATTCCTGCTTCACGGGTTAGTGTCAGGATCCAAACGGAGAGGATCTGAAATGAGTGCTTAGCACACTGCCTGGCATATGGTAAGGGTGGCATGGGTTTTAGTGGCTATACTGCAGCCAGTGTTAGTCTAGAAGAACCTCGTGAGGTCTGAAAGACAAGCATTATTATTCCCTCCGTGAGGAAGCTGCCAGACGGGAGGGTTTGGAAGACTTGCCCAAAGGCATGCAGCCCACGGGCAGTGGTGCTGTAATTCTGATTCCCACCTTGTTCCCTGCCTGTCCTGCTGCATCTCAACTTGACCAAGCACCAGAAACACCTGGAGGGCTTCTGAAAACAGACTGCACACCAGACCCCAGAGATTCTGGTTCAGTAGGTCTGGCATGAGGCTCAAGAATTTGCATCTCTAAATTTTCCTCATAAAGAGTAATATTTTCTTGCTAAAAAAAGAAATGAAGCCCTGTCTGATGTAGCTCAGTGGACTGAGCACCAGCTGCAAACCAAAGGGTCGCCAGTTCAATTCCCAGTCAGGGCACATGCCTGGGTTGTGGACTAGGTCCCTAGTGGGAGCCACATGAGAGGCACCACACAGTGATGTTTCTCTCCCTCTCTTTCTCCCTCCCTTCCCCTCTCTCTAAACATAAATAAATAAAATTAAAAATAAAAAAGAAAGAAAGAAAAGAACATCAGCCTTGTTTGGGAATCATCCCTTTGTATTTCATGTCCTACAACATTTTCCTACTAGAATAATGAAGTGTTTTATGCTGTCATAGTTTGTAATAAAATTGAACTAATCCTAAAATTAAAAAAAGAATTTGCATCTCAAACAACTACCCAAGTGATACTGATGCAGCTGGTCCAGAGAACCCACTTTGAGAACCACCGGACTCATGCAACCCCTGTGCATGCTCACGCCTGCCCTTCCACAGACTATTTGGTGCATTTTCCTGGGTCATCACAATGTTTGGCTCCTGGTCAATGCTCAATAGATGGCTTTGTTTCATTTCATTATTTTACTTTATTTTTGCCATGGATTCATTCTGTTTGGCTCTGGGTCTCTTGGCTAACAACTTGGCCCCCGTTTCCTGGATCCTTCTGTGCATTGCCCCTCCGACTTAGGATGTGCTGTTTTCTTTCCAGCTGTGACCTTGGCTGCTCTCCACAAAGACTGCCTTGCCAGCTTGGCTCTGCTGTCTCCCATCCAGCCCCCTGAACCCTCCTTGGCAGGCTGTGGCCTCACAGGTAGGCCCTGCGTGGTACTATGTAACGCAGTCAGCTGAACCCCATGACCTACCTCCAGCATGAAAGACAGCTACTCTGATGTCACACAAGGGCAGCATCATGCCCCCTAAAATCAGAGCATGCAGATGCCACTCCTCAGGGACTACCTGATTTCCTGTTTCCTGGTTGTAAAAGGAGGGAGAGACGCAGAGAGAATTAAAAGGCGATGTGGAAAAAGTGGGGAGAAAAAGCTTTGCTCCCCAGAACCCAGAACATGTGAATGCCTGTGGCTATAAATACTATAACAATAATAATAATAATATTTTTAAAAATGGAGCTTGTACCAGTAGGGCTTTCACAGCTTAACAGTATTTTGACAACAAATGTTCATATTTCATTTGAAATTTATGAAACCTTTGTGCCTGTAATCCCATGAGCAGCAAACATGGTAAATGAAAGTAGCAGGCAGTCTAGATTAATAATATTTTGCTTCATATTGGAAGAGCATCTGAAAGAAGACGCTTGCTTTATCTATCCCCTGTTTTTATGGCCCTGGTATTGGAACAGACTGGGGCTTCTAAAATTGGCTGGGAAATATTCATAGATGTTTTATTAATTTATGGGAAACTGAAGGACCCACCTCAAGGTTTAAGTAGGCCATTTAGAAACAGCAAGGAGTAGGTGTGAGATACATAGCAGAATGTGGTGGAAAAAATGTGTGGTGGGGTGACTCGAGGCTTAAATTAAGAGCAGGAAGAGTATATTCAGTAAGCCATAATAGCTGATATTCTAATAAAGTGTTCTTATGAGCAAAAGCAATCTGTTCACATATGAATTCTGCCATATGCTTCCATCTTTTCATGGTCTAGGAGGCCATGTCAGTGATTTCCAGCACTTACATGGGCATGCAGGATGCCTTCGCTGGTTAATGTGAATAAATGGGCTGGATTTACTGTTTTTCTAATGCTCAATACACACACCATGCAGGCTGCTACCAGGAGCAGAGTGGAATTTATGGGTTTGCACTGAATTTCAAACGCATACGGGAGCAAAGCCATGGAAAGAGAGACTGACATGTTGTCTAGCATCCCCGGCGAAGGAAGGGATATCGTCTGAGGAGAGGGCGAAAGGCCCCGAAGCTGCAGCTGCTTTTGCACGGCCCCCCGGGGGAAGCCCTCAAAGTGTGGCCGCAGCTTGTACGCAGGATCACACTCTCCGTATTCTCCAGGTGATCCCTGTGACCTCAACCCCAACCCATGACCTTCCCATTTCTAAATTACCTTTAAATCCTGATGTTTTTATGTAGGGTTGCCTCCCTGCCAGCTGGGAAGAGTAAATTTCTCAGATCAATGAGCTCCACTGACTGGTTCTAGTATCACATGATTTAACTCTGCGTAACTTTAGACTAAAAAGAGGAAGGGTATTTGCAGCTTGACTAATAACTTACAATGGTGAAGAGCAGAATAAAATCATTCCTTCTCTTAGACCAGCGTTTCTCAACCTCGGCACTCCATGCACTTGGGACTGGCTCAGGCCTTGGCGTGGAGGCTGTGCTGTGCTTCGAGGGACCTTCAGCAGCATCCTTGGCTTCCTGCCCCTAGATGCCAGCAGCAGGGCCTTCCCCACCCCCAACATGTTGTGACAACCGCAAACGTCTCCAGACACTGCCAAAAGCCCCTACGGGACCCCACGGTCTGCAGCGCCCCGAGTCAATGCCTGCCACCCAAAATACTCTTCTGTGACTACAGTACACCCACCTTATTTGCTTTCTGCTGTTTCAGTTACCTGCAGTCCACAGCTGTCTGAAAATTTTAAGTGGAAAATTCCAGAAACAAACAATTCATAAGTTTCAAATTGTGCCCCATTCTGAGTAGGTGATGAAATCTTATCCCATCTCGCTCCATCCCACGCCAGCCTGGGACGGGAATCGTCCCTTTTGTCCAGCGTGTCCATGCCGGAAACACCCCCTGCCCATCAGTCACTCAGTAGCTGTCTCAGTACCATGGTGCTTGTGTTCAGGCAGCCCTTATTTTACTTACTAATGGCCCCAAAGCACAAGAGCAGTGATGTTGGCAGGTCAGATACGCCAAAGAGAGGCTATAAAGTACTTCCTCTGAGTGAATGGTATGTATGTACTCATATGCATAGGGAAAAAATATAATATGTAGAGTGTTCAGCATTATCTGCAATTTCAGGCATCCTTTGGGAGTACCATGGATGGGGGGGGGCTACTATATTTGGTTCTATGAACACGTTAAACAGAGATGAGTATCCATTATAACACATATGTATTATACCAGTTGGGGATGATTTGGAAAAAAGGGAACTTGGAAAAGTGGGGGCAACACAGGGATATACAGTGGCTGCCAGAGGAGACAGTCACTTCTGCAGTGAAGCTTGGAAGGGCGTAGGACACGGAGGCGCATTAGCTGGCATGTGGAGGGACGCCCTGCGGTGCAGGGAGGGGTGTGTGTGTACGGCAGGAGAGTCATGGCAGAAACCTGGGGACGGAGGGGTGGCCAGCCACACAGCAGGAAGGCAGTCGGCCTCTGAGCTGAGGATGGAAGAGGGGGCAAATAACTGCTTTTCAAGTGCATATCCTCCGCAGCAAAGCGACGTCCATTTACAACATGTTGCCAAATCTTCCGAGGAGAGAGATCTAAGAGGTTCCTGGCGAGCTCTGGATAGCAAATAAAAATGAATAATGCGATGCCCATATGGCTGGGCTTTCCAACTCTGCCACAGACGCACGTCTCACAGCAGAGGAGACCCCCCAGGGGAGGAGTGTGTGTAAAGACTCATATTCTATCTTTAAAAAATCATGCAAAAGAGGCATCTTACTGGATAATATTTGTGTTTGTTTTGCTCTAAACAATATGGTTTGTCACCCAAAAAGTGGACTCTTTAAAAAAATGTGCTTTGATTTCCTGTGACTTCTAGTAACCTCTGGCATATCACTCCACCAGGAAAAAATAAGGGATACTCACACCCTAACTTAAGAAACATGAAACTAAGATGTTCTTCTTGGCTCATAAGGGTCATAAGTCACATGTTTCTGGGGCTCCCCTAGTGACCTTTGTCTCTGGACTCACTGTGTCCTCAACTGAAAGTTTCATAAACATGAGGGGGAAGGATTCAGGCATAAGGTCCTGAAGGTTGAAGAGGAACAGCTATAAATCTACAGATGTTGCCCATAAGAGTTTGTTAGAGGTCTCAGAACCCAAAGACAGGCATTCTTCAAGGCCAGAAGTCAGCCAGGTGCAAGTCCTATCGGGAATCAATATGCTATTGTGACCTGATATTTCCTTGTGACCTGAAGAATTAATGAAAAGAAAGGTCCATAAGGGCTATGGGCACTTTTGGTGAGGATTGCAGCCAAGGACACCATGGTTTCCTCGTGTCCTTTAAGAAAAGCTTTCAAATATTCCATAATTCTTTAAAGGAAAAGTTGTTGCTTCTCTTCCATTCGCCGTTATGATTGAGAGCAAGGCGGAGAAATGGATGCGTAAAGTCTTGGGAGTCAGTCCAGGGCTTTTCCTAGCCTATCAGTTTCCTTATCTATGCACTGGGGGCTGGTAATACTAACTCTCCCAAAGGTTTGCTGCAGGGATTTAGTAAGACGCTGCTTTTTACAGCACCCAGTTAGGCCAATTACAGGTTTTCCTTTCTGTTGTCTTTGTCACGTGATAAAGCTATTTGCAGATGAAATATTTGCAGGCCTTTTGCAAAGCAGGAGTTTGCAAACATCAGACTGGCTGGACTGAGAATCGAGAGAGGCCTGGTTCTCCCAAGCAATCTGAACTCTGGAATCACAAACAATAGATGCATGGGGCCCTGGGTGTGCGTCTCTTCCCCTCCAGTTCAAACGCCAGGGGAAATACTGTGCTTTTGCTTTTATGAACTTCTAAAGCAATAAAGACTTGTATTCAAAGCACTCTTACTTTCAAAAAGAAGTCATTAATACATTTTATGAAGTCAGAACCCATTAGTGAAGATGTATCGAGTATGTCTGCTCAGTGGGGATCATCAAAGGGGGTCTAGGAGTGGCGTTGGGCATATAGATTGGGGCCTGGCTTCACGAAAGGGGCGATGCCTGCAGGAGCCTGAACACAAAGGCATCAGCCACATGCGATATTCGAAAATACCCAAGTATTGACGCAATGCTGGGAGACAACATCAAGCCATCCAGGGTAGGCTGATTGGTGCTCCCGAAGTGGAGGCATATGCAATACATTCTACTGTATGGTTTATACAGAATCACTGGCAGGGCTTAAATAATTCAGGCACTTAATGCTAGAAGTTTATTCATACTTGCATGCACGCTGTGGCTAGAAAACCCCCAGATGGAGGGGAAAAGACAAAGAACCCGGTAAGGTGGGTCCTTTTGACTTTGGGACTCTGACTATATTGACACATGTCCTATTACTACCAAATGCTTTCAGATCATCATTCAACAAGCACTTCTTAGGTAACTGCCCTGTGCCTATATACCTGGCCCTAGACAACACCTGGTCCTGACCTGGGAAGAGTTGGCAGTGCTGTGGGTAGGGTGTTTTGTAGAAAGCATCATCCTGACATTTGTTAGAAGAGTAAGGAAGACTTTAGTTAGGACTGTCTTCATAGGGGTCAAGACCATAGCAACAGGGGAGAGAGATCCGACCCAACTCCAAATATGGTACAGACCATGGGGGAATTATAGCCAAGAATTGCAGGGGTGGGGAGTCATCATTGGATGCAAAATCACTAAGAGGAGACATCAAGGATAGAGAGATTCTTGCTAAAACCGATGATGAAACAAGATTCTTGCTGAAGGCAGGTCTGGGTGAACAGATATCAAGGGTGGAGGGATTCTCTTTAAACTGACTTAGCAGGATTCTTGCTGAGGTTGAGCTACACAGACCTGGCAAGGATGGGGCCAAGGTCAAGGCCTAACTGAGAACTGGCTCAGAGGAGCAGACTAAAGTTTGCTCAAGGAGAGTTTTTGTCTGGGGAAGAAGGGAGGGCAGACTTTGCCACAGGACACTGGGACTCAGCAAATGTTTCTTAAAGAGACATGGTCCTTTGGGTGTCTGCAAGCAGGAGCAGGAATTAGCAAAGGATGTTTTAGGCAAGCAGCAGCACCGAACATGCAAAGTATAGGTTGGTGACCTTCCACTAATTGGGTGTGGCTAAAAGAGGGTTTCTTAATAGGGGCATTATTGCCATTTGGGGGCTGGATGATCCTTTGTTTGGGAGAAGGGGGCTGGGCTGTGCATTGCACGGAGATGAGCAGCATCCCTGGGCTCTACTCACTAGATGCCTACAGCACTCCTCCTCTCTCACCGCTTGCCCAAATTGTGCCAACCGAAAAATGCCTCCAGATGTTGCCAAATATCCCCGGGAGAAAACTGCCCCTGGAGGAGGAGGGTCAGTGGACCAGACGGAGGGATATTTGGAGGGAAGAGAGCAGGAGGGGTAGTTTGCCTCACCCAGGGTGACAGAAGAGAGAGTTTAAAATTTATATAACAAAGGCAGAATCTTCTATTCTCTAAATATAATGATTTCATATGCAATAGAAGAAGGAAAAATAGAAAGAAATGAAATTAGTGCATGGAGACCCAGAAAAGTCGGCTTTGTCAGAATCTTTTCTAAAAAAATCCTAAAGAAAAAGAGCAACTGCTACAGGGACTCGTCACGAATGATCTTTGTGAATTAAGGGTTTTGGGTAAGTTTCTGTTTCTGATTAACAACTAAGGATGAACAATTTGCAACAAGAAACATGGAAATGTTTTCTATGGGTTAATGAATCACCAGTTTCAAAACACTCCCACGTCTTACACTTTTATCTGTAGTGAGGCCTCCTGGTTCCCCCCCACCGCCCATGCCTCCCCACCCTCCCCAGTTTACATTGGAATTGCATTCTTATTGCAGAAAACTTTAAGGCATAAAGAGAAAAGAATTCCTGGTAGGTGGATGTGGATTGTGGCTCTCTGGCATGCTACAGAGATTTCAAAAATTATTTTCCAATTTAAATAACCCCTATTTCAGCAACAATCAACAGCAAGCCAGGTAGCAAATTTACCTGTGCCATCCCAGATCTGACCGCCCTTGCACTTTCTTTTTTACTTCTGCTAGCACAATTAGCAAAAGAAAGGGAGTGGGTTATTTAACATGCCTTTCTAGCTAATTTTTAATCTGTTCTAATGCATGAATTTGAAAATGCCTACTTGGGAGCTTCAGGGATTACTAAATAATAAGCCCTGAAGGTTCCAAAATCCGGTTAATAGTCAGACCTGGAGAATTTGAAATATAGTGTTAATTTAGAATAACATAATGCCTAAAAATGAAGCAAGTTAGGTCTAATTGAGCTATGAACTGCTTGCCTTGTATTGTGTAATGGAGGCTCTGCTAACCGAGGTTGGCTGAGCTATAGATAACCATTACTCTTAGCAAATATGTTTATTGGGGTCTCTCTCTCTTCATTACCCAACCTCATAAAGTATATGCCTGCATATTCCGATAAAACACAAAATGGCAAGGCAGAGTCACAATTAGGACGCCCTGAGAAGCTGCATCATAAAGCGGTATCTGTCTCCAAATGATTGTTCACTTAACCATGATAAATATTTATCAGCATGCAATAGAACAAACCTTCAAACAACTAGAGCCCACTGGAAAATGAAGGAGGAGGACTTTTATGTTTCCAATGCTCCTCTTTTGATAAATATAACCCTTTAACCCAAAAAATGTGATTGGACATGAGCACTTTGAGTTTAAATTATAATTATGCCATAGGAGCATTAAGAACATAATAGGTTCTTATTTCCAGTATCTACTTAGAGTGACTTGAATTTGCTGTTCTATCCTGAGCCAAGACAAGAGAACGCTGTGAATGAAATGAAACAGTGCTAATTTGGGTGGTTATTCAACAAACAACCTTTCATAACATCAGAACTCTCATTGGAAAAATGCACATTAAATGATAAAATAAAGATGAAAATAATCTCTTCAACGACCCTACTCTCTTGTCGGCTGTGATGTGTCAATGGGGGAAACATAAGGGGAACTGACATGTATGCACTGATGTTCTGTCTGACTTGCCCGGCTCGGGCCTGAGCTGCTCAGATGCTACACGTGGCGTGGTACATTTCACGTGGCATGGCACATCTCAAGTGGCGTGACACATTTCGTGTGCCATTATATGTGGTCAAGGGGAACCGACTTTGCCTTCCGGGGTATGTTTCCCAAATGAAGCCTGTCTCCCAGCCAGAGGTAACTGCTCTGTGGTCGACATTGGCCTCTGTTAAACAGAGAGCTACAGAAGGCACAGAGTGGAGTAGGGTCAGAGTCCCCTGTAAATAGGAATGCTCTCCAGGGGCCAGATTATTCCTGAAACAGTGTGGTTCCTTGAAGGCCCTACAGCTGCGGTTCTCAAACTGGACTTGTGTCAGGCTCCGCTGAGGGGCTTGGGAAAAGCTAGGCTGCTGGGTCCCCTCCCCGGCTTTTCTGATTGAAGATGAGGGTGGGGTAGACGAGCTGCATTTTAACAAATTCCCAGGTCATGCTGATGCTGGGGACCAGGCTTGGAGAATCAGACTCCTACAGCAAAGGGAGGACTCGGGTGGTGAAACTTCGAGGGAACGTTCTCTGTGGCTGGTGTGAGTGTCTCTTCCCAGTCCATCCACCCCAAACCAACCTGCGTCTTCTTTTCCTCCCCTTTACCTCATTTCCTTTTCCCACCCTGCCCCCATATTTTCTTCCTTCCTTTTTATGTTTGCTTCTTTTTCTAATTCCCAATTTCTCTTATTCTCCCTATTCTTTCTCTGGGGTCCTCATGTCTCCTCCTTTCTCTCATTCCCCTCTTCCTCTCTCTCAGTCCCACGCAGGGGTCTTTCTCCAGCAATGATTAACGTCCCACCACCAAGTGCAACCAAGACCACAGAGAGACCCCAACCTGAGAAAGGCACAGGCCAAGCTCTCGTTTTTTGGCAAACGGGATGAGTGGCAATTTTCAGAGCAGTTTCAAAGAGAGACAGACACCATGAATTTAGTGCTAAACATTCAATAGGAGCTTCTCTGCTTTTGCGCTGAACATACAGTGCTGCGTGACACATTGTAACACAGAGGCCCGTTACTGCGTGATGCACTGTTGGTAGATGGAGTTGCTTTCCGGCACAAAATCTCACTTTGGGGGCCATTCTTACATTTTAGGATAAGTAGTCCCTAGGTCTCATCGTAACTTGCACTTAACTCCCTTGCTGGATGAAGATTCCTAACAAAAGTGACTCTTATATGAGATCATTTCTAGGTGAAGAGCTACCTTAAACAGACTCGGCTCTTTGTAACCTTATTGTGTCAGACTCTGAATATTAGACACATACAAAAAAAATTCCCACAGGGAGAGTTATTAGGCTGCGCAATAGCTTCCCAAGGGAGGGCCCAGGGCCTTATCACTCGAGTCATGTGAAACAAGATTGGACCAAATACTTGATTGCACCATTAGGGAACAACCCTGCCCTGGCTAAGGACAGAGAAGGTGACCTCGCAGGTCTCTCCCATTTCTCCCAGGGTCATAACATCAGAGTGGAAACTCTGACTAGTCGTCTTGCTGCAGCGAGAAGTGGAGACTCTACCGGACCAACAGCAATATCTCAGGGGCTGGACCAGGTTACAACGGACATCAAAGAGTAAAAAGTACCTGCAAGGACTGTAGGTAGAGTACATCCCAGAATACAAATCAAAGTGGAGATGGTCCCAGATGAAACTCATGATGTTCTCTGCACGGACTTTCATGTAAAACTATAATGCTCATTTCCCCAGGTTTCTAGTACACGCTAGTGAGTTTTTCCACGCTCCCACTATAAGAGGAGTGAATTAGCAGTTTATTTCCTGGCTCCCTCTGTTTTGAAGAAGTGACTGCCTCACTGAAACATAGATGGGCACAAAGAGAAGCTCATTTAGTGACGACTGTGCCATTTCTGCGGTTCAGTGTAATGGGGCCCACTATAATTACAGCTCCAACCGGGTGAAACTGAGATGAACTGGGAGAGAAAATCCTGCTGCCCCTCAGCCCAAAGCCAGCTGCTTAGACAGGGCCCCTCTCAATCTTCAGCAGCAAGGGAGGGGAGAAACGGAGGCTCCGAGAGGCTCCGTGTGCCTCCTCCACCCTCAGAACCTTGCAGCTGTGAGGAGCAGCCTGCGCCAGCAGGCATGCTTGCACCAAATTAAAGTCCCATAATAAATCTGAGGCAACTGCTAAAGGGTGGGGTGGGTGGGGTGCGGTGGGGAGGAATCCTGGACTTGATCTGACTCAACATGCCCAGCTGCCATCCCAATTCAATTGCCCTTAAATGGTGAAACCTGGGGACACTGGAAGGGACCAGTCATGCCCACTTACTTGTTTGCCCTTCTAAGGAAGACCGCCACAGTCCATGGGCCCTCCTACCCAGGTGGGCACGTTTTATACCACCCGACACTGCCCCCTTCCCTACTCTGAGCACAGCTGAACGGACCATGGGGTGGATTATACCTGAGCCGGGGCAGTTAATACAAAAGTTTGGTTTGCAGTTTACCAGTGGAAAGGATGGCTCATGTCAGTGCATTCTTACACTGGGGAATTGGGGGAAAGACTGTATGCTGCTGAAGCAGGGACAGTGGATGGAAGGAAGCCACGAGGTGGGGTTCCGCGGCTGTCACGAGCAGAAAGAAGAGTGGGTGAGCCAAAACTGTGAGGAAGGAGGAGAGGTGAGTCTGGCAGCGGCAGAAGAAGGCGGTCAGGAGAAGGGAACACGGCAACCGTGCAGGAGGAAATCACAGAGGACAGGGACCTGACGCTGCCTCATTCCCAGCTTGTCGACGTCTCTCACAATAACCCTTCACTTCAGAAGAGGCGATATGAGTAGGACTCTGTTCCCTGTGACAACAGAGGCCTAATTAAGACACTCAGAAAATCTGAATGAGACGTCATGATCAAAAACCACTACCATCTGATGTTTAATATCAAAACTCACTCAAGTCCTTGAAGATCATGGCTCAGCAAACGGTAATGGAGACGAGAGTAAGGAACGCTCAGGGTTTCTCCTTACCTGGCATTGTGGAAATTGGAAACAACATGGAAATGTTTCGGGGATGGAACAAAGGAATATGGCATCTGGACTGGAATCCCAGGTTTTGGATGATTTAGACTTTTTATCCCACCAAAGCTGAGTCTGTTGGGGCAGCCTAGAAATTCAGCTGTTGAAATTTCTAGCCCTAAACCAGGAATGTCATCCTTACAGCACCCTCCACTCGGACAAGATTTATCTCCCTCTTGTTGCTGATGTTCGTCCACAAAAGCATGTGTTTCCGAAACGCCCACTCAGTGCAAAAGGCGCCAAGCAGACTCTCAGCAGTGGGCGAGTGCGTGAAGGCGCCAGCCGTCCTCGCAGGCCGCGGGCAGTGAGTGGTGCAGGTGATTTGGGTCCCGAACCACCCTGCGAGGGAGAGGCACTTGACTAGGGAGTGACACTGACTGCACACACGAAGGCATAGCCGCCCCCGCTGGTCCAGAGTGGCTTTGAGTTGAAAGTGTCTTTGGTGGTTTAAAGACAGTTATTTCAGGACATAAGAGTGGCATCGTGCATGGGCTCAGTTTTCAAATATCAAGGGATTCTAGCAAATCCTGATTTGTGGGTATAAAAAAAGTAATTAGAAAAAAGTATTGTAATAGTAACAACAGATCCCTTTTGCCGTATCGCCATAAGGCCACTGGCTGTGGGCTCTACATAAATTTTCTCAATTCTCGCAACCATTATGGGCTTGAAGAGCACCTCTTTACAAAAGAAGAAAAAATTGAGCTTAAAAAAAGGGAGTTCCAAGTACGGTCCGAGGGCTGGAAGCACCAGCACCCTACGGCATTGGAGGCTCTCGGGGTGGGACCCAGGGACTGTGTGTTAACAAGCCCTCCTGGGGATTCTCAGGCCAACCAACTTTTAAGAAAAGAAGCACTGACTTAGTAACTTTCCAGGGCCAAATAACTAGTAAGCGGCAGAGTCAACAGGAAAAGGTTTGTGCTGAGCATTGGAAAAGGTGCTAGCTACCTCAGGTAATTAACAAGGAGCCAAGCCTGGGCTAATCAGATTAACACCTGTAATATGGGAGTCCCCTGAGATCAGGATCCGGAGTCCCCTCAAACCCTGGTCTGTCCCCAGAGACTCTGTCTTAATGGGCAGAGTCCTGTGTATGCAAACGGTCCTTCCTTTTATGTACAGGAGGGACTCCTGGGTGGTACTAAGCCCACTTTATTAAAGTCCTGACCACAAGGGCTCTGATTCATCTATGGATTGTAGGATGCCTCCTTTTATTTCCTTGTACATGAAAAAGAAAATTAAGAACCAATGCAGCATACTGTGCCCTAGGCACTGAGCTAAGAGCTCTGGACTAATACCATCCAACAGACTTTTCTGCGGGGATGGAAGTATTACCCATCTTCTCCCGTGCAGTAGCCATTAGCCACTTGTGTCTGTTGAGCACTTGAAATGTATGAATGAATTTTTAATTTTATTTATATTTTAATTTATTTAAATTAGCCCCACGTGGCCAATGGCTGCCTTATATATTAGACATCTCAGTACTAGATGCCTCTTATTTAAATGTCACTCTAAGCCTACAAGGGTAGAGGATAACATATGCCCATTTTACAGATGAGAAACCCGAGGCTTATAAAGGCAAAATAATGAGCTCCTAGTCATAGTTAGTTAGTTGCAGCCAGTTAGTTGTGGGGCTGGAATCCTAACCAGGTCAGCTCTGACTCCAGGTTTACAAGGCACCCAAGCATTCAGCCGCTCTTGGTCCAGCAGGCCTGGGGCAGGCATTGCTCAGAGCTCTGTCTAAGCGATGGCCATGGCAATGGCCCCTGAAGCACCCAAGTATCTCATTTTCGAGGCAACAACCAGTGCTGGCATTCTCCTGGCAGCCGTCGATGAGAGGATATTTGGACATTATTCTCCTGTTATTAAATGTGCATTTTCCACTTAAAAATAAGGAGCTTCTGTCACAAATGATTTATATGGAAACAATACTACTCCTGGCAGAGAAACAGGAATAGGAACTTTTTACTGTTTCTTTCAAGATTAAAATAAAAATAAAGCCTATGCTGATATTATATTCACTCTTTAATGTATGTTCGTTGAAGCACTGCCTCTCCTTTGTACCCCACCTCGGCATCGCCAGGATGAGACATGGGTTCTGGGATCTCAGGGACCTTTGAGCAAGCTCCACCTCCCTACACAAAGCAGGCCGGTGGGGACAGGATCTCCCCCAACTCCTATGCTGACCATGCCAATGCCTCCATCCCTGCTCTCCCATCTTCTGACTTACCATAAAGGGGTATGGCCAGGCATAAGACAATAGGGAGTGGTGGAGACTGAGGCAATCCAAGAAGCCCTCCTTCAACTAGTGGACTACTTACTGTTACTCAGCAACAGATAATGGAACAGAATTAGGATTGCTTGCCTTTCTGAGGAAGGCGGGAAACCTGGATTTTTTTATGTGAAATTTCCCAATTTTAAAATATTGACAAGCCATTAAGTTTTCAAAAACATCATGCAAGCTCATAATTTTTAAAAGATGTGTCAGGACATATTTGACCTGAACAGAGCTGTGCAACGTCTGGCATAGACAGTAGGCAATGAATAGACAGGAACTCTGGGCCCCCCTACCTGGATGCTAGGGAAATTGATATTTGAAAATAGATATATTTCTTGGGACCTTTAGTGTACCCACCCCAGGGGACAGTGAGCTTTGGGGTCTCATAAACGCTGTGTCCTCGTGTGTGGGTGAAATATGCTGCCCACTGGGATCTGAATGCAAAAATAGTTGATCATTCTTTTATAAAAACAGGTTTCTTTTTTGCTTATTGGCTTTTTCTTTTATTACCAATAAGGATGCATTTGGCAAAATCATCCAGAGGAAATACCACCTTTATTCAAAACTGTTTTTCTTCCCCTTTCACTTGATATTTCTAAATTATCTTATCAATAATGTATTAAAGTAATACTCAAAAATGGAACAATACTGCACCTTTAAGAAAATATTATTTTTCCTGAGGTCCTATCAAGGTAAATTTCATCAGTATTCAAAGAATGAGCAAAGCACTTCAACAATTTATTTCAATAAAAGAAGACTTAGCTGAAAGGAGTATAAATGATGAGAACTTGCTTTAAACTGATTTATTCCCTGCAGCAATAAAAGGAATGTTTCTTCACTCAGCTGTTTAATATGCAAATATGCAGAACATCCAGCCCCTGACAGCACATCATTAATAAAACCTTGCACTGAGCAGAGCACCCGATATTTCATTCTGATGAAAAAACATGATGATGATTTTAGACTGTGGACTTTCAGAGTAGGAACAATGTGCTTTCCTGGTGATGAAACCCCCCTAGTCACTGGGGGAACAGAAGCTTTTCAGATAAGCGATTGGATTTCTGCAACAGGAAGTCCCAGAGTAAAAATATAGTAACTACCGAAGGCCGATAATCCTCCAAGGCACAAATGACCAGATTTAAACAGGGGGCAGTGACGGAGGGGCGAGGAACTGAGATTGGCATCTTTTGGAGGGGGTGGTATGTCGATCTTTTCCATTTTGTTTTAGACTGCACAGGAAAGCTCCCACTTGACAATATGTTTGATGTTAGCTTTATATTTGTGTAGACTAGACAGTGAGTTATATAAAGAAGACACGGAACTCAGGAATTTGAATCCCTGGTGGGTTCTCCGTCCAGCTATTGCCCTTGTCATGATTTTAGAGCAGTAACTTCTGAGTTACTCTCAGACTGTGACATCAAGCAAAGTGAAGACGCAGCTGAAAAATATTCCTTGTACGAGATCATGCGTGTTTCTCTCTCCGGTAAAATTTTGGATTGATGTTAGTAGGGTTTTTTACATTTTTTTCCTTAAAGTTTCTTAGAGTTTCCAAATTTTCTATAATGAGTATACCTATGTATGATCAGAAAAATCATGTTTTAAAAATGTAATTTACTTAAAAAAAAATAAGTGAGCTAGTGCCCGGGCACTCAGGAGATCATAAGCACCAGAGTGGTCCAGTCTCCCAGCATCATGGACCCCCTCACACACCTGCCCCGGGCTTGCTCTCAAAATTAATACTTATAAGTGGTTATATGACTTACTATTTGTGAGATAGTAAAAGGATATAAAAATGCTGTTTTTTTCCCATAACATTAAGCTTACTACATCGTACAGTTCTTGTGAAAATGATCGCTCTACCTTACAGAACTTTTGGATTAAAAGCACAGTGCCTACAACTGATTCTGTGAGACCTTGGACAAATCACTAACCTCAGCCTCAGAGACCCTGCTTTCCTCATCCATTCCATAGTAGCAGTCATGCTCACTTTAATGAGTGTTTTGAGGATTCAGCATGATGCCCTAGGCAAACATTTGGCACAGGGCCTGGCCAAGAATAGAAGTTCAAATTTGCCAATTATTGAGCACCTACTAAATATTAAATGCTACACACACACATATACACACGTGTATATACACATATATGTTAATTTTCATGACAGCTCTTCAAGGTAAGCACTGGTAGCCACAAGGGACACCATGGTAGATGACTTGCATGAGGCCACACAGCTTGGTCTTGAATCCAGGTCTCTCTGTCCCCAAACCCTACACTATCATACTGGCTCTCTCCCAGATCTGCTCTTTCTTCCAGAAAAAGAAAAAAGTCACACATAGTGACTGTTCAAAAATATATGAGAAGAGTAAGTCCCCATTCATTTCAGTCTATTTTCAGTTATAAATCACACTCAAAGGTTCTCCCTTTATTCACTTTTTTAAATTAAAGTATTTAAAAACAAAGTATGTTACAGGGCAGGAGGCAGGCACATAAAGGCAGGGGACAATGAAAAGGGACCCCACTCACTGCTTAAAAGATAAAAAGAGTGACTATTAAGTTCCCCATGGCCGCATTGTTATTTAAAAAGTTCATTTATTGGAGTAAGGACACCCATATCTGCAATTTGTGAGATTTTCTTCAGTGTGGCACAACTTAAGAATAAGACGTCAGCAGACTCATCCTTCAAAACGTGTGGTGAAGAGGAAAGGCTTCCCTGCTCTCACAGCCGCCCAGGGTTTCTCCTTCCCTCTTTGTGTTCTCTTCATCCGTCCTGAAGAATAACTCTCTGTGCCCAAGGAAAGAGGGCTGTTGGGTTTTACTTCCAAATATTTCAATTATAAATCAATCGTTTAGCAAAATTCAATGAAGTTTGCAAAATTTCCCTTTGAATCAGCTCCCACCGAGAATCCAAAAAGTCTTGGGGGCAAAAATTTCAACCGGTCTCTCGCAGGTTTTAGTAAACTTCTCCGAGCTAGTACTTTCCATGTTTCTGATTTTATGTGCTCAGTAATATGCCCTCATAACTCAAATGGGATGAACCAATTAAACATTTCCCTGTAGTCTCTAAAATAGCTGCTCTTGGCATGTTTTTTGCATGGCACAAACCTCTGCGGGAGGATACGATAGAAATCTTGCACTATTTAAATATAGAATTGGGACATCAAAGAAAGGGTTGTATTGAAATAACATGGATAATTAAGGAAGTGGAGAACAGTAATAACTGATTTACATAAAATGCTAATGAGTCTCTTGACTTGTTTGGCAATTTGCACTTTAGGCTTGGTAACGGTGGCTCCAAATTTATGAGCTAATTTTTATTTTAATATTTTCTTTTAGCAAGTTGTAACCAACACTAATGGGCGACTGCCAATGTCTAACTTCTTCCCCCTTCAACTGCCCAGAAGCTTCTTTTCCCAACCAAGCACATGGTGTTTGGGGGTGCAGCTGGTCCAGGCGCTTCCTGGACACCCGGTTTTAGGTGGGTTTCTTCTCGTGTCATGGCATTTGTGTCTTTACAGATGACCGACAGTACTCAAAATATTCACGGTTGGCTGAGCTAACTGGGTTGGGAAACTTGGAGAACAAACCTCACGTTACGGAGGCTAAGAGATTCAGCATACAGCCTGTTCCTTGCTATTCAGGAGAGACTGAGCACAAGGCACCCTCTCGCTCTAAGCGCTTATTCGGCACCATTCTCCAGTGCCTTTTGCTCCTGAGAAGAAATAATATGCTCTGAAAATTCCTGTTTTATTGTACTCGTCGACTGATCTCACCTCACAGGGCCATAGCCTCCCGTGAATATGAATGAGGGTTTGAGCTGTTCCTTCGAGACAGGCCTGCACGTTGACCTTCAGCGTACCCTATTTCCCTCGGAGCCCTCTAAGCGTGATCCATTGCTTTCTCAGGCCATTCCCCCTTCACCCCATTGATGGGTTTCAAAGCCACTTAAATGTCCAAGTCCTGACGCGCTGCGGCGGCGACCAGGGCTGTGCCTGGCTCTCTTATGGATTGCACAAGGTCACCGCTGGGGAGAGGGAGGAGGCAGGCAGAGCATTTATCAGGATGTATTGCTTTACTTTTTCTATCCATCACCAAGGCGATGATTCTATTTTAGTGAAAATCCATTGAACTCCGATCAAGTCAGATGGCTGTTATCATTGGAAACTCAAGAGCTGTCAGGCCATAATCGGTACAAATGTTAGACCCTGAAATGGGGGGCTCTGGGCCAGTGACGGTCTTCTGGGAATCTTTTTAGTCCTCCTTGTTTTTAAAATTTCATCTCATCATTTTACTTTAAGTATCTTTTCAGCTGTTCTGCTTGCAAGTGATAAAATCTGGTTATGTGAGGTAGAATGAACTGATTACAGACAATTTAGGTGTAGTTTGGGACCCAACGGTTTCTCTTGCCATGCTACGCTGCTTACTGTGGTTCTAACAACCTGGACCCCCGTCAGAACGCCAGCACACACCTGAGTAACCACAGAAGTCTGAATGTGAAGACTGCACGCACACACTCCAGTCTTAGTCAGAACCACCAAACTGGTCTCCACTGGTCTATGCTCTCCTCAATACGGACATATTTGGATCAGCACCCTTTGCTACAGGATAACAGGCATGCTAGCCTTCCTAGTTGTATTTTTATGATAAATGCCCCTACTTGCATTTACATGTGTTTGGGAAGGTTTTGGTCTGTGGTTATCACCTTGAAAATGAAGGGAGGAGGGCAGAAAAAGAAATTCCGAGAAGCTCCCTGAAAAATTCTTTGTGGCTTGTCTTCTGGTTAAGGATTCAATTAAATCAGACATTTGAATAAAGTCATTCAAACATATTTGCTACCCTGCCGGTGTTCTAAACTTTTACTGAAGGGGGTTTTGAAATCAGATGACACAATGGTGTTAAATCAGGATCCTGCAGCTCACATTGATACTTAACTCTTAACTACCCAAGTCGCATTATTCTCCTTGTTGACTGTCAGGGATCACATTTCTTTCACTGCCCTCAGGGAGGCACCACTGGGTGGGCAGAGAAGGAATGAAGCTAGGCCGCCAAAAGCCCAGTGCCTACGTGGGTTCCTCTCACCACTTTTTAAAGCCAAAAGCCATCTTTCCATGCATTTTCTATTTTGCAGTCCATACCTTTATTCCTTTTTATTAGTGAGGGTAATTGAATATTGACTGTGCATTCTTAAATAAATTTCCATTCTAAATAAGAGCGACAATAATAAGGACAGTTATTTATTGGTTGTGATGAATCAGGCTTCTTGCCAAGTGCTTTACATATGTTGTCTCATTTAAGTCTTAGAACCACCTCTAAATGACACGGGACATCTCCATTTATGGATGAGGAGACCAGGGGTTTGAGAGCAGCAGCGACTGACCAGATTATGCCACAATCTAGAAGAGGACAACGTGTGAGAATAATTCTGACGCCCACTTTATAGAGTTGCATTAATCAAGAGAAACCATTGAAACTCTGTGTTGGTTTCCTAGGGTCACAAACTAGGTGGCCTAAACCAATGGAAATTTATTCTGAGTCCAGGAGGCCAGAGGTCTGAGACAAGGCATCTACAGGGTTGGTGCCTCCTGGGGGCCTTGCAGACAAAACAGTCCCATCCCTCTCTCCGAGCTTCTGCTGGTGGCCGGCCACCCTCGGCCCTCGTTGGCTCGCAGTCACACCTCTCCAACCCCTGCCTCCATCTTCACATCACCTTCTCACGTGCGTCTGTTTCTGCCTCTCATAGAGACACTCATCACATTCGGGGACCACCTTAATCCAGCTTGATTTCATTTTGACGCTGACCTGAGTTACATCTGTAGAGACCCTCTTTGCAAATAAAGTTGCACTCTGAGATCTCAGACAGCTCTGAACTTGCAGCAGGGTAAACGCCACTGAACAGAGTGCAGCATCCCTTTGGAATCCAGGCGTGGTCTTTTGGACCCTGAAGCGTCGCACCTAACATCACGCTATCCTCCACATTGAGAGGGAGGCACGAGTCCTGCTCCCTGGCCTCTGACTGTCCCATGAGTTCCTCAGAAGTCACATCTAACGGTTCCCATAGGCAATGCACAGATGAAGCATGTGCCGTGAGGATGACCACCATGGCTGTCCTGCATGTTTTAAGGATAAACTAGCATCACAGGGGAGGTTGAAAAAATCAAAAGAGGCAGATGCACAAAAAAATACCAAAGAGTATAACCCGGGGGAAATGAGTGGCTGGCCAGCCTTCATGAGCTTGCCCAACCTTCCTGGGCCCCAAGGGAGGGGCCTGGCTGTGGTCAGACTCAGACCCACTGGTGAGAGAGAACCAGGGAGCTCGGGGGCTCCGCTGTGGCCCGCCAGGGCAGAGCAGCCCGGACCTCAGTCTCCACAGGCCACCAGGAGCAGGAATTTTAAATTCTTGGCCACCACTAATTCCCCTTTCCTTCCTCTGGAGAGAAAAGAAAAACAAGCCAAATAACAGCTTTTTATTATTGGTGGGAAAGGATGAGGGGAGAAAAGGCAACTGTTTCCAAAGGATCTGTTTCAATCATAAAACTTTGATGATGAAAAAGGGATGTGCACATAGGAAAGAAAAGTAACAGGGAAAGAAACTGTATATTTCCTTCTCCTTAAACAAAATCTTATTAGAGATTATCTTTTTTAAAATAGATTTTATTTATTTATTCTAAGAGAGAGGGGGAGGGAGAAAGAGAGGGAGAGAATCATCAATGTGTGGTTGCCTCTCGCAGGCCCCCTACTGGGGACCTGACCTGAAACGTGTCCTAAATGAGAATTAAACCGGCAACCCCTTGGTTTACAGGCCAGCACTCAATCCACTGAGCCACACCAGTCAGGGCTTATTAGAGATTGCCTTGAATAAGGAAGCCTTCTGGGCCAGTGAAATAATAAAAAGGGGAACTATCTCAGGTGCTTGAAGTGTCTGAATACACATTTCAAGCGGAAACCTTATAGAAGGAATTAAAACCGACTATGCAGTAAATAATATCTGGTTTTCAGCTCAGACAAGCAGAAATTCTAATACTTTTGAAATGGAAACAAAAAACATACTTCTGTTAGATATTTCAGATGGACTCCTATAGCCCCCTTTCACCTCTTGTTAGGTCAGAGCTTTTTACCTTGGCTCTTTGCCATTTAGGGCTGGATTGCTCTCTGTGATAGGGGCTGTCCCATGTGTCGAAGGGCACTGAGCAGCATGCCTGGCACTGGCCCGCTGGGCTCCAGTAGCATCTCTATTCCCTACTGTGAGAACCAAAAATGCTTCAGGCATCATAAAATATCCCCTGGGGGGCAACACTATTTTGTCCTCTGGATTCCACTATTCTAGTTGGAGAAGTCAGAAAGCCAAGAGCTACATTTCCGGGACTCCCTTACAGCTACATTCTGGGCACAAATCAGAGTTGCCTCGGTGTTGTCACGTGAGCCAGGTATAGCAGAGTGAGGGGAGGGCCATAGTCCAGCTTCTTTGGGGCTTTTCTTCCCGCGAGTGAGGGCATCTGCGAATGGGTTTCCTGTCTTACTGTCCCAGTGGCGGAGAAGGGCCTGTGGCAGTGGAGGTGGCTCTGGCTTGGCTCCCGTTGTGGCTTCAGTGGTAGAAGCTCCCTTCAAGGTCTCTTCATTATTGTTCAGGAAGCCATTTTTGGAGAAGACCAACCTTGCAGCCACTCCTTTGCTCTTCCAACAATTTTGTAAGCACCCAATTGCCCTTATTAAATCCCCTCCTATATAAAACACATAGAGAGGTTCCCATTCCTGCACAAGCCCTAACTCTGTTATCTCTACGGCCCATCAGGGAGTGTAGCAAGTGATCATCATGTATCTGTCTCAGCTGGGAGACTCAGGCACGTTCTAAGATGCCTATGTCTGCTCTGCCTCACGCCCCATTCCCTCTGCTCAGAACACACTTCCTTCCTTTATTCACTCACTGCACATTCCCCAGAGTGGTCCACCTACAAGTATTCATTCAGATTCCAAGGCCCAACCAATGCCCAGCCCTCTCAGTGGTAAAGCTTCCTCCACCAAACTGTCTCCTCCTCGGGCCCCTACACCTTCACCCACACTTGGCAAAGATAACCACTCTTTCTCTCTCCTGCGTCTCTCTGCCACTGCCCTTACATTGCATGTTCCAACAGCTTGTTCATATACCTTGTGTTAAGTATACTGCAGGGTCCTCACTCATCTTGAGCCCCTGGTGCTTAGCTCACGGTAAGAATAGAGTAAATGGTAGTTGAATGATGATGGATGGATGAATAAATGAATGGATGGAACCTTGATGTTGTTCTTGTTTGCCTAATGACATTTTATCTCATGATCCTTGCCCTAGAAGTTTTTACAGAATAGCCAAGGGGAGTCAAAACTAAGCCAGGGGGAAAGGTATGTAGGGGTATGAGGATTAAGTGAGGGTTTTGAAGGTTAGTGTGTTTAGGAGGAGCGCTGGCTGAGGGCAAAGCAGAGTGCCGTGCAATAGAATCCAAGTGCACGTCCTAAGCGGGGCCAAGGAGGAACCACTTGGAGGAGAAGGGAGGAGCCCAGTTACTGAGGCCTGATAGGACAGGCAAGGGAGGCTCAATCTGAAGTGAGAGAAAGATACCGGGGAACTAAGGGAGACTGCTCAGTAAGTTCTTTAGAACAATAGTAATGGGCATTCTGATCAGTATCCTGCTATTTTCATCACTATAACTTTAAAATTTCCACAAAAAACAGGACCTAGAAAAGTACACTCATATTGAGATAATCCATTAAATGACAATGTCAACCTATCCAAGTTCAAAAATGGGTTGAAAGAGCCAAATACCTCTGCTCCTAAAAAGACAGTCTACTATTAGGAGCAGACAACTAACATGTAAACATCAAGGATTTGTAGACAAGTTCATCCATGGCTTCTGAGGGAAGCTGCTAGCAGACATAAAGCAGTGTTTCTCCCTCCCGCTGAACAGACTGAGAACATGTACATGTGAGGGGTTTCCTAAGTAGGGTGGAATGAACTGAATTGTTTTCATGACAGCTTATGTTGGTATTAAGCATTTGTGTAGGTACTTAAAGCTATGGTCTTTGTGAACCCATTTTTAACAAAATATGAGAGCGGGCCCTTCTGTACCACTTCCCGCAACAGAGGCTGTAGAGCCGTGGCGCGGGTAACGTGCTGGGGGGATGTACCACTGGCGATTTGAGCACCTGCCTCCACAGCCCCCAGATGAGCGACATTGGAAAAATGGCCCACGTCGATGATGCCTGAGGAATGTTTGCTGAGGGCTCTCTGGGCTGGGTGTGGTGCTGTGCACGGAACAGAAGCCTTCTTAACGATGCCGCCTTACCAGGCCAGGAGATCGGCGCTAGCACAACGTTCGTTTTATAGATGAAATGGAGGCATAGCGAGGTGAACTGACCTACCGCGCCCAGTCACAGAGATGTTAAGATTTGACATCTAAGATTAAAGTCAGATTTTGTCTGACTCTGGTGCCCACATCCTTCTCCACTTCGAGTCCGTACCAAGCAGCCCCCAGCAGACCTACTGAGGAAGCAGCCGTTCAGGCTGCAGCCCGAGCCTCCAGGCCCACCCTCCAGGCCCACCCTCCAGGAGCTTCCCCAACCAGGGCTCCTGCTGGGAGATCGCACATCGCTTCCTTGTCTCAGATCTGTCCAGGCAGAATGTTCTAGAGCCAGCAGCTAAGAGGGTGCTGACTGATCCACTCTCCATTGGCTAAGGGGGGATTTCAGGGCAAAGATCATGCCCCCACCACTGCCCCCATCGATATACAGTTTCAAATGGAAAATGACATTTATTGAACTTTTCCTCAGTGGCAGGGGCTGGCATGAGCTCACCTACTTCTTACAATCACCTGCTGAAGAAGGTGTTAAGATGTGACTTTTGTCCCCATTGTATGGAGAGGGAAACTGAGGCTTGGAAAAGTTGCATAACAGGGTCAAGGCTGCACAGTTAGTGCATGGCAGGGGCACGATTCAGACCCTGACCTGCTGGACAGCCAGGACTCACGGCTTCTCCCCATTCACCTAGGTAGTGTTTATATACTGTTTGCTGGGCACTGTCCTGACTGCCTCAATACAAAGGCTCATTTAACACCTCCAAAGACCTTGTGAGGACGTTTTTGAAAGACAAAGCCCCAACAGCACAATTCCTACTTACAGAAGGAAGATGTCCAGGAGTGCTGGAGAAGAGGAAGAGAGAAAACTATCATTCTAGACAGGAGTGCATACAAAACAACAAATGTGCAAAGATTCTATATTCGAAACCCCCGTGATAATTACGTAAAGGACTTTTGCTTCAGCCAGGGTTGGGTTTTAGGGTTAGAGAAATGTAAAGACCACGCAACTTGCCTGCAACCCTTTAAAGCCTCTTTGTTATGGAAATGTCACCACCAGAACATCAGCCCTGTCTTCAGAGTCGCTGTCCTCTGGCTTAAGTCTGAATTTACTATGGCACCTCCTCAGGAAGCCCTCTTAGGAGGCTGAATGTCAGGAGAATTAAATGCAAACTTTTATCTCTCCTTTCTAAATCTCCTCCTTTCAATCACTAATCTCTCCAGGAAAGAACACAACCAAACAGTCCCATTAGGTAAAAGGAAGATAGAACTGATGTAAATCCCCCCTGAATTAATGGGCTTGCTCTTTACTCCACAATGGTCCTTCCCAAGATGACCCTGCCAATCAGCAGATCTTGTTTGGTCTGCAGTTTCCAATGACTCCAGGCCCCACTCGCTGCTGAAGGAATCTGCTTAAGTTCTCAAATGGGCACCCCATCAAATTGCTCTAGAAGCTAATTGAAATTCACTGGCATATATGGGTCTCAAAAATGATTTTTTAAAAAGGCAAATAACAATAGTCCAACCTTGCAAAATAGACAGCATGTTATGAAGTGACCTGTTGTTCTGAGACTTGGTTGCCCTGACTGTCAAACCAGGACCCCTCTCTGCCTAATGATGGGTATAAGCCCTGAGGATGGGCCTGGGGGTGACTCTAACAAGCACCCCCCACCAATCTCAGTGCCTTAAAGCCACTACACAGAAGCACAGTTTCTTTATGTCCATCTCGGGCCAGTGGGGCTCTTGTCTTTCCTCCAGGGTCTCCAGTGACAGGGCAGCTGGCACCTGGAATGCTGCCAGTCAGCATGGTGGAGAGTATGGTGCAGCACCTAGTAGGCTCTGAAAGGTTCCACCTCAGAGAGACACCCATCACTGCACCCAGATTCCACTGGCCGAAGCGAGTCGTGTGGCAGGGAAGTATGGTCGTACCGTGTCGGCGCCTCGACAGAGAGAGAAACCCATGCACTGCGAGCCCCATACGCACTCCACGATGGGCAAGGAGGTGTCAAGGATAAGTGAAAACTTCTCCAGGACTCCCAGGATGTGCGTATCAGGTGGGGCACAGCCAGAACTCGCCCAGACCCCAGAAGCCCCTACGCCAACTCTGAAACATGTTGCTCCTAACCAGGCTTCCCTCCTGCAATGACCCAGACCACCTCTGAAAACTCCACAAGGCCCTCGCCTCTGCTATCTTTTGTCCCAATCACGTTTACCTAATAGATGACCCTACCAATTCCCATTGGCAGCCCTTTGTAGTGTAATGAACAGGATGTGGGCTGATGAATGCAGCCACTGCACAGAAAACGTCAGTTCTTTCATTAAGCAAACCTTCCCAAGTTCATTGTATCGAACCAGGGTTTAGGCTATTAGGCTGACACATGACAGAGCCAATTCTAGTCACATTGTAAGTGCCTATTCATGGTCGGCACATTCTGTTTTACACACACACATTTAGAATTGGACTCTTGTTGCCTGCGACTTTCTCCCCTTGAAATCCACTTTCCTATTTTTAACTGTTAATAATTAAGAAAAATCCAGCTTTAATAACAGAGTGTCAGCAAGCCTAGTTCAGAGCAAACATAATGGATCGCCACACCAAGTCTCCCTTCTGCCGGCTGCCTGACAATGCTCGCTCCTCCCAGATGTACCGATATTGATAAACCGTGCTCATTTGCAAAAGGGGAAAAAATAAAATATTTGCTCGCAGAGTTTTGACACTGCTAGCTCTTCTTTCTGTTCACATTGTAAAAGGAAAACATTATTTACAAGCTTGTAATCCCTGCTAGTGAAAGGGAACAGGACTAAAGGCATTATTCTAGGGAACAGGCTGTGAATGAGCCAGGCTGACAAGAACAGAAGCTCGCAGCATCCATGGCCGGGCGCCCTGGCTGCTTTATCTCTAACCTGCCAGTTCCTACACGGGTGGTCTAGCTACAACATTCATGCAGCCAACATGCCGTGGGTGCCTACTGGGTGGCCAGCCCGCCCTGGGTATCAGGATGTGGACATGAAGAGTTAGGGTTTGTGGTCCAGACAGAGAGAGACAGGACAACCAACAATTATACTGAAATATGATCAGTAGGGTTATGTATCCTGAATGTGACATCTTTTCTCCATCTCTGTTATTATCACCTGGAATAAGTGACCATTCTTGCTCTCTTCCAAGCAACCTTACAACCGGTGCTTCAGTGTCCACTGTTGCCTCCCACGGATTGAAACCATGCCTTTTTAAAAGCATGATTCAAACCATGTCACTTTCTGGCTTATAAATTTTCAATGGCTTCCATCACCATTAGAATAAAATCTAGACTTCTTATAGTGGCCTCATAATCTGGTATTTGCCTCTCTCTCCAACTTCATTGCCTATCACTCCACCTGGATCCAACCACAATGGTGCTTTCTTCCCCTTGAACAGATCAGGCCACCCCAGGACCTTTGCACTTGCCATGTCTCTGGCTGGAATTCTCTTTACTAAGATCTGTGGATGGCTGTCATCATACAGGATCTGGTTCATGACACCTCCTCAAAAGCCATCTCTGCCCTGGCTGGCATAGCTCAGTGGATTGAGTGTGTGTCTGTGAACCAAAGGGTTGCCGGTTTGATTCCCAGTCAGGGCACATGCCTGGGTTGCAGGCCAGGTCCCCAGTAGGAAGTACTCAAGAGGCAATCACACATTGATACTTCTCTTCCTCTCTTTCTCCCTCCCTTTCCCTCTTTAAAAATAAATAAATAAAATCTTTTTTTTAAAGATTTTATTTATTTTCAGTTTTTTTTTTTTTTAGAGAGGAAAGGGAGGGAGAAAGAGAGAGAGAGAGAAACATCAATGTGTGGTTGCTGGGGGCCGTGGCCTGCAAACCAGGCATGTGCCCTGACTGGGAATCGAACCTGCGATGCTTTGTTTCACAGCCCATGCTCAATCCACTGAGCTACGCCAGCCAGGGCAAATAAATAAAATCTTTAAAAAAAACCCCATCTCTGACCACATACACAACCACTATCGATTTCCATCTCTTTATTTTTACTTGAAACAATCTTTTTTTGTTTCTTATTAGTTTTCCCCTACCACTTAAATGCAAGCTCCCTGAGGGATGAGATTTTGTGTAATTTACTTTAGTATCCAGAACAATGTCTGAGATGTAGTAGGAAATAACAGCAAAACCAAAACACTAACAATAAAAAGTGTCATGCTACTATTATAGTAATAATATATATTTACATACTGCTCATTCTGTAAGATTTTTACATGTCTTAACTCATTTAATCCTCACAGCAATCCTATGAAAAGTCACTATTATATTTACACTAAAGATGTAAAAGTTGAGGGGCCAATAATTTAGTGACTCGCCCAAGGATGCACAGTTCGTATACTGAGGGCCAGGATTCAAAGCTAGGCAATGTGACTGTAAAGTGCTAATAAGACCCCACACTGCCTCCAGGCGCTCAGTGATATTTGCTAAACTAATGAACACACATGAACTGCTTACGCGGTGTGAGGCTCACTTTCCTAAGCTATACAGTGAAATTCACAGGATGGTGGTCCTTCTCTCCCCACCACCCACTTCACCTAGATTTGGAAAGTACCTACCATGTCCCAGGACCTGTTCAAGGGGCTGAGGTCCTAGCCATAAACAGGACAAGGGGGGCCCTGCTTTCACAGAACTTTCTCTAGGGATGGGGGCAGAAATGAGGATTTAGGTAAATAACCTAATATAAGCAAATATCAGGAAGGTATTACAGGCAGATCAAGCAAGGCGGTGTACTTATAACTGTTTCTTAAACACACACATGGGGTTCACAGAGGGCATTGCCTTAGGAATCGTAGTGGCCCTTTAGAAGATAGGTTTTCTGGGGTGCCAAGGGACTGTCAGTGCTGTGGCCAGGGCGTGGAGCAGAGTGAAGCCTGTAGGGGACTCCATGAATGGCTGTGGAACAGAAATGAGGACGTCAAGTCACGGAGGAATGAGTAGAAGTTCCGAGTGTGGGAAAAACAGTATGACTCTTTAGAAGAGCCTCTGGGGCACACAGCCTTTCCCAACAGAAGCTACCATCAATGTTTCTGCAATACAAAAACATATAGACTCAGAATGCTTGCTGCGAAACACACACAAAAAATCAACACTCCTAAGCAAACCTGAGACCTGCATCTCAATAAAAAGAAGTGCTGAGGGGTTAACTCGGATCTGCCGCTGTGCAACATTATGCCTTGGGGTTGAACACAGAACGAAACAAAACAAGTAAAAAAAATCTGTGACCCACTTGAACTTTATTACTCAAAACCCTAACGCAGAATTGTCCAACAGTCCCAGGTGAGTCAAGTGACGATCAAGAAAATACTTGCACCTCTTCACCCTCACCAGAAACTGTGATAAAAGAGACAGAAAGCAGGAAGTGCTGGCAAGAATGTGGAGAAACTAGAGTCCTCAAACACTGTGGGTGGAATTGTTACTTTGGGATCGTTACTTTGCCATCCCACTGTGGGTGGGATGGCACAGGCACTTTGGAAACAAGTCTAGCACCGCCTCAAAAATGTTCAACATGGTGTCTCCACATGACCCAGCAATTCCACTCCTAAGTGTGCACACCCAAGAGAATGAAAACATCTACTCATACAAAAACCTGTTCGTAAGTGCTCATAGCAGCATAATTTATAACAGTCAAAAGGTAGGAACATACCAACTGTCCATCAACTGATGAACAAATAAACAAAATATAATATACCTATTCAATGGAATATTATTCAATCATAAAAAGAATAATATAATGGCATGAGCTACAACACAGATGAACCTTAAAAACATTACGCTAAGTGAAAGAAACCAATCAAAAAAGACTACATAACATATGAGTCCATTTATGTGCATTGTCCAGAAAAGGCACATCTGTGGACACAGAAAGGAGATTTACGGTTGCCAGAGGCTGCGAGAGGAGAGTGGGGGTACCTGTTAGTGGCTATGGGGTTTCTTTTGGGGGTTATGAAAATGTTCTGTAATTAGACAGTGGTGATGTTGTATAGCTTTACAAGTAATCTAAAACCCACTGAATTTGAAGAGAAAAGGTTATAGTATAGAATTATATCTCAATAAGAAGTACAATGATGGATTTTCACTTCCAAGACTAAGGCCCCTGTCTGGCTCGGCATCTCTTGCGGACTGGCTCAGATGGAAGCCGGCTGCCATACTGTGAGTTGACCTTGAGAGAGGCCCACATGACTGCAACCCACAAACAATACCCAACAAGGAACCCAGGCCCTCAGTCCAACGCCAGCTAAGGTAACAAATCCTGACAAGAACAATGAACGTGAGATTGGAAGCAAACTGTCCCCAGTCCAGACCTCTGATTATAGTCTGAGAGATGCTGAATCATACCCAGATGATTCTTCATCCACAGAAATAGTGACGTGACAGATGTGTGTTGGTTTAAGCCAAAAACACAAATAAAATAAAATAATAAAAGGCTTGCTTTGGGTCACCCAGCTCCAAAGAGTTGCAATGCAAGCTCACCATGTTCTGGCTGCTGCCTCCAGTTTCCTGCATTGCTTCAGTCATGCCTGTGTACTTGGAACTGGTTCCCAGGGTAGGATGCACACAGTGGGTGCTCAATGAAGTTTTCTAGAACTGAGAGCAATTTTTTAATTCTTCTTTTTTCTACATGAAGCCAGAAAATGCCTCAACAAGACAGAAATAGAACAATGAAAGAGAGAAAAACAAGGAAATCCCAGCACACTCTCTTATTTTCTAATCTCTTGTATTCAGATTGAACTCAGACCAAGGCACTCAGTGAAGGCTGGTGACCTTGCCCTGACCTTGACAGTGACCCTGTTCTGTGTACAGACAGGAGGTGGTTCTGAGAGTTGGTCTTGGAGGTACAGCCTCACTCATTTACTGGACAATTTATCAACAGAGCACCACCCTTCTGTGCTTCCCTGTGAAGTGACCAATCCTAATATATTACAAACCCCAAAGTTGGGGAGTCCATTACTATTATTAAAAGATGACTTTGGTCCAGAAATGACTCACATGGCCCCTTCTTGAAGCTTTTCCTCGCACAGCCCATGCGCAGAGCCCCCACCCTCTTTCCGCCTCTTGGCACCACAACTCTTTCCAGAGAGATTTATTACAGGGCTGTCAACACAATTCTACCTCTACGGAAAAAGATAAAAATAAGGAACACCTTACAAGAAGATGCCGTGGTGAAAGCTAAATCATAAATGTTTGATAAGGGATGGTCAAATCCAGACAAATAACTGTTCAATCCCACTTTGTATTAAGCAGATAAAGTCATACAGAAAATCAATGTGATGTATTGAAAAGGGAAAAAAAATTTGCCAAGCTTGGGGATCGGGCTACCCAGTGTTATGAAGTGGTTGCTTCATGAGAACTTGATGATACGATAGCACCATAAATTTTTGAAAAGGGGTTCTATTTGCTGACTGGCTGGGCCTGCCGATGGCATTCGAGTCCTCTCTTCTGCTGCTGCTGTAGGTGATTTCTGGGGTGACACAGGCATTGTCATGTGACAATGGTGGAGAGAAAACTGTGGCAACCATTTTAGAGGATAATTCGGCAACTCCTATGAAACCAATTATTTTGGAGATGCACATACCTAGCTTGGTTCCAGCCTTTCTGCTACAGGAAAATCACCCTTTTGATATCTTTGCTCAAGTAGACAAAATACATAGGCAGCCGTGTTCATTACCGATCATGTATAGAAGCAAAATATGAACTCCACCTAAGTGCATGCCAATGGAGAAATGAATAAACAAATTACAGGACACCCACATGATGGAATATTACCCAGTCATGGCACATTAGGAGGTCCAGTTCCACATGCTGGTATCAAATAATCTCCAAGACATTAGTAAATAAAAATAGCAAGGTCATGAACAAAATGTATTCCATTGTCTCAGTGGCATGCATTTTTTAAAAGGCTATGCATATCTATATCTGATGGCAAATGCTTGTGATGTTCTGAAAGAGTCGTAATATATCTTTAAAGGTGATGTCTTTTGGAGAGATTGTTGGGAATGAGGTAAGGCAGGAAACTTTTACTGTTAAATCCTATGGAAAGGTTTGAAAATTTTACCATGAGCTTCTATTTATCATGATCTTCTATTACTTTTATTTCTTACTGCTCCTAAGTGTCGGGGTAAGTAGCAAAAACCACCACCGAAACAAACACACCCAGAACAGTGACAGCACAAACTGGTCCAGGAAGAGGAAGGCCTGGCTTGTTTCGTGCAGCATCTGATGAAGACGGAGGGACTCTGGACACCAATCACTGAATCTCCATGACAGGTCCTCTACCCCTGGAAACTGAGCCATGAAAGCCGGGGCTTCCTCTTGAGTTGAGGGGCCTCTGCCACCCCTCGAAAGAATATCAATGTCTCCAATTTTCTTCTGTTTCTCCCAAGTTCACACCAATCATCCTCAAATAAATTGAATGGGCTTCTGCCCCAGGTTTGAGACCCTTCACTTGCAGAAGTGCATTGTAGATGTGGGCTTGCAGTGACCAGTCCATCGACCACCTATCCTGTAGGGTAACTACTTCCCTCCTGCTGATGGCATTAATTTATATAATCTCTACTTTAAAAAAAAAGAAGTAGAGTTTACTATGGTAAACAGACAGGGGAAGGCCTTCTGAAATTGAGAATAATAAAAGCTTGTTAAAAAGAGCAAATGCTTGTGGAGAGAGGATAGACAACTCCGTGTCACTATGGTGAGTGATGTGTTTGCTCTGAGGTGAAATAATAGGAAATGAAGATCAATTAACAGAGGAGGCTGGAATGACTTGACTTGATCACAGGCACTAACGGCATGCTCATGCTCCATTCCTGCCAGGGAGGGCCCTTGGGATGAGAAGGCAGCTGAAGAAAGGAAGGAGCTGGGTGTCCAGTGGTTTGCCCTCTGGAACAAACGGCTGAGAAGATAGGAGTGACTTACAAAGGTGAAAATGCTTTTCTCAATTTGCCTTTGACAGGACGCTCCCTATCTTCATGTAGGCAAATGTCAGAACACTGTGGGCTTTCAAATACTTTTGGCCCTGGTGAGCAAGGAGCAAAAGACCCCTTTAGACAGACAAACAGAACTCTCCTGACTCCACCTTCTGGAGTTAGAGACTAGTACTGGGCTTCGTAAACCAGGTGCACTTGAGAAACGTTTGATAATGTATTAAAAGAAGGTCTTAGGAGATGTTTTTCTTGAATTGCACTTTTCATCAGAGCTTCTCCAACTTCCGGTGCATCAGGTTCCCCTTGGAGGCCTGGTTAAAACAAGGCAGCTGGGTTCCACGCCCACAGTTTTTGCTCCCTGGGTCTGGGGCGGAGCCTGGAATGTGCTGTCTAACTGGTCCCCGGAGGATGCTGACGCGGTCACTGAACCTCTATGCCTCAGTTTCCTTTTCTGTAAAAGAGACATATGTGTAATACCTGCCCGTACCAGGTTAAGCAGTGCTTCCACCATAGTCATGTCCACCTGGAACCTCAAATGTGACTATTTGGAAATAGCCTCTTTGCAGATATAATTAGTCACACTAAGATGGGGTCATACTGGACTCAGGGGTGCCCTCATCCCCACGCCTGGTGTCCTTGTAAGAAGAGAAGACGCAGACTCTAAGGGAAGAGAGCCGTGTGAGGAAGGAAGCAGGGAGCGATGCTCCACAAGCCAGGCAACCACCAGATGCCAGGACAGGCCCCTCGTCGGACCCCCAAAGGACCCAGCCCTGTCAGCGCCTTGACTTCAGACTCCTGGTCTCCGAAGTCGTGAGAGGATTCATTTCTGTTGTTTGAGGCCATCCCGATGCGGTGCATGGCTACGGCAGCCGCAGGAAATGAGTACACTGCCCGGTGGCGTTCTGCTGAGGGCTAACTTAGTGAGTACCCCACGGCAAGTGTCCGGAGTGTGGCCCAGCATGCAAGGAGTGTTGCTTGCACAGTAGTTCCTTATGATTTTGCTCTCATTACCACTTTCTGGTTTTATTGTTTTTCTTTTAAAATAGTTTCTCCCTAGAAAAAACACTGAAACTGTTAGAAGGGTACAAAGCTGAGGTTCTCAACCCGGGATGATTTTGCCAGCCACCCCCACACATGGGGTATTTGGCAATGTCTGCAGATGTTTCTGTTTTTTGGGGGGACTTGATAGGGAGGTGGGCAGTACTGGCAGATACCAGGCCAGGGGTGCCACTAACCATCCCACAGTGCACACCAAGGCCCCTGACAACACTGTCATCTAACCTGAAGGTCAATAGTTCAAGGTTGGGGGGAACTCTGGGATAAGGTAAAAAAAACCCAGTCACATGGCCCTGAGTCCAGCTTCATGAGCATTGTGCTGGGCACTGCATGGTTCTTCCTAATGAGAACAATCACAACCAACCTCCACACCCGAAGCAACCCCCCCAATAAAACTGAGTTAGTAACAATAATAAAAACAACAGATTAAGAGCCAAGCACGGCCCAGAGAACCTCAAGCAGTTCCCTGCCCCACCTCCCAGGCTACATGCTGCGGACGTCAGGAGGGGCCTGGGATCTGCCATCATCAGGGCCTGATGCGCAGCACACGCAGACGGGCTGGGTGCTGTCTTCAGGAGGCTTCTGTGCTTCACCCTTGCCTTGAGTCACGCCTCAGCTTAGAAGCTGAGGTGCATCTGGACCCCCAGTCTGCTCACTGTGCTGTCTTCTTGCTTGGGTGCCACCAGTGTGTACCCCATAACTGTTGTTAAAATGTCGCAGGGCCCCGTGGCATGGGACCGTTAGAGGCTGAGGGAGAAGAATGGGGAAGAGGCGCTCAGTCCCCCGTTGCCTTCACCATTTCCTTCTGATCGGTGGGCCCGGGGTGGCCTGGAGCGTGGAGACCACAGAACCTCCATTGCACCGACCCAGACAACGGACAATGACAACCACAATGAGGGTGGCCACGGTAGAAACAATGAACGAGGACATGCCCAAGGCAGCAGAAGTGACGCAACTCGTGGCCGGCAGGACGCGTCTGGTGAGCGAGGTACCAAGGCGGCCGCCTGGTTTCTGGATTGTGCGCCTGGGTAAGTGGTGCCACTGATCAGGCAGTAGGAGTAGGGGCTGTAGAGGTCAAGAAGAGGGGGCTGCGTGACTTCCAGAATTAGATGCGCACGTGGACCCAGAAGGAGAACACGCTGATCCAAAGCAGGCAGGAGCACCCTGGCACTCCGGAGTCTGGGGGCGGCCCGAGGCCATGAGGGTCAGAGTGACTCTTGGAATGGCTTGTTTCCCCATCTTCCCCCAAGTGACCCCCTGCTTCTCATGAAACACATCACATCGAGTGCCTATTAACCTTCAGGAGTCAGAGCAATCTATCTGATGACCTTAGTTAGCTCTTGGCTTTGGAAGGAGTGACTTGCAGGGACAGCCGGGGAGACACAGGGATGAGCGTTGTGGCTGTGTTACAGTGTAGGAGCAGAGAAAGGAAGCCCGTACTGTGGCAGGGTCGCACACCCTCAAAGATCCAATCAGGTAGTGCAGCTTTGCTGCTGAACAGTGATGGGGAAGACTGGGGCACAGAGAGGCAGTCCTGCGTGTCACACACACACACTCTCTTGTTAAAGAGAAAAGCAGAGGGTAACTGCTAATAATTTTGTTCGACGTAACAATTTTGTTCCTCTCTGCACCCTGTGATGAAGCAAACCCGAGAGAGGGAAGAAAACACCACAACCCCTCCCAAACATGCCTCTGGTACAGAACCGACACCTGACTCAATGCTGCTGTGTTCCTGGCAAACCACCGCATTTCCCCACAGCTGTGCAGTTAGGAGCTTAAGATGCACAAAGATAACCACATTCAAACACAGAGCCAGTGGGGCCCAGAGAGAAGGAGTTCGCGCAGCCCACAGGGTTCGTGGACATCAGGCCCATGTCACCCAAACGCAGTCTAACTTCTAAATAGGCTTCAGATCACAGATTTGTTTACTTTCATTTGGTGATAATTGTTCACAGCAGAACATATCAGAAAATTCTATAAAAGGAACCACAGCCAGGAAATAGTAAATAATTAATCACCCTCCCTCCCAGCCTCTTGCATCTCTGTTGATATAAATGACCGTATAATTCCAAACCCAATTATCACTACTTAGCCGTTCCATTTTGTAGTTAAAATCCCACAAAATTAAAGTGCATCAATTGTTAATGGTAATAGACCAGACGAGGGATTAAAGATTATTTTAATGTTTATTTCCTGTCAAGAGATCTTTTGGCAGGAAACACTGTAGACAAAGGCTGCACACTCAGATGAGATTCATATATTTAAATCATCTCACTTCTAAAAACATTATGGATATAATTACTTGTTTAATTTACTTGTTCCCTCAAGATACAGGCCGAGGAGATCAAGCCAACTTCAGTATATCAAATTCTCAGAAGGGAGAGGCCCTGCTCCATAGCACTTTTCAGCTGTTTTATCCTAAGTGATCAAATCCAAATCAGTGCCCACGTCCCACCGCCCTGGGAGGAAGGGAGGGGAGAGGCAGAGGGTGGAGTGTGAAAAGGGTGGGACCCAAGTTCACCTCTCAGGCCTGCAACCAGAGGGACGTGTGGCCCAGGCAAACCGCTGATTCTCCCTTGAGTCTCTGCCTCTCCATTTGGAAAACAAGGGAGCCTCGTGCAGGGTGGACAATAAGACAGCAGAAGACTGGAAGGCCACCACAGAGATATGCCAAAATAACCACCAACGCAAAATGCAGGCGCAGGCTTTTCAATTCAGCAGTGTTTATTTTTTTTAAGGTGGTCACCCAAATGACCCACTGAAGCTTCATTCATCTTTCTAGATCACCATTGAGATAAACATGTGTGCACATCACCTCTCTCTCTCTCTCTCTCTCACACACACACATACACACTCATACACACAAGAGACACACCAGAAAATACAACTACAACGTTCAGGGGTCCTTGGAACACAATTTAGAAAACATTGGTCTATTTCAAAAAAAATCAAAACAATAATAAAAGTAAGTTCTATCACAATGTCCAATCAATTTACTTAGGCTGTGGGTTAAGAAAGGCTAAGAAATTCATAGGCAAAATAATAATAAATTAACATAAAATGTATGAGAGACAGAGGAAAAGAAAAATGGATGGATGGAGAGACAGACAGACAGGCAAAAATAACAACTGTTCACCTAAAATATTATTTAAATCATGGAGAAGTCAAATCTAAAAAGAACTTTGGTTCTTTCTTCCAAACCGTGCAGTTTACTGTTTTACCGGTTTATTTTCTGCCACATTCATTAGAATATAAAAACCATGAGGGCAGAGGTATCTGTTTGTTCACTGGCATATTGCTAATACTCAAAGTAGACCCTGACACTTAGTAGGTACTGTAGGAGACCGTTCTGCATGGCATGGGCCTAGCTCCCACTAGCAGATGCACAGGACCCACGCCCATGGATAGGTTCTCTGTGGGGAATCAGGCCTGCAGTGTGCCTAGGCCGCTTTGAGTCTTGCTCTTTGCTAAAAACTCCCTCACCCAGAATTGAGACAGCAAGTGCTTACTGTAACTTCCTAAAATCCATGCTAAATCTTCCAAGGATCAGTGTAACCAGTTCAACCACTTTTGCCTTTTCATTTGCAAATATTCCTCTTCTGTGATGTGATTAGCAGCACTGGCTCCTTTGTTTTCTGTAAAAGGTAACCACGGGGGGGGGGGGGGGGGGGGGG
>PVIA01002966.1:0-186318 GCA_004024845.1 Tonatia bakeri | reverse complement strand
CCAGAGAGGAGAAAGTGCTCTGCTGGCTGTGGGGGTGGGGGTGAGTGCTGGGGGGGGTGGGAGAGGAGGAGGGAGAGGAGGAGGAGGGGGCAGATCACAGCCGGGCACGCCCTGTGGATGGCCGGCCCGAGGCAGCCCCGTCACCCAGCACGCAGGATTTGCTGTGGCCAGGCCAGCCGCCCTGAGACTGCATCTGATCTCTGCGCCGGATGCTGCTCCTCCCAGGGGACCTTGAGGTATTAGTGGTGTCTGGTTCAGAACAGTTCCTCTTCTGTTAAAAATAAGGCTCATAAATTGAGGTCGTGCCCTAGGGGACAGCGATGTTACAAGCTCATCACTTGATGATGTTCAAACCTAGTTATAAAAATATACAGCGCCTTGGCACCAGGGAGCCGGCGCCCTACTTTCTGCCTCACTGGCTGACACTGAATTGGTGGGGGCAACGTCCAGGCCCTGGCTCTGCGTTTAAATTCCTGACAACGCGTGGTCCCTGGTTGATTGCTCTTCTTGAAGCCGGAAGCCCCAGCCAGTGTGTGGCGCTGGGGCTGGGGCTGCATCACCCTCAGCTCCAGGTTCACGCAGCAAGGCGCTCCCGACACAGGTTCTCGGGACACCAGAGTGGAAGGCTCTCGGGTTTCTTCCTGTCTCCCTGGTCGGTCGGGGTGTTGGTCCCCTGGAGTGTGAACGGGGCTTTCCCAGGTGTTTGATCTGCTCCCTTCCCTGTGCCTGGTGCTGAGGTCCCAGCAGGACGGGCTCTGTGGTCCTTAGTCTCATGACTCCTGCATCTCTGGTTGGCTCTGAGACCTCTCCCTTCCTAGCCTCCCCTGCGTCCAGAGCCTGAGGACACAGAGAAAAATCTGCTTGCTTTTCACTCAACAAGTGCTTTTTATCTATCTGTCTCTGCATCTACCCACCTATCCTGCCTCTACAGACACAGGGAGAATGAAAATCAGGAACCAGGGTTGTGGGGCAGCGCATGGAGGGTCAGCTGGGTGTCTAACCTGGGGCCACCTAACCTGGGGCCACCTAACTGTCGCTGCGTCTGGCTGCTGCCAGAGTGGGCTCAGACCTGTGACCTCGACTGTGTCTCCTCTCGACCCTCTCTTTTCGTACCCCTGCCTCCAGCAGCCCGGGGCACTCGGGGGTGCACAGTGAGCCCTTGTTGGGTGGAATCAAGAATGTTTCTTCATTTTTCTATTAACCACCTGCAGCCCTCAAGGTTAATGTACAACAGGTCCTTGAACAACATCATTTAATCAAATCTCCTTTTGTGGTAACGTTGATGTGATAACTAGGGGTTTCACTCTTGTTTCTGTCAATTAGCCAATGGTGACTTCGGTTCCCTTACATGTCACTATGTTTGAAGTCGCAGACCTTTCGACCGCACTGAGTGAGCACTCGCTGTAGTTTCTCTGAGGTCACGACATAGCTCAGAACCATCCCTCTGAGTGAGGCTGGCAGGGTGGGGCCCCTCCCCTGAATTTCAAGTGCAGGCACACCTTACAGAGATGGGGCTTGGGCTCCGGACCCCCACAATGAAGCAAAGGCTGCAACAGAGTGAGTGACGTGAACTGTCCGGTTTCCCCATGCATAGGACAGTTACATTTACACTAAGCTGTAGTCTATTAAGTGTGCAATAGCATTGGGTCTAAAAAACCAATGCACATACCTTAAATAAAAATACTTTATTGCTAAAAACGCATACCATCCCCTGAGCCTCTGGCGAGGTGGCCATGTGGCCTGTGAAAACAGCGCTGTGAAGTGTGATGAAATGAGGTTGCCTGTGTACTGTCGGTGTTTGCTTTTAAAAGCACACATTTGTTTCCTGCAGAAACAGGGTGTGACAGGGCCCTCTGCTTGCCCTGGGAGTGGGAGTGTCGCCGTATTGGATGTAGTTGGAAGGCAGACCCGAGGCTGTGGATTACTCCCTCCGGCCTGCTGCCTCCTGCCCGACTGCGACTTCCTGTGTCAGCAGACAGCCAGGGGACACTGTCCTCTGGACTGCGGGTGTCCAGCGTGCTCCCTGTGGCTAGGTCTGCCCTGACAGGGCTCCGGGGGAAGCCAGTGGGCTCGTGGGTGCTGCCATCAGGAAGAATGCCAGGAAGATGGTCCTATACACTGTGAGTGGGTGACAGTGATAAGGCAAAGCTACCCAAGGTGGCTGAAAGGAACCCTGTGCCCCTCTGGAGGGTCAGCTGTGAGGCCTGGAGGACTCGAGGTCCTGCTCAGGCTGTAAATGCCTCAGTCGGCCAAGTGCCTCCTCTCCTCCTTGCCTGCCCGCCTGGTGCCTGTCCGCCCTGCCTCGGTTGGGGAGGGGCTTCCCTTGTGGGCAGCCTTGTACTGGAGCTGGCCTTGCCTACTCCTCGCTAACGATTTCCAAGGCTTCACCCCGCCTGTTTGCGGAAACGCCCAGCCTTTCACATTGGTCTGGGAGCAGGGGCAACCTACCTCAGGGGGCAAAACTCCCCCAGCTCTGCCAGGCCAGGATCCCTGGAAGTCCTAGGACGGGAGCTGCGAGGGGGCTCCAGGCCTCTAAGAGTGAAACCTTGGTGTTAGGGGTGCAGCTGAAGAGATGGTTGCTGATGCCACTCTTACCCTTTGTGGGATAATTAGAGTGTAATCGGGTACACGGATGACCTGGATAAAGCTGATTTTACCTTGGTTCCCAGGAGCTTCCGCACCTGGGCGCTCATTTTCCCCTCTGAAATGATCCTGTGTGTCACAGGGCCCTGTGATAGCAGATCCCATGTGCCCAAACAGGAAACTGAGGCCAGAGAGACTGCTTGGGTTGCTCAGGTTTCCTCGCCTGTCCGTGGCTGAGCTGCGAAGCCCCCAGTGCTCCAAAGCTCCTGCCTGTGTCTGGCTGCCCACCTGGGGAAGCTGCTTCACCAGCAGACGGGGCGGAGAGGGAGGCGCTTTCTCCCGCCTCTCCTGTCCCCTTTTATCAGGGTCCCAGAGAGAGAGTGCCACCCCACTCCAGCAGAGCCTCTTGAAGACATTCCCTGAGTACGTCTCAAGGGTGGTGGCTGTCGGGGTCTTGGGTGGTCTGTGGCCGGCAGGCAGCCTCCCCAGGATAAGAGAGGGGTGGGACTGCACGACAGGGATATAACGGGTTGAACTCCCAACCAGACATGCTCTAGCTCTGAGGGTCTGGAGCCCAGCCTCTGTGAAGCCCCCTGCTTCGTGACCCCGGCAGGGCAGAGGGGTCAGAGGGCTTGGCAGAGAGGTTCTGACCGAATGCGATACCCGAGGGGCAGGCCCGTCCTCAAAGAGGAGACGTAGGTGTGTTTTGGCGCTGACGGGCACTCCTCTGGTGGGCCTGTGGGTGGCCCCTCGGAGCCGGGGCCCTTGTGGAGGCGCGGAGCCCCCTGTGCTACAGCCGACCTGCCGGCCCTGCCTGATGCATTCTTAAGGAGGCAGCCTTCATTTCCAGTTTTTGGGTAGCTAATTTGTTCCTCTACTTGTGATTTCAGATATCACATGAGTAATTCAGAAAATTTCACTGTAGTTAGATAAGCAGGTTAGCTGTCACGCATATGAATAAATTAGCCTCCCCATCCCATGGGGTGTGCGGAGGAGGCCCTGGCTGTGCAGTGGGGTCAGGCCCAGGCCAGCAGAGTGCTCGGCTCCTGGCTTCAAGAGGTGGGTCTGCCGCGGGCCGAGGGGATAATAGGCACTGTAATTTGTCATGGAGGAGCTTGGTTGCTGATCAGAGTGTATTGGTCACGAATGGCTATAAATCACCCCCCACACCCTGCCATCTGGATTGGAGATGTGCCTGGCTGCTTAGCAAGCTCTGACCCCTCCAGTTCAGGAATGCTCAGCAGCGTCCCCCTCGGCGTGCAGGGGGACACTGCGGTACAGGCCCTGCTCCGCTTCCTGGTCCCGCCCACTCCAGGCAGGGAGGTGGGGCGCACATAGAAATTCACCCAATGTTTTATTATTTTTTAATTTTACTAACTGTGTCATATTAGGGAATTTGCCTTCCTTCTTTGAGCCTCGGCATCTTCATCTGTAAATTGGGCACAGTCTCCCTAGGCGGCCTCATCCCCGGGTTCCTCGAGAGGTGAGGAGGAAGTAATGGGCTGGGAAACTTTGCAAGCTACGGAGTACTGCAGGGACATTAAAGCGACTCTGTCTGCTTCCTTCAGGACGGGCCTTCTCCGTGTCCCTCCCCAATGAATACCTGAGAAAAGGCAATGAACCCTGGCCCTCTCCCCACACCCATCTTCTGTGGGAGGACCTCCCTGGTTCCCATGTGCCAGGCCTGTCCCTGACCTCTGTCCTTGCACCCTGGCGTGCCATTGGCGTCCCAAGGACATCTCTGGCTCGTGGTGGAAAATCTTCTGGCCCAGGGAGGGCCTGGCCCTGCTGGTGCCGTCTATCCTGGAAGCTTGTTGTTGAAGGGAGAGGAGTACAGGGACCATAGGCCCCGCCTGAGACCTGGGAAGAGGAGGGTGTGGAAGGTGTGACACTTTTGCTTGTGTCCAGCACAGTGCTGGCAGTGGCCTGTGATCGCGGAGTGCCTGTGAAAGAATGACCAAGCCCTTCAACTCCCCTTGGAAAATGTGGGCTTGTCCCACGTGGGTCCCAGCTGGAGCTCAGCTTAGGCGGAGGGTGGGGAGCAGGGCCTGGCCTTCGGGGTGGGGGTGCAGTCAGTGGCTGGGTTGATGGGGCACTAGCTGAGGTGGGGCTGAGGTCTGGGGTCCCCCAGGGGAGAGGAGGAAGGAGGCTAGAGGGAGAGAAGCTGGGGTGGGGGCAGGGGAGACGACCCACAGCCAGGGCTGCAGGGCCTACCCTGAGAACCAGGAGAGTAAAGGCAGGGGAAGTGGTCATGGACAGCACAGCCCAAGGTCTAATGACACGGGCTCTTGGGTCAGACCTCGGGTCAGACCTGATGCCACCACTGGGCCAGAGGCGTGACCCTCCCACAAAGAAACTGCCATTTTCTTGTCTGTACCATGGAGATGACAGATGTGTCCTGGTGGGGCCTGTGAGGTGGGGTCCGTGTGTGCGCACGCGTGTGCATGAGTGTGTGCACGCTCACGTGTGTGTGAGGGAATAAACACCAACCACCGCCGCTGTCCTTGTCATTGTGCCCAGTACTTCGGTCACCATTGATTTGCCGGTGCTTCTCTGCTCTCCCAAAAGACAGAGCTTTCCCTGGGGGCCTGGGAGCAGCCTGGTGAGGGTGCGTGCCACACACTCCTTCCCCCGCCACAGTCCCCTCCGAGGCCATGGTGAGCATCTTGCACTGCCCAGTGCTTGGAGTCCAGAGCTTTCTTGTTGGCTCCGACCTCTGCCTTAGCCTGTTGCTCTGGCTCAGACCCTCAGGCCCAGCGCAGACGCCTCCAGGGGCGTGTTGAGGGAAGTACGAAGACTGTACCCTCAGAGAGCCAGGCTGGTTTCGTTCGGAGACCACCTGTGAGGGCACCCAGCGCTGGCTGGGCTGAGGCCGGCGGAGGCTGTCCTGGGCTGGTCTCTCTTGTAGGGAGGTGCTGGACCAAGTGGGGAGACCAGACGTGCCCAGTGGGGAGCCATTTGAGGGTCGTGTGCAGCAGGGGTCAGTGAGGCTGAGAAGAAAAGGGGGGTGGGTGGGCCGAGATTCCTGATGCAAGTGTGGCTGCTGAGCAAGCCAGTTACCAGGGTCTTGGCGACAGGTGTTTAATAGGGAAATTATCTGCATATGTATGTTTTTTTTGAAATGATTAATATTCAAGTTAATGTTGGACGCCCAAACTGCAAAAGTGTAACTAGGCAGAAAACTTCTCCAACAACTTGTAATTTTCAGTTCCTTCCCCTGCTTCCTCCCCTCCCCTCTCTGCCCCTCTGTGCCTGCCTGCCCGCTCCAACTCCCAGAAATATCTCTGGGTTCCACATCTCGCCCCACATGGCAGCAGTCCTTGGGAATTCAATCCCTGATGCTTAACTTGATGTGGGCACCTGACCCTCCAGGCCGAAGAACAGCTTCTCTGGGACCAGCCAGAGCCCTTGACCGCCACCTCCTGACGGTTCGCTTCCCCACTCAGGCAGCCTCCTGCCATCCTAAGGCGCAGCTGTGAACAGCCCACCCCCTGCTCTCACCACGCCAGTGTCTCCCTGTTGTATGTAGAGCAAAGTCTGCATTCCTTTTCCTGGAAATCTTCACCAGGACTCAACTAGCTTTGTAAACCCCACACCTCCACTTGCCTTCGCTGAGCCAAAAGTATGCCCCCCACCCCTGCAGAAGGCAGAGTGAATTTACCCTCATCTGCTGCTGCTTCTCACCCTGTAACCCCCGAGGGCGTTCTCCCGGGCTCACTTCCCCTTAACCAAAAGTAATCCCACTTTACTGTTTAGTAAATGAGCCTGGCAGAAGGTAGTCATGATAGTTAGTTTTATTTCTCAGGTTTAGAGCAGGCTGTAAATGTGCCTTCCAGTTTAGAGACTGTTCCCATCCTGTAAAACAGACCTGGAGGAAGGGCATTCACTGATGCTTTGGTTTTATAACCTCTGGCAGATCTGAGGTTCCAGCTGCGAACACTTGTCTAAAGAGGGTTCACTGAACACGTGTCCTGCACACTGGCCTCTGGCAGACGTATCCCATGCTCCAACCACTCGAAGTCACCTGCGTCCTTATTCTCGGCTTGTCTGTGTTCTTACACCTGCATCCTGAGTGCTCCCAGAAGGCAGCCATAGTGTCTTATTAATCTCCATGTTCCAGCACTTAGCATCTACCCACCTCCCGTCTGTCAGTCCATCCATCCATCCATTCATCCATCCATCCAGTTAACCAATATTTATTGAGCTCTTCATGAGTTTTAAATGCTCCGCTAAGTGCTGGTAGTAAAGTGGCTAACGAACCCAATCCATTTCCTGTTCTCAGGAAGCTCCTTGTCTAGTGGCAAGGGAGAAAGGCACACAAGCAGTGACCATGTACAGGCCGGTCAGGGGGCTGGGAGCCAGAGGAGGCAGAGACCCAGATAGGGTGGGAGGGACAGAGCGGAGGGGTCAGAGAAACATTCCAGGACCAGTGATGTTTAGGGCAGGCAAACGCACGGGACCGGGGCTTTGGGGTCAGGTGGCTGTGGAGGTAAGCCCTGGTCCGCAAGGGCTGGGGCTGTGGACCTGCCAGCTGACCTCTCTGAGTGTTGTTCTCATCTCTGGGCTGGAGGCTGTTACTTATATCTGTTTCATCTGGTCACTGTGAGATCTAATGAAGTAATGTTTGGAAAGCACTAAGCATAGTGTCTGCACTTGGTATGTGCTCCAGTCTCTAGCTGTAAGCTGAGGCCTGAAGGGTAAGAAATAACCAAAGGTTGAGAGAAAACTCACTGTCTGCTCCAAGTTGTAGGACCGGCAGGAGCAGGACCCAGGAAGGTGTGGCAACCCTGTCTCTCTCCGGTGGGCATCCTCCTGCTGTCTCCTGCCTCTGGGAGGAGCGTGAGGCAGTGATGCTGGGGAGGTGAGACAGGGGCTGAGCCCGGCGGAGTGAATACAGTGATGCCAGGGTAGCTGGTTGGGGCAGAGTAGCACATGCTCAGGAGGGAGAGGCCGGGGTCAGCCAGGAGGGGGCACCATCTGAGAGATCTGGAGTGGGTGTTCTGAAGCGGGTGGCTTAGCCTCCTGGGTGTCACTGGAGGTGGGCAGAGAGAGCCAGGATTTTCCTCTGTCTGGCACCCAGGGGGAGGTCCCCAGACCTCTGCTGCTGACTCGCAGATGTGCCCCCAACCACTGACAGGGAGAGCGGGCACCTTTCGCAGGTGTGGCTCGACGAAAACAGCCACATCCTCTTCCTCTCTACCTCCTTGCCGGTCAGGGGCAACCAGAGGACTTTCTCCTGGGAAGGCCAGTGGACCGCAGGCTGAAAGCAGAAGGAGGGAAGGGGGAAGGAGGGGAGGCGGGAGAGGTGAGGGGTCTGCAGGTCTGGGTGGGAGAGCTTTTTTAAGCTCTCTTTTTAATTTTTCTTTTTAAAAAATCCTCATCCGAGGATATATTCATTGATTTTAGAGAGAGAGGAGGGGGTTGGGGCGGGGGAGAGAAAGAGAGAGAAACATTGATGTGAGAGAGAAATAGTAATTGATTGCCTCTCATATGTGCCCTGACTGGGGATCGAACCCACAACCTTTTGGTGCACAGGATGATGCTCCAACTAACTGAGCCACCTGGCCAGAACTGGGTGGGAGAATTTTTAAGGGTGGACCCAGCTGCAGTTCAGGGTGGGGGGGATGCTTAAAGAGTGAAAGGAGGAGAAAGAAGATTTGAAGAATTTTTGCAATGCTTTATGAAAGATTCTTTCTTTGGAGACAAAGGCTTAGTTTGCTTCACAATGATTAATATATTTAACTTTTGAACTGGTACTTTGTTGAAAGCAAAATTATACCCAGACTGGGCCCGGAGGCAGGCCAACTCTGCATGGCTTACTCGCTGGGGCGCCCAGCCTGGGTAGTTGGGCATGTGCACGGCCGCACGCCTGCTGAGCCAGTGGTCACACCTGGAGCCCACACACAGCGCCATTCCCCTTGGAGCATATGGGACTGAGGGCAAAATCCCACTGACTGTTTTCCCAGCCATAGCTCCAGAAGGTTAGAAATAAGCCTAAAGCAATTTTGGGACATGTAACTGTAAGGATATTTTATAATAGTTGTCTTTTTTTTTTTAAGATTTTATTTATTTATTTTTAGAGAGGGAAGGGAGAGGGGAGAGAGAGAGAGAAACATCAATGTGCGGTTGCTGGGGGACATGGCCTGCAACCTAGGCATGTGCCCTGACTGGGAATCGAACCTGCGATGCCTGGTTCGCAGCCCGCGCTCAATCCACTGAGCCACACCAGCCAGGGCAATAGTTGTCTTAAAATGTATAACTCAAGAAGGAAATCCAGAAAAAAGGTCAGAATAATTAAAAAAGTACAAAATATCAAAACAATGGAATATTGCCAAAATAGTCCATTTAGAAAAACTGCATTATTCTTTTTCTTTAAACAATTTTTATTTATTTTTAGAGAGAGAGGAAGTAAGAAAGAGAGGGAGAGAAACACCAATGTGTGGTTGCCTTTTGCACGCCCCCTACTGGGGACCTGGCCTACAACCTAGGCATGTGCCCTGACTGGGAATTGAACCAGTGACCCTGTGGTTCATAGGCCAGGCTGAGCTACACCAGCCAGGGCAAAACACACACACACACACACACACACACACACACACACACACACACACACTGTATTATTCTAAAAGCCTGCATTGCTAGGAAAGATTAAAAAAAAAACCCCAGAGCACAGTGAACTGAATCTCTACATGAAAGATCTTAGAGATGTATGAAAGAGGCTGAGAAAATTAGGCAAGCAAGCGGTAATAAAACTGAATATATAAGACAGAAAAAATTGGGTATTGATGGATAAAACCAATAATTCAGCCTTTGAAAAAATCTACAGAGCCATTAGTCCAAATGATCAAAGAAAGAACAGATATATAAATAAATAAAAGCAGAAATGAAACATGAGAGGCAACAAATAATGTAACAGAGGTTTATAGGATTTGGGAAGAATGTTGATTTCATTTACGTGAATAAGTTTGTAGATATGGACATCTCGCTGCAGAAAGTCCAGGGGTCGGCCCCTGAGGCCACCAGCGCACTTGCACATGAAACCTGTCTTCTTGGTTCTGTCACTGAGTTATGGGTTGAATAGTGTCCCCCTCGCCCCCAAAGACATGTTGAAGTCCTAACCCCTGGTGCCCATGAAGGTAACCTTATTTGGAGACGGGTCCTTTGCAGATATAATCGAGTTAAGACGAAATCCTTAGCATGGCCTGGACTCAGCATGACTGACGGCCTTAGACGAGGAGGGAACACTTGAACACAGACACACAGGGAGAATGCCATGTGATGAGGGGGCAGAGACGGGAGTGAGGTCCCTGCAGGCTAGGGAGCTCCACGGAGGGCCGGCCACCATCAGGAGCCAGGAAGATGTCGGCGAGGAGTCTGCCCCAAGCCTCAGAGGGAGCCCGGCTCTGCCGACACCCAGCTGTGGACTGCTGGCCCTCAGAACTCTGAGGGAAAAAAATTTCTCTTTTAAGTCACTCAGTTGGCGGCTTTTTGTTACAGTAGCCCCAGGAGCCCAGTACCGGTTCTCTCCACACGGCGGCTTTTGGGCCCCGTCTACCACCCTCCGCAGGCCTGTACTTCCACTGTTGGTCTTCCTGATCCATCACCCGCAGTGCAGGGTGTACCGTCAAGGGCGTATCTGTCCATCTTTCCTGCATCTGCTTGTGGCCACGGTGTTTCAGCGACATACTCATGTTGGGCTGCTTAGTTGATTCATTTAAAAAGTATCAGTTCTATAGGAATTTTGTGTATCTCCTAATAGTCTTTTGCTACCAAATCTATGGTAATATAATTCTTGCTTAAATTTTGTTTTTGTTTTGTGTGGACAATAAACACAAGGGAAATGTTTTAGCTTTTACTATTTAGGGTCAGGGCTCGGTAAGGTTTTTGTGAGGGTTTCTACGGGCAGAACTGCGTCTTCATTCTGTTTGGGGGTAATCCACGGCCACTCTCAGGGGCTGGTTATGTAGGCAGGAGAGGCCCACACATGAACTTGGCATTGGGGACACGGAGGTGACCTGGCACTCTTGGTGGGTGGCTGGACTTGCAGCCTGGGGCTGCCTTGGCCCCTGGGCGGGTGTCAGTGCTGCTCTCATGGGTCACCCATCTCCCTCCGCCCGAGTGGGGTGGTGCAGCCCCCAGCCCGAGAGCAGCCAGGCTTCCACTGGGCCCGAGCTGGTCCCTGCACCAGGGCCAGGAACCTGGCCAGGAGGGCCCTCGTCCAAGCACCAAGTACTGTGTGTTCGCTCTTCACTTTGATTTCTAGCCCCTGTCCAGCCATTAGAGTGAGCACATCCATCACCTTACAGCTCCTGCCCCCGAGCCTTCACGATTTAAGAGGACTTTGCTGAAATACGCTCTAGTAATAGAGGCCATAGGTCCCAGTCCTCACCTGCCCTTCTCTGGGCTGGAATTGCTAACTTAGCCAGTCTATTTGTCCCATCTTCGTCGGCCATGAGGGGGGAGCCCTAAATGCCCATAAACCAAGCAGCATGGGAAAGGGGTGAGCAGCTCAGAAATAAACCACCAGCCTGGTGCTGTGTGTTCTGACTCTGAGACCAGGATGCAGGCTGGCTCCTCCAGCCTTGTCCTAGGAGCCTGACCTGGCCCGCCTGCTGTGGGGATGGCGAGGGCACTGTGCCCTGGTATATTCCAGAAGGAGCACTGTGCTGGATGGGGTGTGGCCTTGCCCACACACATGTGCCCACCATCTGCCTCCAGGGCAGTGGTCTGTGAGGTTGCCAGTGCCTCTTTCTCAGCCCTGTATGTACCCTGAGGGGGGGACTCTGCAGAAGCAAAAGCTTTCCATGCAGCATCGTGCTGAAGACTCATGGACACCTGACAAGTCAGGTGTATATTTATTCCTGGTTTCCAGGTGTCAGAGCCAGAAGGTGGCAGAGCTGGGGCTTGAACCCAGGAGTCGCTGACTCCAGAATCTGTGCTTTTAAGCAACTATAGCCCTCACTCCATCATTCGGGTGGGCGTGGCCAGAAGGGAGGCCAAGTCTCAGGTCCCTCTGGAGCCCAGCCAGACCTACCCAGAGGGAAGACAATGCCCACAGGTCCAGCCAGCTCTGTAGGCCAGTAGCCTGGGGAGTCAAAGGCCAGTAGCTGGGGCTGCTCCCCCAAAGCTCCCCACATTCCACCGGCCCTTGAACCCCAGTGCCTGCCATCCTCAGAGACCAGAGAGGTGCCCCAATGACCAGAGGGAGTTCATCTCACCTTTAGCCTGGCCCCCGAGTGACCCTACCCACAGACTTAGAGGATGACCCTGGGGTGTTCAGCTTCCTTGGCCCCCTCTCCCCATGCTCAGCCCACTGGACCACAGCCTGGAACTCATGATCTGAAACAGTGACTGACACCCCCCGACCTGCCCAGACACTGAATCCACCCAGGACCTGAGCTGCTACATTTTAGAGCTGGCAAACACCCATGCAAGTTTCTCTTCTCTGCATAGATGGGCACCAAGCAGGGCCAGGGGGATGCTGCAGCCAGGCTGTAAGTTAGACATTCTCCCAGAAGGGCCACATGTGGAGAGAAGCGGACTGACTGCTTGGAGACGCTGGGGAAACTCTGGGAAGCTGAAACCCTGTGATTTAATCTCGGGAAGCTGAGTCCGATTCTAGATCTTCCTCATGCTGGTTTGCTGTCTCTATTCCACAGGACAAACCACAGCAAGCGTGGACTTGGGTCCTTTGAACTTCTCTCGTCGCGCCTTCCATCCCAGGCGGGAAGCCTCAGCGGGGCTCAGGACTTCTGGATGCACTGAGTGACTGTCTCAGCGTGTCCCTAAGGGACCTGTAACCTGCTGTGAACGTGGGGGAGTGAGCAGTGCATTTGGGGAGGCTGATCCCTCAGCTCCCCACAGAAGGTCATCCAAGAAGTTTTTGAGCTGGGTGCCCCCACTCGGCTCTGCACTAGCAGCAGCTGAAGTGTGGGCCCAATTCTGCCACCATCAGAGGGGCCAGTCCCCCCCACCCTGCCCCACAGCTGCTCCCTCCGCAGACAGACACAGGTCTGCAGTCTCCACCCCTCGGGGGTGGGAAATAGGATGCGCTAAATATGCAGTGACAACAGCCGTCTCTGGGGGTATTTTTAAGGGTGACAGGACCTGAGAATCATTAGTGCCAAAACTGCGGGTCTCAACTTATTTTTCAAACACAGGTGCCACATCTCCTGATGCTCCAGTGCATACCTCAGGCCACCTCCTCAGTCACACCCCTGGCAGCTACTCAGTGCTGGGGACATGGGCAGATGTCATCCTTGGGTTCATACACACGAGGCCCCCAGACTTCCTTGTTCCCACTCAGACAGAGCTTCTGGTCTGAAGGGCGGGGCTCCTGCCTCGACCACATCTCCTGCCAGCTCGGTGTGTCTTCCATGGGGCCCACCCGAGGGAATGGAGATTTTGGGGGCCCTGTGGGCATGAAGGCCACACTGGCAAAGGGAGCCCCACACGGAGCAGGTGTGACTGACCCCTCTGGCCAGTGTCCAGACTCAGGCTGCAAGGACCTGAGCTTGACCAGCACCCACTGCCTCAGTGTTTCCGGGCTCCAGAGGAGGGGCCAGCCCTCTGGTTTGCTGCGTGCCTGAGAGGCCTTGTGAGCACTCTGGTTTGGCCCCGGGTCAGGTTAGCGGCCACCACAGGCTCTGGAGCAGAGACGGGACAGGATCTGATCTAAGTTTCACCAGGTCCTTGGGTGGGGAATCGGACTGGTTTCCTCTTGCTGCTGTAACAATGCACACGTGTCACCTCCCAGTCTTGGAGGTGGGAAGTAGGACCGGGTGTCATCGGCCTGAAGGCAGGGCTTGGGCAGGCCGGGTGCCTGTCTGGAGGCAGTGTGGGCCCTGGCTCACTGTGGGGTGGCAGGATGTTTGCATGTGGTTGTGGGACTGAGGTCCCTCCTTCTTACCGACTCCCAGCGGGGATGCCCTGAGTTCCTCCAGGACACCCGCTCACCCTCACATGGAGCCGCCTACATCTCAGAGCCAGGGATGGGTGCTGAGCCCTGCTCCCGCTGCCTCCCCTCTGACCTTCTTCCATGGTCACGCCTCCTTCACTAGGCCACCGTCCTCCTCCAGGGCTATCCCTCCCTGTCTTTACCCTTAATCCCATTTACAAAATCCCTTTTGCTATGTAAGGCAACAGATTCCCAGGCTCCAGAGATTAGTGCTGGGATGGGGTGGGGTGGGGACTATGGGTGGGAGCTGGGGGGCCAGGAGGGGGCTGGGGCACTAATCTAGCAGGAGGGGGGTAGCTTGGCCCAGGGTTGGGTACAGGATGGCGGTGGAGCAGAGCACAGCGATCAGATTCTGCGTGTGTTTAGAAGGCAGAAGTGGCAGGCTCTGCTGACAGACTGGGTGTGTGTACAAGAGAAAGGGAAGTGGCAGACAGGCTGGCGATGGCCTGAGTGTCAGCCCTCAGGGAAGCGTGGGGGTGGGCAGGGGTATAATTTGGGATAATGCCCTTTACCCTGATGGAGAGGGAAGCATTGGGGGATTTGAGCAGAGGGGTGACGTGACCCAGTTTACGCTTCACCAGGGTAGCTCTGGCTCCCACGTTGCTGCAGGAGGGCAGGGACAGAAGCGGGGGCAGTGGCAGGGGGGTGCCATGGTCTGGGTGAGAGGCCACAGTGCATGGTGGTCGTGTGGCTGCCTCAAGGGACCCTTGGTCTATCTTCTTCTGCTCCAAATGGGGATACTGAAGGGCCTGAGTGGAAACCCTCACTGAGAGCCCCGGGTCCTGGTGGCCTGGCACAGCGCTGCCCAGTGCCGTTGCCCTGGGTGGCGTCTCTTCCATGTGCTGTCTGGAGTGGACCCTTGCTTTGAAGGGCGTGTGTGTGGCTTGAAGGTCAAGTATGCTCTGCCGTGTTGTCCGCGCCCCTGCCCCACTCCAGCACCTTCTCCTCCGCCAACCCCTCCCACCTTCTCCTTCCTTTCCTATCAGGCTCCTCTTCCTCCTCCTTTCCCTCCTGTTTATCCCCCACCCCACCCTGGCAGAAGGAGGCATTGCAGGCGGTTTGGGGGCAGCTGGAGTCCATCTGTGGGAGGCAGGAGGACACGAGGCCCGCTGGTCTTCCTGGCCCAGGTCTCTGGCTCCTAGGGATGGGGTGGGAGACCCAACTGCCTATGTGGGGGAGCCCTAGGGACAAGACCCCCTTCGGGGCTTCTGTAAGCCGAGGGGACCTGCTGGGAGGAACGCCCGTGACTGCGACCTTCACAGGGCTCCTCTTGCTCGGCTCTGTGGTAAGCAACGTCATTAAGATGAATGTGTGTTTTGGTAGAGGGTGTAAATATATGAACAGTGTCCTCTCCGGCCCCATACATCACCCTGCGTTTGCTCAGTGCTGGCTGGTGAGCTGGGAGGCCGGCGTTGCCATTGGAGGCTGTGAGTTTAAAGTACATTAAAGGAGTTTACTGAAAACTCTTGGCAAACAGATAAAATACAATTACTCTAATTCCCAAGGCATTGCAGGCAGAATGTCCTGAAAACCTGCAGTGTAATAATTCACAGGCAGCCGTGGCAGGCAGCCTTTGAGGCATCAGAAGCACTGCTTTTGTAAACTTCAGAGGCAGCCAAGAGCTGTCCCCTGGGAGGCCTGCGTCCTGTGTTTTATTAACCTCCCCGTTCCTGGCTGGTGAGCTGCAGGGGGAATGAGCTGGTGGGGCTGGCTCCTGCCCTCCTGAGCTCTTCCGGGGTCGCCACGCGGGGGAAGGGATGAGACCTCATTTTCTCTGGCTACATCCTCCCTGTCCCTGTGACCTTCAGCAGGCTCTGCTTGCCAGTCACCTGACAGGAGGGAGGATTCTCATTGCTTGTGAAGTGTCCAGGACTCTCAGGCTTTTCCTGGGAAACGGAGGCTTTTGGTGGGACTCTGGGAAGGAGGAGATGGTGATTTGGTGTGTCAGCTTCCCAGAGGATTTGCAGTTGATTTATAAGCTGCACACAGGGGACAGTGGGCAATTCCTGACTCAGAGGTGGAGCTGCCACCTTGTGGGCCCCACAGATGCTCTGGTCTGCCTGGCTCACCCCCATGTGCCAGGGAGGTGTCAAGTGCCGCTGGAGCCTGCAGACTCCAGGTGCCGCTGAGCACCTAGAGTCCTGGGGGGGCCCCATGCTGTTCTCCAGAGCCCAGGGAGAGCCAGGGACTTCCTGGGCAGGGCCCCCGGCAGCCTAGCCTCTGGGTGTTTACATGGTCGGAGGTGGATGACAGCCAGAGTGCCAGAGCTTTGGGGGCCTTGGACCCTGGTTTCTTGGAGGGGCAAGGGAGGATGGATTTCCTCGAGCAGGTTCTTGTCCCTCAAGCCGAGAGCTTGCCCACCTCTCAAAGGCTGGGCCTGGGTGTCCTGTGAGGAAGACCATGGACAGGCCCAGGGCGCATGTGCAGGGTGAGCAGGGGCCTCCAGGAGGTGATCCAGAGAACAGGTGGGGCTATCGGAGGGCCGAGGCTGGGGCAGCCCAGGCCCAGGTTCCCAGAACAGAGCAGACCCTTGGGGGAGAAGGGCCTCTGTGAACATCGCACACTGAATCCACGAGAGGTCAGTTGCAACAGCCAGGCCCCAGGCAGTCACGTGAGCTGAAATGTTTGTTGGGGGAGCTGCGGGGTGGCTGAGGAAGGCGTCAGCTGAGATGAAAGTTCAGAGGAGTCGATTTCTGGAACCTACCCTCCAGTTGATATTTCACTGGGAAATTGCGCTGAGCTTGTGTTGCAAAAATAGAATAATAATAGACAATACCACCCTGAGAGCAACAACGGGGTCTGTGCAGCACACACCTTCGGGGCCCTGAGAGCCGCCTGAGGCCCAGGGGGAGCCGGTGCCCTGGCTGCCTCCTCGGTAGGCCTCAGGCCTCAGGCCCTCCAGCCGGAGTCTGGCTTTGGTGTCTGTAAACTTGACCACTTGTTTTCTTTTTCTTCAAGGTTCTATATGAGGCTTCTGGCAGCAAATGACTATCTCTGCTCACAGCCTCATAGTTAGGTGTCTACTTGGAGGGCCCCGTTGGGTGTGGGGATTGGGAATACCTGGGGGGCTACATGGACTTAGGCCCGGCCCTCCTTCCAGTCCCAGGTGTGTAGGGGCCTGGGAGATTGACAGTTTGGCTGAGATTTAATTGCTCTGGAACAACAGTGGGCAGAGTCTCTCATGGGAGACACAGAAAGTAGACCCACTTCGCTCAGCTGACCCTGTCCCAGCCTCAGCCAGCGCGTGAGGGCGGCCATCTCACCGCTAGCGAGCCTGTGTAGATGGTGTGTTTGAAGTGGCTGTTCGACGGGCCGCGTGTCACTCTGGCGTTAGCTGCAGTAGTTAAGCGTTCAGAGATAATGAAGTGTAAATATGCCTCCGGAACATGCCATGGCCCCTGAAAGTGAACACCCGTGGAGAAGAATGGCTGCAGGAAGATCATGGAGAGTATTAATCATGTGTGTTTGTGTGCGGTACAGATGGTGAGGCAGGTGCTGGGTGCCGTCGGCAGCCACGCCGGGGGCCAGCAGGACAGTGAATGGGGCTGGCTTTGCCCGTCCCACTGGGGACATTGCCTTGCCTGGGCCCCGAAGTTTCCCATGGGAGGTTTGCTGATGGAGAAACAGAGGCTCAGAAAGTTCGGAAGCCTGTCCAGGTCACAGCAGGCTCAGAGGCCCAGCAGGGCCTCCAGCCTGCGCAGCCTGACTTTGATCTTCTGGCTCTTCACCAGCTGCCCACAGTGGACTTCCAGACTGCCCTGCCCACTGGTGTCCCTAGGGGGCTTCTACCAGTCCCTGCACATTTTTCCTGACCCTCTCCCTCACGGCCCCTCACGGCCCCCTCCCACCCAAAGACAGAAGGAGCCAGTGATTATTATTTTTTACTCAAGTGTGAATTACCAAGTGCCTGTGTGCGCCAGGCGCCGGGGTTACTACTCACACTTGTGAAACTGACCTCTCAGCAGCAAGCAGACAGCCGCCAGGTAGATGTGTAGTTCCCAGCTGTGAGCAGGGCTGGGAGGGCAACCTGAGAGTGAGGGGAGGCTGGGAAGTGATGGTAATGACAATGACAGATGACACTAATTGTTACTACATGCTCCCCAAGGCTTGGACCCTTGAAGGGGACTATGTCCTTTTACCCAAAGAGCGTTATGAATTCGCCCCATTTCATAGATGAGGAAGCAGAAGCAGCCCCGGGCGGGTAGCTCAGTTGGGCGTTGTTCTGATGCTCCAAGGCTGCAGGTTCAATCCGGGTTAGGGCACATATAGGAATCAACTGATGAATCCATCAGTGGGTGGAACAACAATTGGTGTTTCTCCCTCTCAAATTGATACATTAAAAAAAATGGAAAATTAAATAAGAAAAGGAAGCAGCGGCACAGAGAGATTAAATCATTTGTCCCTGGCCACAGAGCTTGTAAGCGGCTGACCTGGGATTTGAACCAGAAGTCTGACTCCAACTTCTCTGCTGCTGCACCCTCTCTGCCTTACTGCCTGCCACAAAAGGAGGAGTCAATTTGGATTACACAGGAGGTAGGAAGGACTTCCACAGGAAGCCTTGTTTACACTGGGCTTGAGCAGCAGCTGCCCGGGTGGGACAGCAAAGAGCGCAGGGACTTCAGGGGACAGGGAGCATCCATGGGCACGGGGCTGGGAGAGCTGGCCGGTGAGTGCACTTAGGTCAGGGGCCCAGGCTGGGGAGCTGTCAGTCCCCGCCCGACAAGCCCCGGGAGGGAAGCCGTGCCAGCAGTTTAAGCAGGGAGTGACAAGAACCAATCAATCTTTCTTCCCATGAGTGATTCTTCAGTCTCCTAGGAGGGACTTCAGCTGGTTTGGAGCCGAGGTCACCAACAGGTCAGAGATAGAAGGGACGGACCCTGCGGAGTGACCGCGAAGCCCTGAGCAGCGCAACAGTGGAGAAGTAATTTAAGGTGTGTGTGTGTGTGTGAGAAAATGGCTTCCTTCAGACAAGGCCAGAAAGCTTCGTGTGTCCCCTGTGGAAATCGCTCTGCTGTTCCCGCTATTTACTGCCACGGGCTGGTGTCTGCACGTCGGGTTCTGTTCGTCTTTTCCCTCGAGCATCAGGGGCAGCACAGATGCCGTCTGCTGCTCTCCCTCTGACTGTCATTCGTGAAGCTTTCCTGGGAGTTATTAGTATTATTATTTTTAACTTAATCTTTATCGTATTTATTTCCACTACCATTTAGTACCCTCATGCCCCTGTCCCCAGCAGTCGCCACACTGTTGTCCATGTCCGAGAGTCCTCTGTCCTTTTTGCTCAATCCCTCCACCTCCTACTAGCTGTCATCTGTGCTCCATCTATGAGTCTGTCTCCGTTTTGCTTGTTAGTTCAGCTTGTTATTTTTTTACATTGCCTTATCAATGTTCTTCTTGCTTGCATAGTAGCTTCTGGGAATTTTCAATGGATGAGCAAACAAAGGCCCCGTGTGTCCTGATAGTGCCCTGAAACATCCGTCTTCAAGGGACATGCAGGTGCTCTGGCTGGGTGGCCCAGTGGGTTGGAGTGTCGTCCCATATGCCAGAAATGCGGCAGGCCGGTGCCCAGTCTGGGCGCGTGCAGGGGCAGCTGATCCATGTTTCTGTCTTGCTCCCTTCCTCTCCTTCTCTCAGATGGGTAGACAAAGGACGGAAAAGCAAACATGCAGGCACGCCTCAGAGACATTGCTGGTCTGTTCCGGACCGCTGCAATAAAGCAAACACTGCAGTAAAGTCTGTCGCACACACGTTCGGTTTCCCAGTGCGTGTCAAAGTTATGTTTGCACTGTGCTGTGGTCTATTAGGTGTGCAGTAGAATCATATCTAAAAAAAACAATGTACATGTCTTAATGAAAATATACTTTATTGCTAAAAATGCCGACCATCACCCGAGTCTTTGCTGAGCTGCAATCTTTCCACTGGTGGAGGTCTTGCCTCCGGGTTGGTGGCCCCCGACGGATCAGGGTGGCGGTCGCTGAGGGCTGAGGTGGCTGTTGCAATTTCCTAAAATAACATGACGACACAATTTGCCACATCGATTGACCCCTTCTTTTCGTGAACGGTTTCTCTGTAGCAGGCAGCGCTGCGTGTTTGGTGGCATTTTACTCACAAACTTCTTTCAAAATTGGAATCAATCCTTTCAAACCCAGCCACCGATAACAAGGTAAATAGAAACAGTAATTCTTCAGTGAGGGGATAAGGCCCCTCCCCCACTGCAGGGCAGGCCCGTTTGGCGAGTTGGCGTTGGGTGTGTGAGTAGAACACCGAAGTCCAGGGCAGGCTGGGTGTAGAACGGGCATCTGGTGGCTGGAACAGAGTCCCTTTTCAGACTTCGAAGTGGGAGGGGAGAGCCAGGACATGTCACACTCACACTCATGGGGTGCAGGGCCGGGTGTGGCAGGCGGGGTGTGAGGGTCGGCTGTGCTGAGCTCTGTGGGTGGGTGGGTGGGGTGGCCCCTGAGACAGGACAGTCTGTGATCGAGGTCGACAGGGGCAGGGACATCTGTCTCTGGGGGAACTGTCCCCCAGCCTTGGCTCATCGGACAGATTTCAGCCCCGAGGAAGCAAACACACAGATGAACATGGGCCTGTGGAGCGTGAATCCCAGGTGCCCTGCGGCTTGGAGGGGAATGGCTCTGTTTGTAGCCTGGAAGGATGGGTCCCTTGGTGTTAAAAATTAAAGGCTACAATGCCTAACTCAGTGGCTGCCCTGTCCTTAAAGCAGGAAGAGATGGGGGTTGAGGTAGTGTCCAGTTCTGCCCAGGCAGGGGTCTTTGCGGGGAGCGATTTTGGTTGGTGCATTATTTTATCAAGCTGAGGGAGATGGCCAGGGTCTGAGGCTGCGACCTGAATGGGTGGAGAGCTGGGCACATGCAACACACTCTTCACAGAAATGGAAATATAGTGATCGTTTAGTTGAAGAGGTGAGAGGAACTGAAGTTGTCAGCAGTGAGACAGTGGAAGTCTGGGAGTGCTTCCTGGAGGAGGCAGGCCTTGAGCTGGACTCTATGACTGTCAGGATGTTGATCCCTAAAGTCCCGAAGGTCCCAGCAGAGGTCTGGCTCTGGGCTCCACATGTATGGATCCTCATGAGGTTCCATGAACCAAGGTTCAGACGCCAGCCCTTCAGACCAAGCACAGACTGCTCATACTGTCCACCAAGCTCTGGGGCAGCGGTTCCCCGCCTGAAGGCTCTGGAGTTCCCACATGGATGGAGAGGCTTAGAGGCAGGGGTGTGTGGAAGACTGGGGCTACAGCTGTTTGTGGTGGCCCTTCTCCAGGGCAGGGAAACATGGTCAATTGTCAACAGTGGAGGCAGTGGTGGAGCTTAGAGGTTCCCAGAGACACCCTCAGCCACCCCTTAGCTCTGCCACTGTTCTCAGGGCTGGTCTGGGGCCACTGCTGGGCTGAGGGATGCTCTGGTGTTCTGGCCCCCTCTTCTGTTCCTCTGTTGACACACACAGTCTCGCACGTTTTCCACCCACTGAGGTCTGTCAGCAACCTTGCAGAACCTGCTGTTCTTCTCCGTCTGTTCGAATACCTACCTGCTCCCCTTCAGGGCCTTCCCCGCTTCCTCTTCCACTCACCATGGGCTCCACATGCACAGGGCTTCCCGGCCCACCCCCGGTGGTCTCCTAGCATGTAGAGAGGGCCTGGCCCGGAGCAGGCGCTCAGTGAGTGGGTGCAGGGCGGAGGGGTGGAGCTTCCCTAGCCCTCCAGCCTGGGGGCTCCTGTGGTTTTTACGAACTCCAGTTGCAATTCTTGAGTTCACTCTTGTAGCAGGTTGAAGGGTGTCCCCGCATGAGTGACGTCCATCCAGAACCTGAGTGTGACCTTATTCAGAAACAGGGTCTTTGCAGGTGTGATCGGGTGAGGATGCTGCGATGAGACCGTCTTGGGTTTTAGGGTGGGCCCTGAATCCAGGGATGGTGTCGTGAATGATGAGGAGAGGACGCAGAGACACACGAGACGCGACGTGGAGGTGGAGGCCGAGATGGGAGCGGCGTGTCCCAGAGCCGTGGGAAGCTGTGAGAGAGGCACGCAGCAGGACCCCTCGGAACCTCCCAGAGGAGCCACCCCGGCCGACACCTTGACTTTGGGTTTCCGGCCTCCTGACCGTGGGAATGAGTGTCTGTCGTTTCACGTCACCCAAATTTGTGCAGATTTGTTACAGCAGCCCTGAGACACGAATACAACCCCCACGGTCAGCATTTCGTGAGCTCGCCCCTCTCCCTGGAGCAAGCCTCTGTCAGGCAGGAGAAAGCCTGAGTCACCGCTGTACGCCCAGTGCCTCGCACACGTGCGACCCACTGCCCTGGTTTGCCCAGGACTGATGGGTGTCCTGAGGTGTAGGACTTGCAGAGCTACGATGCGCTGCTTGCCGGCATGGTGCCTGGCACTGGGTCAGCGCTCCGTGTGGCTGTGTCTCCTGTGTGTGGAGAGTGCACAGGCCGGGCCGGTGCAGGCTGGGATCCTGTGCAGGGTCCAGGGTCAAGCTGGAGTCGGGTGAAGAGGCCTGAAGACTCTGCGGGGCTTCTCCAGGGGGCCCAGGCACTTCCACTCGAGGCCTTACTCCCAAGCCCTCCCAAGGGGACCTCACACCCTGAGGCTGCAGCCAGCACCTCTGAGCCCAGGGAGCCTCGTCTGACGGTGCGGAGAAAGCCCTGGGGTGCCCACAGTCACCTCCCCCCATCGAAAGTGCTGAATGGCGCTGATTGCCCAAACCAAAGGCATTATGCTGCAATGACTGTTGTAATTAAAAATATTACCATCTGAAAGAGACTGGAACATGGGAAACCATTGCAATGACTTTTAAAGCCTCTAAAGCATGTTTTTGAACCAGAGAAAAGCGCCTTTGTGTGGAGTGTTTTAAAAAGAGGGCGTCTGTGAGTGGACGTCTGTGATTGGGCACCTGTAGGCTCCGAAGAGCGTCTCTGCCGAGCCGGGCCTGGGAGTCTGCTTCTCGGACAGGTGGGTGGCGGCTGTGGAGATGTTCGGTCAGAGCGTGGCAACAGACTGTTGGATGGCCCAGGCCGAGATGCAGCCCTTGGACATATATACGGGCAGAGGGGAGTTGGCTTTGAGGGCCAGGCTGGGCTGGGATCTGACAGAGGAACATTTTTCCGAATGTGTGGCAGCTGGAACTGGTGCGTTGCTTCCCTCTGTCTTCAGGAAGGACAGTGGACTGGTGGGAGGAAGGGGGCAGTGTCTGGGCCCGCAGGTGCAGGGCCTCCAGACGGCAGTAGGAGGGTACAGCAGCCCTGGGGTGGCAGGCTCAGGGAAGGCCTGGGATGGCCGGACCTGGGTGGCAGAAGACCATGGACTTGGCAGTCTGGGGCCCCTTTGCTCAGGGCACAGGGCACTGAGACAGACAGACTGGTGGCTGTGGAGCTGGAAACAGGCAGGAATAGCTCTTCTCTCCTAGGCACTTCCCACTGCCCCGTGTCCCCGCCCCACACAGTACAGGGAGGAAACCGAGGATCAGAGCAGAAGCGCTGGGCTGGGCTCTGGACCCCCCTCCAGGGTACTGTGCCCTTCACCTTGGGCCTCGCTGGTGTCTGCTGAGTGGGCTGTGCTTGGCTGGCAGGGTCTTGGGTCAGTGCTGTGTGTGCTGGCTCTCGACTTGGACGGACCCCTCTCTGCCTTCTGTCCCACCTCGATTTCACTGACACAGAGTCCTCGTACGACCCTCTGCAGTAAGCAGCATCACTCCCGTTGTGTAGATGAGAAAACGGGAGCCCTTGCCTGTGTGGATTGGGAACCAGGGGGTTCGACCCTTTCGGAGACGGCGCCAGGTCCCTGAGAACCTCCCCCGTCCCCCACACCCTCACTCCACCCCCACAACCCCCACCGACTGGAGTGAGGGCCACACTGGCTGTTCATGTGTGGCCTCCCAGCCAGGTCTCATGTTACACACACACAAGGCTTTGTGTGGGTGTGTTTTCAAACACGGGTGCTATCGTTTGGCAGTTACTGTTTGCAGATTGCTTCCTTCACGGGACAATATGTCTTGGAGATATTTTCTTGCCAACACCTTACTTTTAAAAAAATGTCATTGCACGTTCCCTAGTATTTTTTACTATCAAATATATACTAGTGCCATAGACTGAAGGACTGTGTTCCTCCAAAATCCATACATTGAAACCTACCCCCCAGGTGTTGATCTTAGGAGGTGGGCTTTAGGAGGTGATTAGGTCATGGGGTGGAGCCTCAGGAATGGGGTTCGTGCCCTTATAAAAGAGACCCCAGAGAGGTCCCTTCCCTCTCCACCACGTGAGGACACAGGGGGTCATCTGTGCATCCAGAGGCAGGCCCTCCAGGCCACCACATCGGCTGGTGCCTTGACCTTGGCCTTCCAGCCCCAAACACAGAGAGAGCAGTGCCTGCTGTGTATAAGCCCACAGTGTAATTCTGTGACAGCAGCCCAAGTGCTCTAAGACTAGTAATCATGAAGATGTAAAATAAAAAAAAAAGGAGATGCAGCTTTTCCACCTGGCAGCTTGGCCACCATTAAAGAGATTGCTGCCATCACGCGTCGGCAGGGGGCGGGAGCCCTGGAGCTCACTTCAGTGGCAGGGCACCCTGGGGCCACTCCGTGGAGGGCAGTATGGCAGCATCTCCTGAAACTTAACTCTGCACCCCTTTGTCCCGGCCACCTGGAGGCCAGACCTGGGTGGCCAGATCTCTAGCCCAGAGAAATATGTGCATGTGGGAGCAAGGAGGCATGCCTGGCAATGCCGTACTGCTGTATTTCACAGCTGAACCTTTGAAACATTGAAAACAACCTGTGGCTTTTCTTGGTCTCGTGTCCCCACTGGAATCCTGGCCCCCTGTGCCAGCAGTGCACGCAGACCTGCCCATGTGGCATCTCTTCTTTGGGGGAACGACTTCCTGAGAAAAGGGGACAGGCATGTGAGTTCTTTGAGACCTTGTTAACCTGAAAATGTCTTCATTGTAGCCTCCCGTGTGACTGATTGCGCGGCTGGCCCGAGATCGGAGCCGGGCTCCCCCGAGCCTGGGAGGCATTGTTCCATTGTCTTCCAGCTTGCGTTGCTGAGACACCACACACCTTCCAGGTTCCGAGGGTTGCGTGTGACCTGAACTGACTTTGGAAGTTTGTAGTGTTTCTCTCCATTTCTTTGTTCTACAGTTCGCGGTGATGTTCCTGAAAACAGTTTAAAAAATTAAAAAGACTTTTTTTATTATTTTTTTAAAAAGGTTAACTCTTGGTACGTACACTTGGAGGACCCGTTCAATCTTGGAATATATTTCTCTTTGACCCTGGAGCAGGGTCTCACATTATTTTTCGATAATTGCATTCTCTCTGTTTATTTTCTCTTTCTGTAACTCCTGTCAGTTGAATGATGGACCTCTGAGGTTAATCCTTGAATTTACCTATCTTTCTCATTTTCTATTTCCCCCCTATTTTAATGGAGATTTCTTTGACTTTATTTTTCAAATATTCTGCTGATTAAAAGAAATTTGATCAGATTTTTAATTTCCAAGAGTTTTTTCTTGTTTTTTTAACATTCGTTTTAATAGCCCTCTCTGTCTTATTTCATGAAACGTAGTGCCTTCTGATTTTTCCAAGGGTTGCCTCCCCCCTTTCTCCACGGGGCAGTGGGCAGGGAGGTTGTTGTGCTGGGAGGTGGGAGCAGGGCTCTGGTTCTCGCGTGGACCTCCACAGGCCCTCCCGTGTCAGCCCCATGGGCACCTCCGTTCGCTGCGCTCTCGGTGCCTGGCCTTTTCGGGCTCCGAGCGGACACGCTCTTCTGAGCTGTGGCTTCCGTTCCAGCTTTCCCTGGTCTGCTGTGCTGTTGACTCTCACCCATCCGCTTCCCAGCTTCCAGACTGTTGTTGGTAGAAATTGTCTTCTGTCATCTTCTCTTCTCTCTGTCCTTGTGGGTTTCTGTCACTTTCAGACCTTTACTGCTCTTTTAGGGGAGTTTTTCTTTTTTGTGGGGAGCAGAGATAAATGAGTGTGTTGGGTGCTCTGTGTTGTCCTGAACTGCCCTGGTCCTCCTTGTGATGGATGCGCGGGTGGGAGCACCGCTTGCCTACCTGTTTTGTGTCCTCACAAGGACAGCCTTGCTCGGGGCCCTGGTCGCCCGCTGGCGTGCCAGCGTACGTCAGTGACAGAAGCCCCAACTCAGATGGCTCAGGCAGGGGTGCCGACCTTTTGGCATTCCTGGGCCACACTGGAAGACAAAGGGTTGTCTTGGGCCACACAGTAAATACACAAACACTAACAAAAACTGATGAGCGAAAAAAAGGTTTTAAGTAAATTCATGATTTCGTGTTAGGCCGCATTTGTAGCCATCCCGGGCCGTGGGGTGGACAGCCCTTTGTAAAGAGGTTGACCTTGTCTTACAAGACGTTCTTTGGTGGGGCAGCTCCAGGTTGGTTAGTTCAACTGCAGGACGATGTCATCGAGGGCCAGTGTTTCCCGCTTCCCTCTCCACCCTAGCGCCTGTCATGGTCGCAGAGTGGCATCCCCCAGCCTTCCCGTCCTGGATGCAAACGTCCACGGGCGGAAGAGATAGCATCCCTTTGTTGTTTTACTCTCTATCATGTGTGATTGTGTCTGAGTCTGCTCGGGATGCTGTAGGAAAACACTGCAGACTGGGCAGCCTCTGAGCATCTACTCCTCGCAGTTTTGGAGGCTGCGAAGCCTGGAGTTGGGCTGCCGACAGACTCTGTGCTTGCTGAGGGCTTTCCAGTACCCAGGCTGCGTCTTCCACATGCGTCCTCGCATGGCTGAGGGCTGCGGGGTCTCTCTGAAGCCTTTTTTGTGAGGACACTAGTCCTGTTCGTGAGGGCTCTGCTCTCATTTCCTAATCATTCCTCCCAAAACTGCATTTTCCAATACCATTGCCCTAGGGGCTAGAATTTCCTCGGATGAATTTTTGGGGGGTAGAGACACAAACATTCAGACCACAGCAAATCATCTGAATAGGTATTATATCCCCAAGTTTGTTCATTTAAAACGCTTAAAAGATATGCAATAAAAAGCCTTTCTATTATTATTATCCTTTATTCTTACTAATAGGACTTTCTCTTTATTCTTCCAGAATCTCTTTATATAATAAGGCACATTACAAGCAAATATGAACATATAGTTTTAGCTACTCCACTCTCATTTTCCCTAAATGATAGCATATTCTAAGCACTTTTTGACACTGCTTTTTTTCACTGTGCAAAATATTTGGTACACAAAGTGCATCCTTAATATAGTTCCACAGCCATGTCACGCGGTGTATGTGTGCATGGACTCTGATTTGTCTGAGCAGACACCCTTCGGCAGGCACTTAGGTGTTTCCCATGTTTGCTATTGTAATAAAGTCTGCAAATCAGTTAGTTTTCATGTAGGATAAATTCCCAGAATTAGAATTGCTGGGGCCAAAGGTTATGTATCTGTGCCCTGTCCAGTGTGGCTCAGTGGGCTGTGCGTTGCCCCGCAAACCAAAAAGTCACGGGTTTGGTTCCCAGTCAGGGTGCACGGCTGGGCTGTGGGCTTTGTCCTTGGTTGGGGCGTGTACAAAAGGCAACCAATCAATGTTCCTCTCTCATGCTGATGTCTCTCTCTCTCTCTCTCTCCCCCCCTCCCCCCCGCCTCCTTTCTCCTCTCCTTAAGATCAATAAATGTGTCCTCAGATAAGGATAAAAAAATGGATGTATTTGTGACCTTGCTAGACCTTCCCGGGTTTGTACCACTTTATTTTCCCATCAGCAATGTGGGAAGGACCCATGTCCATGGAGAACATTCTCAGCCTTTTGGATTCTTGCCAATCTGATAGGTGAACACGGCCCTTGTGTCTCTGTTTTGAGAGCTTAGGAACACTCCCAGGAGCTTCTCCAGCAAACCTGTTCTCCCGAGCACTGTCTCCTCTGCCAGAGATTTGTAATGTGCCCTTTCTTAAGCCAGTCATTGGCGAAAGGAGTGAAATGATGCTGATTGGTTTAAGGCTAACCCAGATTAACGTTCTGCAGTGGGGCTGGGGCGGGCCTTCCTGCTGCATGGATGCCTGGACAATGAGAACCATGGGGTGACTGCCATAGGGTGGGCACCCAGTAGTGTCTGGGGCCCTGTTCCTGGTTCACTCACCTGCTGGAGGGTGTGGCCTCAGCCCTGTGCCTTCAAGGTCAGGCTGCCTGCAGGAGTCCGCATTCCCATGTGGACAGAGCTGCGTGCTGCCTGGGATGGCAGGGTGGTCGGTGGTGGTTGAAAGAGCCCAATCTCTGATCAGATCTGAGAGACTGGTTGCATGACCCTGGTCAGAGGAGGGTCTAGACTTTAGAACCCAGGGCGGCCCTGAGTTCAGATGCCCACCTGCTGTGGATTTTGCTATGAGACCACCTAACCTCTCTAAGCCTCAGTTTTCTCTGTTGTAAAATTGGGCCCAGGGCTCCGACCTCAGCAGCCAGGAGGGTGAGTGGACTGGGTATCATATGCCCGGCCCATGGCCTGGCCCCGGGGAGCACTCAGCTGAGGATGGCCCGGACTCGGGTCTCTTGTTTCTCAGAAGGCAAGGCCGAATATCCCACCAGCTCTGCCCTGGGTCGAAGCTCCTGGGGCTTGTCAGGAGAGGGGTTCCAAGGGCCCGTGTTCCCAGGTCCGTGACATAGCCAGAGGTGCCTGAAGAAGGTGCTCAGTCTATGCTTGTCGAATGAATGAGAATAACAGTAAATTAGCACAAAAGCTGCTGCTACGGGTCCTAACAGTGTTTGGCTTTCTCGGCCTTTGGCCATATTGAGGCAGAACGTCCCTCGATACAAATCTGTATCTAATCATTTATACACGCCATGCCTGCCCATGACACGCACTGTTTATCTACGGCATCAGCTCAGTATTGATTTATCAATGCCCATTTTGCACGAGGATCGATAGCTTAATTGCATCTCCGCCAACACAGGGATACAACCTGTCTGCCACGGAGGGCGCAGCCCTGAGCTGAGCACCTGCTGTGGCCTTTGTTCGCTCCTGGTGAGTTTCCTCAGGTGCCGCTCCAGGCCTGAGTGACCGGCCGCCGTCACTGCCGGGCAGAGTCAGGGCTACAACAGACCTGGCGGCCGTCTTGGGTGCATGAGAGCTGTCCCCATGGGTGAGGGGGAGTCACCACATGGGGAGAGCTGCTGGGAAGGAGCCTGCAGTTGGTGCAGGCCCCTCTCCTGTGACCTTCCCTGGGGTGTCACCCCGTTTGGTCTCGCCTCTTGGGTCACTTCTGTAGATTGAACACCTCAGAGTAAAGATATGTTTTAGCTACTCTGTATCCCAAAGACTCACCACACACACAGTAGGGTCTCAGTGAGGACCAACTGGATTCTTGCAGATAAAATGCAACATTTTAGGGGTTTTCTTGGGGTGCTTCCTGGTGGCCTGGGAGCTGGAGAGAGGAAGTGGCGAGGCTTGGGCAGTAGGTGGCACTCTGTCAAAGTCTGCGATCCCCTTCTGGGAGGAAAGCTTCAGAGTCCATCTGCATGACTTTAAAATTAAACAGGAAATGAGGGTTCAGCATTTCTTACTTTTAAACTCTTGAAATGCTATTGAAAAACCTTGTTTTATAAATGTTTGGAAATTGCATTCAATTAACTAATGTACTACCCATTTATTAAGCACCTACTAAGTGCCAGGTATGGTATTAGCATGTCACTTCTGATGGAGTGTTCCTCTTTATGTAACATGTGCCCTGTCTCATCTATCCATATTACTTACCTTTTAGAGGCTTACATTGATAAATGGCTCTATTAAAAGAGAATAAAGAGAATAAAGATATTTAAAGTCTTTAATGGGAGAGGAATCACGAAGGAGTTTTTAAGAGTAACTTAGAATCGTGTAGAACGTTCAGCCCATTATGCTAATTTTTTTCAGAGGCTGAACAGCTTAGGGGGGGACATCAGCTTGTGCCTGTGCTGTGGCGGGAGCCGGGCGACCGGTGCCTCGTCAGTGCTCACAAACACGCCCCTAACAGCAGTTTGTGTTTGCAGCAGTGAGACATGCTTCCCTGGAAAGTATGCTTAACACCTGCATTGCCTCACAGAGCTCGCTCTTGCTCAGTGGAGGGCCTGGTGAAATTTTAATAGCAGATTGCAGCAGATGGGCTCTCTGTTTTCATGTTAGAGACTTCATGATTTTGCAAAGTTTGGAGAGGTTCTTCGAAATGACGGGCGCTGTGCACACCCGGTTCCCAGGGCCCGGGTCAGCAAAGGGGCGCAGGGCGAGGTGGGGGTGGGGTGGTGGCACCGCAGCCCTCGAGTCCCAGGCAGTGTCTTTTCCATGTCAGGGAGGTCAGGGTATAGGGGTCCTGGCAGAGTCTGTGGGAGGATGTGGTATCACCTCCTCCAGGATGGGCCGCAATGGGGCGGCTCTGGGGAAGCCCTTGGCCCGGCTCTGCTCACCGCTCATTGTCCCTGCCAGACTGCTGTCCCCTAAGGACAGGGAGCAGGGTTCCTGGTGCCTGCTGCGGTCTCAGCGTCTAGCACAGTGCCAGGCGCACCCGGAGCCTCAGCAAGCCTGCCTGACCCGAGCGTTCGCTTTCTGGGAGAGATGGCCAGAAAGGCAGGGCTGAATGAAGTGTCCCCCAGGGGCCTGGCCAGCTCCCCTCTGCATGCCTGGGCCACCTCTTGAGGCCTGAGGGCAGAAGTGCAGTCCTGGTGGCCTTGTGTGAGGACAGAGGAGGGGGACATCTGCTTGGACTGGGGAAGCTGGCTGTGGCTTTTGGAGGAGGGGGGGCAAGACTTGTAGGGGGCAGAGAAAGGCATTCAGGAAGGCATTAGCAAGGCCCAGAGGTCTGAAGTGAGGGGTCAGCAGGGCCGTGCACACTCTGTAGGCTCTAGGGGAGCAGCCTTCCTGGCCTCTCCCAGCATCTGGTGGCTCCAGTGTTCCTTGGCTTGTGATAGCACAAGTTCCACCTCTGTTGTCACATGGCCACTTTCCTCAAGTCCCTGTGGACTTCCTCAAGTCCTTTTCTGTCTCTTTAAGGACACCCTCATTGATTTAGGGCCCACTCTAACTCAGTAGGATCTCCTCCTGATTCTTACCCTGACTGCCTCTGCAAAGACCCTGTTTCCAAATGAGATCCCATTCTGAGGTTCTGGGAAGACATGAGTTGGTGGTGGTAGTGGGGTTACTGTATCTGTGAGTCTCTCTTCTTGGGCGGGTGATTTTCCTTTGAGTCAGCTTAGGAGTGTTTTCAGAACCAGGCAGGGGGAGGGGCCTGGGATCCTCTCCACTGGCCAAGTAGACTACCACCTCATTTGTTTTTGGTGTGGCTGGTGCTCTGCTGGGCCCAGGGTTCCAGAGAGCAGAGGGTGGGCCGGCCTCTCCTGAGAACAAACCGCCAGCCTGCTGCAGGTGCGGGGGTGCAGCTCCCAGCCGATAAGCTTTGTGGGGATAGCCCTGTCGGGTTTATGCTGAGTCTCCAGGCTTTACGTCAGTGTCTGACATGACACATACCGGGTGTCAGTAAATGCCTGTTAGTTGAAAAAGCACAGGCACTCATGCACACACAGAAGCATCCACGTGCTCGTGCAGATACACATGCACACTCACACTCACCTGCCGACCCCCCGCCACCCTGCCACCCCAGAGGACTCTGCGTACTTTGGGAGCTTAGAGAGCTGAGGGCGGAGCTTGCTCCCAAGCAGGTGGGCAACCGCCTTCCATGGATGTGAGGTCCGGTTTGTGGAAGCTGCCTGTGATCCTGCTGTGTGGCCTTGCTGGGCCAGCCTGACCTCTCTGGGCTTCAGCTTCCCTCTACAGGGGTAGCCATAACCTCTCCGTGACCATCTTCCTTGGTGACCTATGAGCGTATGTGCCAGCTTCTCCTGCCTGCCAGTGACCCTTGGGGGTCAAAGTGCAGAAGGCCTGGGATGTGCCAGGTCCGCTGTGGCAGCAGTAGGAAGGTCACGTGAGCCTGGAGGGACTTCCCCTGGGGAGTGGCAGCACAGAAGGACTTTGGTGAGGGGGTCATTGCATCCGCTGCCTTCTCACTAAGGGTTGACTCAGAGCTGTAGTCAAAACCTGGTGGCTTATGGGATTTATCATCTGAAAGGGGAGGTTGGGTCCCCGGAGAGTTAGCTGGGCAACCAGGCACCAAGAAAAGATGCAGAGCCAGCCTTGGCCCCACTCAGCTGTGCTGGGGAAGCAGGCTCCCAGCTCAGCTCTGGGAAAAGCAGACGCATGCCCCGGAGGCCCTCTTGCCGGTCCCTCTCCTCGTCCTCTTTTCTTCCTCTCCTCTTCCTCTTTTCTTCCTCTCCTCTTCCTCTTTTCTTCCTTCCCCTGGCTTCTCTTCTCTCTCCCCTTTTCTCACGGTCTGGCCAGGAGAGCCTGGAACTTTCTGGGAGGTTTCTCGGGTAAGCTGAGGATTGAGGACCATTCTCACTGAGGCTTTAAAGGAGGCCATAAAACCTCCCTGAGTTCAGGTTCCTATTACACGTGTAGATTGTAGAAGCTGATGATACTCCATGAAAATTCAATCAACCTTGAAAGCAGCATCAGGGTTGATATCTGTAATTTAAAATAATGGATACCAAGAAATTGTTTCTCATTTATCTCTACTGCTGAGTTTGTGACACGAAGGAGACTTCATTAGCGTAGAAATTTTTTTTTAAGAAAAAAAAATAGTGTCATTTATCTCAATGACAGATGCGGGAGGTAGCTGATGATTGCCTTTAATAACATCCGACCAGCAAATCCTCCGTTCTTTCCCCGTTTGGGACTAGTGAATGGACACATAAAATGCACTTCGCAGAGGGAGAGGCGCGGGGACGGACAGGCTCACGCTGATGTCAGAGCGCCCCTGTGGGGGTGTGGCGCGGCAGGCATGCCTGGCTTGTGGCCTTGTTCGGAAGTGAGGGAGGTGTAGGAGGGGACTGAAATGTGGCCCATCCTGGGTCAGGGCCCCCTCTCCACAGCCCCCTCCCATGCAGGAGACTTGAACTACAGCTGGGGGTGCCTGTGAAAGACAGCGAGCCTCTTTTAGGGCTGCTGCTGGCTCTCAGCTCCCAAGATGGGCTGTGCCTGGTGGAGAGTGTGTGAGTGTGTGTAGAGCATATGCACACAGCTGCATGCACATGTATGTCTGCTCACACATGTGCAAGCATGCACACAGCCACACATACATGTCATATATGCACACATATGCAGAACACACACACGTGTATACACATGCATGTATACACATCCATGCAACCACATACATGCATATGTGTATACGCATGTCCATTTACACATGCACGCACAGGTGCATGTATGTTTATATGTGCATGTTTGTGTGTCTCTGTGTCTGTATTCTATGTAGGTTTCTCCCTAATGAGCCAGAAGGCAGCTTTACTCCTTTCTTAGTATTCCGTTTCGAAAAGAAAACATTCAGGAGTCCAGTTTCTGTGAGTGACAACTCGGCAAAGCAGAAGGCAACCCACACGAGGGTGACTAATGAACCCCCTTTTGGGACCAGGAGCATTTTACCTACCACCTTAGACTCCTCCACAGTCTCCGAGTGGCTGTGGGGGCAGGTCAAGGCCTGCTACCCAGTCCAGTGCTCGAGGATCCAGAAGTGGAGGGTTTACCGCAGCCCCGAGTTTGGGCCATTTGTTCCTTGGACCACAGGCTGGTTGTGTGCTGTGTGTGTGCCAGGCGTGGTGCTGCCCAGAGCCACAGCAGTGCTGGCAGGGATGCAAGGTGACTGGGGACGCATGGGAGCTCAGCTGGACGGGGCTGGGAGTTCACAGGGCAATGTCTACCCTGCCTCCTTGTGCACACCGCTCCCCGACCTCCCTTCTTTCTGCAGCACAGGCCGCCTATGCTTCTTCTGATGTCTGTCAGACCTGAGTTGTTGTGTGCGTGAGTCCCTTTCCCCTGTGCACACGCACGTACACATGTGAACACACACTCACGAGACAGCACGCTCAGGACAGCATGCTGTTGTGCCATGGAACAAGGAATTCTGATTGCTCAAATATTAAATGCCAGTTAGACGCCACACTGAATAATTCACCTGTTCTCACGGAGCCACTTCGCAGCAGCTGGCGTGGAAGGAGGGGCTTTTGCGCGGGTGATGGTGTTGGTGGGGGGGTGGGTAGAGGAAATGTTTGTTTTCCCGAAGTGTTGCAAAATGTGTGAGAACCGGTCTTCACTTATTAAATTCAGTCCTGTAGGAATACAGTGTCAGAATTTTCCATCTCAGCCTGAGCTTTAAAGAATTGGGTTTTGGGGACATGGGGGTGTTGAGGGGAGGAGGGGCCAGTGGAAGCCTGGATGTGACAGCTGATGGAAATGCGGATGCTTTGCCTGGGGAGAGGAGACTCAGAGAATGAGGGGACCCCCACTGTTGCAGGCTGAATCATGCCTGCTCCCCAAGGTGTCCTCTCATAATCCCAGGAACCTGGGAACACGTCCTCTCACATGGCAAAAGGGACTGGGCAGATGTGGCTGAGTTAAGGAGCTTGAGATGGAGAGACTACCCTGGGTTATCCAGGCGAACCCAGTGCAATCCCAGGGTCCTTTAAGAGAGAGGCATGCGTGTCAGAGGCAGACAGAGCTGTGATGACAGAGGCAGAGTTCAGGGTGATGCCACCGTGAGCCCCGGAATGCGGGCAGCCTCCAGGAGTGGGGACAGGCGAGCCTCCATCAGAAGCACTGCTCTGCCGACACCTTGATCTTTCAGCCTGTGTGGTCCAGTTCGGGCTTCTGACTTCTGGAATGGTAAGGTAACGAATCTGTGCTGTTTTAAGCCACTAAGTTTGTGGTAACTTGTTACAGCAGCGAGAAACTAATCCATGCTGCCCTGACTCTGTCTCCATGCAGCTTGCTAGGTGCCTGGAATGACACTATCAGAACTAGCCCTTTGCAGGCACCTGTGGAAAGCAGGTGTTCTTTGTCGTAACTAGTTTATTGTAACGTTTGTATGTGCTCCTGCGCGCCATGCTCTGCGAACAGCTCTCCCTGCGCCAGCCAGTTCTGCCCTCACAACAGCCCTAGTCAGGTTCCGTTACTAACCACACCGTATCAGTCATCTGCCGCTGTGCAGCAAATTGCAGCTGAGAACAACAGCAGTGTGTCATCTCCCAGCTCTGTGGGTCAGGAATCCGGGGGAAGCTTAGCGGGCAGGTGTGGCTCAGGATCTCTCATGAGACCGTCATCAAGGTGTGGACTGGGCGCATCTCAAGGCTTGACCGGGGCCGGGTCCGTTTCCCAGCTCACTCACAGGTTCGTTGGCAGCCTGCGGGTTCTCTGGCTGTGGGCTGGAGTGCTCAGTGTCTTCTCCACCAGGCTGCTCACAGCATTGCAGCTTTTCTCTCCCAGAGCGAGGGAGGGAGGCAGGGAGGCGGAGGAGGGGAGAGAGAGAGAGAGAGAGAGCGCCCAAGATGGAACCCACAGCCCTTTGATCTCATAATCTCAGCAGTGATCTAATGTCTGCTGTATTTCCTATTCACCTGGAGCTGGTACTAGACCCAGCCACTCCCAGGGGGAGGAGGCTGCAAAGGGGTGTGAGTACAGCAGGTGGAGGTCCTCAGGGACAGTCTTAGAAACTGCCTCCCACACCCGCTTGACTGGTGGGGGAACTGAAGCTGGAGAGGTGAAGCCAGTGAGAGGGCGAGGATTCGGATGCGGCCCTGTGTGAGCCCAGAGCCCACATGCTGAACCATTACGCCGTCTTGTGTTCAGGAAGCCTGTGCTGTTTAAACACCCCACTGCCCTCACCTCTTATTCTGATGTCCTGCTTGATGGCCCTCAGACACAGCATGGACCGTCCTGAATTGCTGGGTTTGGCTTTCTGTCTGTCCGTATGTCCTGCTGGATGGGGTGGTGAGCCAAGCAGAGGGTGGATGCTTTTTTGAATGAATGAATGAAGTAAGGAATGAAGGATGTGCTCAAAGAAAGAAGGGTGTGCTGGAAACATGGGGCGACGGGGAGGGCTGCGTGCGGGTGTCTGCTTTCTCTTTGGTGGTCTCTGCGGGGGTCTCCTTGGGGTCACAGAAGCCTGCCAGGGGGCGGCTCCCTCCACCAGCCCCTTGCTTCTCCGTTACCATCTCTGGGGCCCCCGCAGCACGGTGGGGGAAGGGTCAGTGGGCCTTTCTGGGTAAGGACAGGATGCAGGGCAGTGGAGCCCTGAGCATCGTGCATCTCAGGGGCCTCCTTCTCTCTCCCTCGTGGGAGTACGTGGGGGCCAGACACAGCTCAGGGGCCCCTAGAGCGTCTGTGTCTGCCCTCTACAGCAAGGACCTTCCCTCACTGCTTCAGCACACCGAAACCGTGGTGGCCTTCTCCCTTGACGCCCTCTGCGAGCAACCTCTGGGCCCGTGTTCTCCAAGTGGGGTTCCCGGCCCAGCACCATTACCCGGGATGGGTTAGAAACACAGGTTCTCAGCCCTTCCCTGCCAGACCTGGTGAATCAGAAACTTGGGGGGCAGGGCCCAGCAGTCTGCTGTAACCAGCCCCGCAGGGGGTTCTGATGCGTGAGGAAATCTGAGAACCACTGCTCTAGGCCCTTTACCATGTCCTCGCCAAGCTTTTAGGTTTATTAAAAATTTCCAAAAGTAAAGATCTTCAGTATATCAGTGTGTTAGAAAATGGAGGGGAACAGGAGGAAGTGAAATTACCTGGAGATTAGTGTTGACTTACAGGTGCAGTCATTCCGTTGTTATGGGTACTTGTGTATTTATAAATACATGTGATGTTTAATAAAGTTGAGATTTCAATGTAAATATTATTTTATATACTTCTTTTTTAACATTTCCCCATGTCTTAAACACTCCCCCATGGCACCACGTGTTCACAGCTGCATAATATTCCATCGCCGGAATATACTGTACTTTAACCTGCCTCTGGGACCGATGTTGGCTGTGAGCGCTGCTCAGATCCCGTCCCAGTGCAGACATGTAAGCAGGTGGTTGGCAAAACCAGTGGATCTTTCCCTCCTTCTCTAGACTTGGGGGGCAGGGCCAGTGAGGAGGCTCACGAGAGTCTAGCCTCAAGGGTGAAGGCCCGGGCAGCACCACGGGCAGGCAGAGGAGGGGACGGGTGAAGGAGGGGCCACAAGTTCAGTGAGCGCCCGGAGTGGGTTTGCGGGGAGAGGGGAGTCAGGGTTCGAGTCCATGTGACTGAGGGGGCACCGTGGTAGGAGCACGTCCGGTGCTGTGTTTGCCTCAGAAGAACCCCCCAACACCGAAGACCCGCCTGTATGTGCGCAGGAGAATGCGTGGAAGGCTGTGAGCCAAAATGCTAATGTGGTTTCTGAGTGGGGATGTTATGTGATATTTTCATTTTCTTCTTATTGCTTATCTATATTTTCTGAATTTTCTATAATGAACATCCATTACTTTTGTAATGAAAACACTGAACAGCAGACTGGGGAAGTGAGGAGGAGCTGTGCTTCTGGGCTGAAGACGCCGCGAGGCTGTCCCGTCTGCTGGTGCGAGGGCCCCGCAGATGCCGTGAAGAAGAGGGCCAGGGTTCGGGCGGTGAGTCTGTGGAGTCATGGTCTGCACTGACCATTCAGAGGCTGGAGAGGACCATGGACCTCCTGTTCCTTGACTAAAGGACGCTTGCTGGCAGGGAGAGGCTCTCTGGTCAGCAAGCTGACCTCCCCAAGCCTGGCGTGCGTGGTGTGAGTGCACACACATGCATGTGTGTGTGTGTGTGTGTGTGTGTGTGTGGCGTGACCCCTCACCAGTGGGAGGACAGGGGCCGAGCCCTGATTTGGGCTCAGTGGACCCCGGGGAGGGCCTTGGCAGGGACGAAGGCGTCCAGTCCCAGAATCCTTTTCAGAGGAGGCTGATTAGGATGGAGTCAGGACTATTAACCTCTCCTCCATCTCCTCGGCTTTCATTCATCGCGATGCCCTGCGGAGGCAACCTTGAAAGACAGCGCTCAGATGAGTTTCATTGACATCTAACCTGATGCTGAAGGGGCTGTGCCGTCTTTTCTTTTTTTATTAAAGTTCATTACTTTTGATTACAAAAGAGGGGGTTTGGCAGGCTATGTCTTCAAACTAATTGAACCATCTCCCCCACTTCTCTCCCCAGTGTGAAACATTCTCACCCTCTGGTGCAGCAACAGCAGAGAAAACATTTCTTCATTTTAAAGAAACATATTTATCCTTGAAGGGCATTGAGAATCGAAGAAAACAGACCTGGCTTGGCTTGGAAGTGAGGGAGGAGGCGGCTGCTGCAGGGAAGCCAACTACCCTGGGGTCCCTTGGAAAGCGAGCACTGGCCCCATGGTGCTGGCTCCCGTGATTCCCGGGCTGGGCGTCGGCCTGGGACTGGAGGCTGCATCCCAGGGAGAGCTCCGTCAGGTTGACAGAGGGCGGCGGGGCAGTGGGTTAGTTGTGAGATGAGAAGGTCTCTCTTGTTCTCCTTTCCCTCCCCTTTTCCCAGCATGATTTCTGGATTGGAAAAAAAATGGTTATAGCTGGAGCTCATCCTTGAAAGGAGCAGAGCTAAGGAGCTTGGCCTTCTGTGGAGCTTTGCAGGGGTTTCATTAAAAGTGTGTGGGTGCCCTGGCCGGGTGGCTCAGTTGGTTGGAGTATTGTCCCGTATATCAGAAGGTTGGGGGTTCAATTCCTGGTTGGAGCACATACCTAGGTTGCGAATTGATCCCCAGTTGAGGTACCTACAGGAGGCAACTGATCAATGTTTCTCTCTCACATCCATGTTTCCCTCTCTCTCTTACACACACACACACACACACACACACACACATCAATAAACATGTCCTCTGGTGAGACTGAAAAAAGAAGTGTGTGGCCAAGGGGCTGGGCACATGGGGCAGGGTGTTTGGAGTCTGTGCTGACTTTTTACACAGGGATTGTAGTTCTGCACAAGAGCCACCAATTTGCTCTGTAATGGCTTAAAGCATTTCTGTAGAAGCCCAATCTTAGAAGCCACGCAGCCAATAAGTGGTGAGAGGGGGGTTTGGGGATTAGGCGGCAGGTCCTCCAGGCTGTGGTGTGGCAGGAGGGGCCGCCATTCCCTCCCTGATCAGGGGCTGCCTTGCTCTCTCCTTCTGCTGAGAGGAGCTGGGGCAGGACAAGTGCGATAGTGCTGGCCTCTCCCCAGACCAGAGCCCAAGTGTGGATGGCAGCGTTAGGAGAGGGGAGGCTTGGATACGTGTCTTGACTTGTTTGGGATGCCTGATTGCTTTGGGCCCGCCTTTTATTTGGGTGTAGGAGGAAGGGCCTTCTGTTTTGTCGTAGCTGATGGGGAGAAGGGGGCTGCTCAGGGGCCCTGCCTGCCTGTCTGGCTGACTCCAGGAGGCCACTCTCTGGCCCTCCTCTTGAATCTGACCTTGGCTTGCCAAGAGCTGTCCTTCACTACCTTCCACCCCACCCCCACCCCCATGGCGATTGTCCCTGAGGTCTTCTGCCTGGCCACTGTGAGATTTGCAGGGACGTTGCAAAGTGATAAAGAGGCTGTCCCTGATGGCCTGGAGCTTGCTGGTTAGGAACGAAGATGCCACGTGTCCCTAACTGCCCACACTCCTGGGGAAGGGTGGAGAGCAGCTCAAGAGAGGGGCTTTCTGTGATGGTCCAGGTGGCGGTGGGACCTCGGGCGCAGGGGAGGCTTCAGGGGGAAGAAGCACTTCTGGACTCTCTAGGCTTTGAGAGGGGCACCTTTGAAAGGATGTTCCAGGCTGGAGGGCCAGCCAGGGAGAAGGCTGGAGGTGGGTGGGGATGGGGGTGGGTGGGGCAAGGTTGAGCGCTGTAGCTGTAGCGAGGGGAGTGAGAGCAGAGAGGAGGTGGGGCACAAGGGGTATGATGGGGACGATTTATGGGAGGCATTTGTGCCATTCTAGGAGCTTGGTCATGGCACGGGGGGAGGGGTCCCTTGGTAAGTGTGGGAGCTTGAGTAGAGTTAGCTTCGAGAAGGCTCGTTTGATAGCTTGGCGGCTGGAGTTGGGACTGGGGCTGGGGCGGGCAGGGTGTGGGAGGAGGAGGTGGATGGGTGTGTTGGGAGTGGAGCATCACCACAGAAGGCATGGAAGGGAGTCAGCCACACAGGTTCCTGCTGCCCTGACTCCCATCTGGGACCTTGGCTGGGAAATTGGGCCCAGCTCGTAACTGCATTGTCTAAATGTGGCCTCTGAGGGGCTGGAGCCTCCCCTCAACTACAGCTGACAATGCCGGCTTTGGCTTCTCTCTGGAGGACTGGAAATGTCTTCTGTCGGCCGTCTGGACTGTGCCCAGCCTGCGTCCCCGCCTGGGCCCGGGCCCTGCACCCAGCCCCTCGTTCCTGCCACCTCTGCCCAGCACCCTGAGGGTCAGACGCCACACCCCAAGAAAGCCTTGGATGACCTAAAGGTGCTGCCAGCGAGAGGGTTCTTGGTGAGCCCTCAGCGGTGGGGTGGTGGTGATGAGGAAGAGCAGGGCGGGCACTTAAAATGTGTCATTGTGTTATTAAAGTTTAAAATTTAATAAAACAAAATTTATAGGAGAAGTTCCAGCTCCACATACATCACTCGGTGGCTTGCTGATGCAGCATTTTGTGCGCACGGCTGCGCCTCCTAGTCTCCGAATGTTGGAACTGGAGGAAGGCTGGTCACAGAGGGCTCATGGGTACAAGGCAGGCCAGGGCATGGTCTGCAGTTGTTGGGCTGGGGCTGGGACAGAGCTGGGCCAAGGTCAAGCTAGCTCAGAGTCATGTGTTTGGTGCTGTGTTGAAGATCCAACACCTCTTCACAGCCCACCTAACATTTCTGCCTGTATTTTAGCAGCTGGTCCTGGTCTCCTTGTTGAGGGTCTACTGAAAGCCCTTTGTCCCCACCACGTAGGGGGGCGGGGAAGAGCAGGGGTGGGGGTGCAGGAACAGACTGCAGAGCCAAACAGCTGGGACCCAGCTCCCTGGTTACTCCCTGTGCTAATTCACAAGCTCTTTTCATCTGCAGAATAACAATAACGAGAGATCCTCCCTCACTGGATTATAGACAGATAGTGCCTGTGAGGCGCTTAGCCTGGAGCTGGCACTTGGTGAGTATAAGATCAGTGGTCACTTTTTATTACGGACTAGATGCTGCTGGACATTAGGTTACTGCCCTCACAGAGCCTGCAATCAAAATAAGGACACCTACAATACTTGGAGCCTTGCTAAGTCCTGAGAGGAACCCATAGTGTGAGGGTGTAATTTAGGGAGGCTTCTGGGAGGAGGTGATTTTTGACCGAGCTTTCTAGGAAATGGAGAGGATTTCAACTAAAGATCTAGAGAAACCTGACAAATACTGTCTCAATCAGGTGACCAAGGTCAACATCAACAGTGATAAGTCCTGTCGATGGTGTGTATTGTAGATGCATGATGAAAATGGCCCTTTATCTCGTGGTCTTCCTTGCCCAAACCCATAACCCCAGTCTAATCATGAGAAACACATTAGGTAAATTCAAGTTGAATGGCATTCTTCAAATTAGCTGACCAGGGCCCCTCAGTGCTGTGTCAAGGTCATCGAACCCTGCAGCGTCAGAGAAACTCTCACAGTCAAGAGGAGACTGAGGAGCTGACTAAATGTAAGTCGATCCCCTGGGGGGGACCCTGGGAGGAGGAAAGGGACATCAGGTGAAAACTAATGACATCTGAATAAAGCGTAGACGTTAGTTAAAAAAGAGAGGATTGAAGCTCATTTCCTCTGGCAGAGGACGCACCGAGAAGAGCAGAGAATACGGCGGTTTCAGGGGCGTTCACAGCAGTTGGTTGGTCTTTAGCCGAGGCTGGAATCCCAGCCGCCACTGACGTCAGTGCTCCAGATGATGCTGAGGGCGACAACAACGAGCAAGCCACATGTAGGCTGAGGCGGTGTCAGTCAGTCCCCACATGTAGGCTGAGGCGGTGTCAGTCAGTCTGGGCACGGGCCTCCTTCCTCCACACCGCTCCACGTGAGCTTGTCCGGCAGACGGCCTGTCGGTAAAGCCTTATAGGCTGCGCTCTCAGCACGAGGCAGAGGTCCTGGCCCCTGGAGGTCGCAGTCGCGTGGGAAGACTGGTGAGGAAATAGGTCCTGACACCTGGTGTGATGGGTGCTGTGCAGAGGGGGCAGAGACTTAGCTGGAGTGATGGGCGAGGGGCCCGACCAGCGAGCGCTGCCCCCAGTTGGAGGGTGAGAGGCAGGCATGCGCACAGGCCTCCGTGGGGAGCCTCCATGCTGTTGCTCTGCCTCGAGCCTAGCAGAGTCCTCCAGAGCAGCTGGGTGACAGCATTTTTTAAAAGTCAGAGAAATGATTACCGTTCGGCCCAGATTTTTGATTCTGACAGCAGGGAGATGTTTGCATGAAGGCCTTGGAGGGCGGGGGCCCTCTGCTGTCACCTATGGCTTTCCTTTTAGGACGCCAGCGTTACCCTGATTCCAAAACCAGATAAAGACACTGCAAAGAAGGAAAGTTATAGGCCAATGTCCCTGATAAACGTACATGCTAAAATCCTCAAAACAAAATGTTAGCAAACTGACTAGCAGAACATGAAAAACGTCGTACACCACGAGCAAGTGGGATTTATTCTGGCGATGCAAGGTTGCCACAGTATCCACAAATCAATAACTGGGATTCACCACAGAAACAAAATGAAGGTTGAAAACCACAGGATCATATCAATACACGCAGAAAGAGCATTTGATAAAATCCGGCACCCATTTATGATAAAAACTGCCAGCAAAGCGGGAATAGAAGGAACATACCTCAATGTAATAAAGGCCATATGTGACAAGCCCACAGCTAACATCTTATTCAATGGGCAAAAACTAAAGCCTTTTCTCTTAAGATCAGGAACGAGACAGGGGTGTCTGTTTTCACCACTCTTATGTAACACAGTACTGGAAGTCCTCGCCACAGCAATCAGACAAAAGAAGAAATAAAAGACATACAAATTGGAAAGGAAGAAGTAAACTGTCATTGTTTGCAGGTGACTTGATACTGTATATGGGCAATCCTAAAGAGTCCACCAAAAAGCTACTAGAACTGGTAAATGAATTCAGTAAAGTAGCAGGATACAAAATAAATATCCAGAAATCAGTTACAGCATATACACGAAGAACAAACTATCAGAAAGGGAAGCTAAAAAAAATCCCATTTACAATTGCTTCCAAAAAAATTACCTAGGATTAAATTTAACCAAGGATGTCAAAGACGTGTACTTGGAAAATTGTAAGTCACTGAAGAAAGAAACTGAAGAAGATACAAGTGAGTGGAAGCACATACTGTGTTCGTGAATAGGAAGAATTAACATCATTAAAATGTCCATATTAATGAAAGCAATCTATAGATTCAACACAATTCCTATCAAGATACCAATAACATATTTCACAGAACTAGAACAAATATTTCAAAATTTATATGGAACCACGAAAGACCCTGAATAGACACAGCAGTCTCAAGAAAGAACAAAGTTGGTGAACTCACACTACCTGATATCAAACTATATTATAAGGGCATTGTAATCAAAACAGCATGGTACTAGCATAAAAACAGACACATAGATCATTCAAACAGAACAGAGAGCCCAGAAATACACCCACATCTTTATAGTCAATTACTGTATTTTTGGACTATAAGACACACTTTCTCCCCACCCCCAAATTTGGGAGGGATAATGGTTGTTAATGCTGCTGTTGAGTTCTGTTTACATTTACATTGGTGAAATATTATGGTATTTGTGTTATTAAATATTTTACCACATTTTTTGCTTCAAATTTTTTCCCCTTATTTTCCTCCTCTAAAATCTATGTGTGTCTTATAGTCTGAAAAATATGGTAGCATTTGACAAAGGAGGCAAAAACATACATTGGGGTAAAGAGAGTCTCTTTAATAAATGGTGTTGGGAAAACTGGACAGATATATGCAACCCCCCCCCAAAAAAACAAAACCCCCAAACTGAAACCAGACCACCTTCTTAGACCACACACAAGAATAAAATCAGAATGGGTTAAAGATTTAAATGTTAGACACAAAACCATAACAATCTTAGAAGAAAACATAGGCAGTAAGTCTTGGACATTTCATGTAGCAATATTTTTTCTGACATATCACCTTGAGTAAGGGAAACAAAAGAAAAAAATAAACAAATGGGACTACATCAAACTGAAAGGTTTTGCCCAGCAAAGGAAACTCTCAATAAAATGAAAAGACAACCCACTGAGTGGGAGAACATATTTGCTGAAACATATGATAAGGGCTTGAAATCCAAAATTTATAAGAAACATATAAAACTCAACCCCTCCCCAAAACCAAACAATCTAATTAAGTAATGGGCAAAGGACCTGAATAGACACCTCTCCAAAGAGGACATACAGATGGCCAATAGACATACGGAACGATGCTCAATGACAATAATCATAGGAGAAATTCGAATTGAAACCCCAATGAGATATCACCTCACACCTGTCAGAATGACCACCATCAATAAATAAACAACAAGTACTGGCAAGAATGTGGAGAAAGGGGAACCCTCGTGCACTGTTGGTGGGAATGCAGACTGGTGCATCCACTGTGGAAAGCAGTATGGAGTTTCCTCAAAAAATTAAAAATGGAACTGCCTTGTGACCTAATGATTCCACTTCTGGGAATATATTCAAAGAAACCAGTTCTCACCCTGGCTGGTGTGGCTCAGTGGACTGAGTGCCGGCCTGCAAACTGAAAGGCTGCTGGTTCGATTCCCAGTCAGGGCACATGCCTGTGTTGCAGGCCGGGTATCAAGTTAGTGATGTGCAAGAGGCAGTCGATTGATGTTTCTCACAAATCAATGTGTCTCTCCCTCTATTTATCCCTCCTTTTCCCTCTCTCTAAAACAAATCAATAAAATATTAAAAATAAATGAAAAAAGCTGTGGTAGAATTTGGGGACATTCAGTCAAGATGGCAGCTCATGTAAACACGGCTCATCTCCTTGCACAACCACATCAAAATTACAACTAAAATATAGAACAACCATCACTCAGAACTCTCAGAAATCGAGTTGAATGGAAGTCTGACAACTACAGAGTTAGGGAAACTGCATCCATCCAGACTGGGAGAAGGGGTGGAGATTGGAATGGGCTGGCCCCACATTCACATGTGGTGGATAAAAATTCAGGAGGGATATCTTGGGAGGATGAGTCCCAGCTATACATCAGGCCCCCCAGCCCAGGGTTCCAGTACCAGGAAGATAAGTCCCCATAACTTCTGGCTGCAATAAGCAACAGAGATTGAGTGGGTAGAAGAAATTTCTAGAGTCTCAAGCAGTTCTTCTTAAAGAGCACACACACAGACTTACTCAGACTCACTCCCTCTGAGCTCCAGCTTTGGGGTAGCAGCTTGAAAAGCACCAGTGGCATACAGGGAGGACCTGAAGTGTCTGGCATCAAGACGGAAGTTGGGGGATAGCTTTCTCCCAGACAGAAAGATGGGCAAAGGTCATTGTCCTTTTTCTGAGCCCTCCCTCCACAGAGCCACAAAGCTGGCATGTGGGTGCCATATCTGAGACTCCATCAACCTAGTCATGCTGTTTGCCCTGCCTGGGCTGGGGTCTCCTGAGACTCTGTCCTGCCCAACTTATGAGCCCACCCAAACTGTTAACCATGACTTTTCCATATGAATGGCTGGTCTGGGCTCATGCTTCACAACTTCCTAAATCCTCTGAAACAAGCCAGACTCAGTATGCTCCTAGCCCCGGTACATCTTGCTAAGTGGCCTCAAGCCCAGAACTAGCAGCAACTACCCTAGATTCACAGCTTTGCCTTTCCTGGGAATCTCCAAGCCCAGCACAAGTAGCAGCTATCTCAAATTGCTTTATAGCTCAGGCAGGGTGGTCCCAAGTGGAACACAGGAGGGGCCTTACCTTAGCCTGAAGCACCCGAGAAACTCCAGGGCCAGCACATCCATTGGACAGCTATAGACCATGTTGGAGTACCACCACCCTGCCCCTGCACAGCTGATCCTCCATGAAGGGCAGAGGTTACTGGTAAGTGGTCACAGCCAGTCCTTGCAGCTGGCTGGCCTGGGTAAATCCCTCCCATTGACCTGCCAACAGCAGTCAAAGCTTAAGTACAAGGGGAGGGAGTACTCAGCTCACGTGAAGGGCACATACACATCAAATATTCAGCTTGGGTGATAGGGGAGGCTGTGCCACTGGACCCTATAAGACAGCCATTACATAAGGCCACACCACCAAGACAGGAGTCATAGCAACTCTGCCTAATACACAGAAACAGACATAGCTAGGCTGCCAAAATGAGGGGACTATGAAACATGGCCCAAATGAAAGAACAAATCAAAGATCCAGAAAAAGAACTAAACAAAATGGAGATAAGCAATCTATCAGATGCAGAGTTTAAAACGCTCATTATAAGGATGCTCAAGGAACTTAATGAGGACCTCAACAGCATAAAAAAGATCCAGTCAGAAATGAAGGATACACTAACTGAAATAAAGAACAATTTATAAGGAAACATCAGTACAGTGGAGGAAGCTGAGCATCAAATCAATGTTTGGGAACATAAGGAGGCAAAAAAAAAATGACCAATCAGATAAATAAGAAGATAAAAAAATCCAAAAAAACCAAGGATAGTGTAAGCAGCCTCTGGGACAACTTCAAGCATTCCAACATTCGCATCATAGGGGTACCAGAAGGAGAAGAAAAAGAGCAAGAAACTAGAAATCTATTTGCAAAAATAATGAATGAAAACTTCCCTAATTTGGTGAAGGAAATAGACATGCAAGTCCAGGAAGCACAGAGAGTCCCAAACAAGGTGGATGCAAAGAGGCCCCCTCGAAGACACATCATAATTAAAATGCCAAAAGTTAAAGATAAAGAGAGAATCTTAAAAGCAGCAAGAGAAAAGCATTTAGTTACCTACAGGGGCATTCCCATAAGACTGTCAGCTGATTTCTCAAAAGAAACTTTGCAGGCTAGAAGGGATTGGCAAGAAATATTCAAAGTCATGAAAAGTGGGGACCCACAGCCAAGATTACTCTGCCCAGCAAAGATAGCATTTAGAATTGGAGGGCTGATAAAGTGCCTCCCAGAAAAAAGTAAAGGAGTTCATCAATGCTAAACCAGTATTACGTGAAATGTTAAAGGGGCTTATTTAAGAAAAAGAAGATCAAAACTATGAATAATGGCAATAAATACATATCTATCAACAAGAACCTAAAAAACAAACCAAGCAAACAAGAACAGAGACAGAGTCATGGATACGGAGAGTGTATGGATGTTCGCCAGATGGGCGAGCAGTGTGGGGAAGTGGGTGAGGAGGTGAGGGGATTAGGAAGTACAAATGGGTAGTTATTGAATAGCCACAGGCATGTGAAGTACAGTGTAGGAAATGGAGTAGCCAAAGAACTTATACACATAACCATGGGCATGAACAAGGGTGTGGGGATTGCCAGAGGGGGTGGGAGGTGCTGGGTGGGGGGAGGCAAAGGGGGAAAATTGGGACAACTGTAATAACATAATTAATAAAATATATAACAAAATAGCCATGGTACATTTACAGAATGGAATACTACTCAGCTGTAAAAAAGAAGGAACTCTTACCTTTTGTGAAAGCATGGATAGACCTGGAGATTATTATGCTAAGTAAAATAAGCCAGTCAGAGAAAGGTAAAGATCATATGATTTTATTTACATGTGGAATCTCAGATGCATGGTGGGGCTAAAACAGAAAGATGTGTGGGAAGTCCACATGAGAACTGGGAACCCTACTCCCACTTCCTAACACAATAACCACTCTGCCCCCTCCTCCCCCACGGAACAAATGGGAGGCAAGTCTGCAAAGTTTGGGTCCAGGAGGTTCTAGACTCAAATGTAGCAGCCATGGCTCAGCATGGGGTGAGGGTAAAGGTAAGTCTATAAGCTGAATGGAGAAACTCATGCCACCTTCTCCCACTGAGCTTCTGGAAAGTTTTCAGCCAGATCTGTGTGTGGAATCTAATGAACAAAATAAAGTAACAAAGTGGAGTCAGACTCATAGATACAGAGAACAGCCTGACAGCTGTCAGAATGAAGGTTGGGTGAGAAGGGTGAAAGGGTTAAGAAAAAAAGAAAGAAAGAAAGAAAGAAAGACCTAAGCACACAGACTGCAGTACAGTAATTGCCAGAGGGAAGGGCGTAGGGGAAGGCAGAAGGGGATAAACAGTGATAACGGGAGATGGAAGGATGGACTTGGGGTGGTGAACACGAAATCCAACATACAGATGATGTACTGTAGAATTGTACACCTGAAACCTATATAATTGTATTAACCAATATTGCCCCAATAAATTCAATAAAAATAAATTGAAATGATTACCATTTGGCCCAGATTTCTGACGCTGAGAGAGCAGTGAGATATTTGCATGAAGTCCTTGGAGGGTCTAGAGTTCTCTGCTGTCATTTATGGCTTTCCTTTGAATCGCTGTTTATTTTTAAATATCTGTCTAATACATAATATACGCTTAGGCTCCAGAGGCCTTTGGTTCCCCTTTCCGCTCTGTTTCTGAAATCCCATTTAAGGAGGACAAATAGCTTTTGGGGACAAGAGTCTTTGCCTCTTCAAGGAAGCAGTTAGCGGGCTGTTCTCTCCAGTCTGTCTGTGGTTGGGGTGACAAAATGATATTATTTTAATTCCATTAAACTGTCAGGGGGTCTGGCTCTTGAGGGAGGGGGCTGCTATCTTTGTGGGCTTCCGTTCTTCGTGAAACTGCTGTGTGGATTTCTTGGGCGGGGTTGGGGAGGGAAAGGGGATGGCACTGGCAGGGTCTGTCTCTGCCCGCTGGCCCCATTGGGGCCTGAGGAACTGGGCCTAGGATTTCTGTGAACTTCTAAGGATGTCCCAGTAGGAACTTCATGGTGGTAATGCTCAGGAGGGTGTGTTCGCTGAATTTGTAGGTATTTGTGGGTGCAAGTGCCCTGGGCCACGTGGTGGGGTGGATTTGTTAAGAGGCACGCGTGTTCTATGTGCCAGAATGGGTGGAGGACCAGCTGTTACCAGTCACAGGCCAGACAAAGATGCCAAGTCACCTCCCAGCTGGGCGGGGTGGTCAGTCCTGGGAAGGGGAGTTATGGGGGGCAGTTCTGGGGGGAGGAGATTCTCAACCCGGAAGGCTTCCTGGAGGGGGTGGTGTCTAGATTGAGCTCTGAAGGATGAGCAGGGGTCTCGTCGCTAGTGACCATGCTTCCCTCTCCAGCACAAATGCAGGGGGATGACAGAGGCCACATGCAGAGCTGGCACCTTGAGAGGAATGTTGGGAGATGGGGCTGTGCCCAGACACACTGTGGAGGTAACAGTAAGGGGCAACTGGTGTCAGTTTTCCCGGAAGGTCTCAGGCTGGGGCAGGGAGGGTGGGAGTGTCCTTATCCTCAGGCCTTTGGACCAGCTGGGGCAATATAACCTAGGAAAACATGTCAGGGGTTATACCCCCAGCACAGAGGACGCAATTACACTGTGTAAGGTTCGATGCAGCAGATTGGAGAGAAGCTCTCATACTGGTCAGAAGGAGTAAGCTGCCCTACTGTGGATAGGGCCATGTAGCCAGGACCTAGGTCAGCAAGGACGGGGGACCCCAGTTCTGCCAACAGCCTGAATGCACTCGGAAACGGGTTCTTCCCAGTGACGCCTCCCCGCTAGAATGCCGTCCAGCTGACCACTCCCTTCCTGCTTGACGAGTCCCTGAATGGAGAACGCAGCCACTCTGGGCCTGGGCTCCTGACCTCCAGAACTGTGGATAGTTCATGGGTGTTGTTCGAAGCTGCTAAGTGGTCATTTGATGTGGCAATAGGGGACTAATGCTCGGGGAATACTTAGTCGGGATCTGGGTGGCACCTGGGTCTACAGGGGCTGTGACTTGCACTGTGGCCCTGATGGCTCAGTTCCTGGCGGCCAGCTTGGACCTCTGGGCCTCCCTTTCCACAGAGTCCCCAGTCACATGACAGCCCTCTTTTTATGGCCTGGCACGGCCACATTTTAATGCCGAATTAGTAGGAATAACAGCAGCATTTTAGGGGCTGATTGGGAGCCATATATTAGCAATCGTATTAATAAGTGCACAGTGACAAGAGACCAGTGAGAGTGAGGAAATGAGACATGGTATTTATCCCCAGTGCAAAATCTTTTTTATTATTAAAGACACTGGGTTAACTGAGGAGAGATTTAATACCTGCTGGTAATGTTATTGGATAATCAGCAGCCCAGGGTCCCCACCGCAGCCTAAGCTCTGGAGCCCTCATCCAGGGCCACTGAGTTCTTTGGAGAAGTCACAGGGCTGGAAAGTTGCAATGTGGGCCCTTTCTAGGGACTTCCTTCCTGGCTTGCAGTTATGCACAGTGGACCCGGCCTGCTGCTCCCTGTGGGCAGACACTGGGCAGCTGCTACAAGACATGGGGAGTCCTTGACCCATTTGGAGATGGGCAACATGAGGCCAGTGCAGGTTGAGAGGCATCTGAAGAGAAGGGACTGCAGGGAGAGGATCAGAACCCGAGCAGGCCCAGACCCAACTCTATCAGGAGCCCCCCAGCAGGGGCTACACACTGGGGGGGGTCTCGTGTTGGGGCACAGCCAGCTGCTGCACTTCACCTGGGCTCTGTCCTGTCTAGTGCCTAGCTCGGTCTGCTGTGATGGCCCAGCCTGGGAGAGGCTAGCCTAGCCTGGCACTGGCCGGAGGAGCCCTGTAGCCCAGGACCACGAAAGGGGTGGAGTTTGGGCTGCCTGCTGCCTCAGTGGTCGTTGGCAGTAGAGAAGGCATTCTGGCAAGGAGACCGCTCTGAAGACCCTCACAAGCTCTAAGGCCTTTGGCCATTTGAGAGGAGGCTAGAGGGTAGAAGATGAGATGGGGGAAAGGTGTGGAATCCAGACATACTGCAGCCAGGCCTGCTTCCCAGGGATGTGTAAGGGTCAGGACTGCTTTTCCCAAGTCTAGTTGCCATCCCTACTTCTCTGTGCTTCTGCTCTGAAGGTCAGCCCTTCCTCCCTCTAGGCCTCAAGAACCCTCATCTGACCCTCTCTTTGTACCTGTGCTTCCCTGACCGGCAGACCCCAGGGGGTAGATGTGTGAGGGCAGGCGAGGGGCTCCCGTGGCAGAGAGGATGGGGAGGGATTGTCTAAGAGAAAGAAGGTGGACTCGGGAGCACGACCGACTGGGTTTATGCCCTGCCCTGGCCCTGTGCTGGTCGGGTGACGCTGGTCCTGGGTGGGTTGCTTTCCCCCAGCCTTGCTGCCCTCCGCTGCCAATGATGTCCACCCTCTCTGCCTCACGGTGGGGGAGGTACCTGTGAGGACCAAAGTATAGGACGAGTGTCTTTACACGACTTTGTACAATGTCTGGCGCTCAGCATAGGTCCGTTATTGTTTCTAGAAGGACTCGGACTCCTGTGTCCTCAGAGCAACCTCCTGGTGGATGGCTGTGTTCATTGCTTGCTTGTTTGTTTTTTTCTGCAGGTGACGGTGTGGACATCGGTGGCACTGGGTGGGGCAAGCAGAACTGCTCAGGGAAGGCTTATCGCTGGGTGGCTGTGGAGATTATGGACCCAGTGCCCACTCTCCAGGAACTTAGCCTGGGGCAGGGGTGGTGCTGGCGAGTGGAGGTGTTTTCTGGTTTTCTTCGGGCCGTTGGACCTCACTTGGGTCCCTGGTGCCAAGAAAGCCCTGACGATGCCTTCATCCCTGTGGGGCCGAGGGACTGGCTCCTTCTTCTGGAGCCTGGCATTCCTTAGATAAGGGGTCCAGGGGAGAGACGGGGGCTGGGACTTCATCCTATTTGGAAAAGAGTACAGACCTCCTTAGCCCAGGGACAGGGGGGTTTCTGGTACCTTGTGACCACAGCCAGCATTTCGTAGCCTTCTGTGGGCCCTGGCGGCATCCATTCCTGCCCCCCCACCGCCGCCCCCACCGCCGCCCCAACCAGGCAGTTCACCTGCCTCTGTCGAGCCTGGAACAGGCACAAAACTGCACAGCGAGTGCTCAGTCGAGAGATGAGGGACAAGCAGTCACGTTGGCGAAGTCTTCAGGTGCCGCTCCAGAGAACCGAGCCAGATTCCCGGGGAGCGGTTCCCGTCCAGAGGGCAGACAGGAAGCGATTCGCCGCCCCTTCCGCATCAGTTCTCTTTGAAGGTCGCGTCCCTGCCTCCAGGTTGCGCTCTCCAATCTCCACTGCTGCGTCCATACTGCTGGCCAGCGGTGTCCTGGCTCAAACGCCAGCCTTCAAAATAGCCAGTAAAACGAAGGCCGCCCCGTGGCTGTGGCCCCTGAAGTTGAGAGAGCAGATCGAAAAGTGAGTGAGTGCAGTTGCTGGGCCTGTGAACACGGGGAGGACTCAGGGGGCCGGGAGCTGGCAACCTCTGGGGCCACGGGACCTGCCCTTTCAGAAGCTAATTGTGCAGAGACCAGCAAGTGTCCAGGACCCTTGGCCGTTCACTGTTTGAGGGCCGAGGACCGGAAAGTCTGTGTGATTGTTTATTGCCTCCATTTTTTATCATCAGCAAAACTTTAATTACAGCTCTCACTAAACCCACCTTCTGCCAGCATTTACAAGGCAATAAATTTCCCCTTCTCTCCTTACACACTCTGAACCTCCAATAGGGCAGTGCATAAGCCCTATATGGAAGATATTGATTCCCCAAAGAAATTATAACAGCATTTGTTTTCAAGTAAACACACAGAGAGGTTATTAGAACACTGACGAAGAGTCGATTGTCTTTGCTTTATTAAACAACACAGCTCTCAATTGGAAGCACATCTAAATTATCAAGAGATTGGTAGAACAGACAGGCAGCGATGCCTCAAATGAGGCTTTGAGTGGCAGGACTAGAAGGAAGGCTTTGTCCCTTTCTCCTCGTTTCTCACTCATCAAAACAACCTGCTCCCCCGCACTTCCCCCCTGCAGTCCTTTAGCATTAAAGGGGCATTGATCGTGGGTCTCAGCCAGGGAGTGGGCAGCTCACGGCAAGCTGGCAGAAATGAAGCTTGCACAGGCCTGCCAACTGGCTAATGGCCCCATGTGTATTGGTAGGCAGTAAACAAGAGCCTTTTAAAAACTTGTTGTTGTGTTACTGGCAGGTGGAAAAGTTTGATGCACTCATTAGCCTAATTTGGAAAATGGTGCACGATCCATCTTTGCTTTGGAATACCCAGAGAGGCATCCCCCCGAGCAGAAGAGTGATCAGCCGTGACCTCGCTCCCGGTAGGCAATTTGAGACAGAATATTTTATTATGAACAACTTGGTTTTATGGTCACACAAGAGCAGCAATGGAACCAAAAGTCTACGATGTTCTATACAAATTAGGGTTGTACAATAATCGTGGGGTGTTCATCAATATCCTGTTAATAAAAAGAAAAATTTTCTCAAATCCACTTTCCATGATTAAATGAATTCATCAAACGTGGGAGCGAAACAAAGGTAAACAGATTTCTTTGTTGCAGAAATTTTCAGAGGCTGCACATTAATATGCATTATGAATCTGGCAAAGGGGGAAATGGTATGTTGACTTTTCTCGGTGGTTTTTTTAAAACACATTTATATCTTGTAGGACCAGAGTTTTACAGAATGGCCTTTAGGAAGTACTGGTCTGAGGGGCTAAAGCAGAGGGTCTGGACTTTCTTTGCTGTCTCGGCCTTAGGGAAAGCAGCCTTTGGAGCAAGTCTGAGCTGGTAGTGAGGAGAGTCAGACTGTGTCAGTCACGGTGGCCGGCCGAAGCCCTGCCCTCATGGTGCCTGAGCTGTTCTACAGAGCCTCTGAGATTTGTCCATTGTCATCAGGAGCATTTAGCTGAGTGGAAGTAAGAACTCCAAAACAGAGATGGCCCTCCCCCAAACGCGATGATAGTAGTCTTCCCTCAATTAAAGGAAGCCTCAAGTTCATAGAGATGGGAGTTTCTACTCTCGGAAATGGCTTTCTAGCCTACGTTAGACCCACTGCTACCGAAACCAACCAGAGAAGTTGCGGTGATTGCATTTCCCAGGTGACCGCTTCACTGTTTCTTACCCCGTGCCTGTGTGTGTCATCCCTTCTTGCAACACGACACGGACACCCCTGCATCGAGACATGGGTTTCATATTTTTTCCTCTTGAATATAGGCAGACTTTGGTAATCGTGCTGACCAACAGAATGCCACAGAAATGAAGACTCCTGAGACCGTGGCTAAGTTTCCACCCGAATCTCTGTTTCTGTCCTGGGGTATGTGCCTGGAGAACCCTGAGCCAACTTGTAAGAAGTCCAGCTAAGCTAAAGCCTCCGTGTGTAGCAGCCACAGGGAGGAATCACAGAGACAGTGAGAGGTGCCTGAGGAGCCCACTTCCCAACTGTTTCAGTCTTCCCAGACTAGGTGCTGTCCAGGAGTGAAGAAGCTCTGCAGTGAATAACCTCAGCCAAAGCCACCATCTTCTTGCAGCCTCACGAGAGACCCCAAGCCAGAATCACCCAATGAGTTGTACCTGAATTCCTGACCATAGTAGCTACGAGAGATCACTAGTGATTGAAGATGTTTGAATTTGTTGGGGAATGGTTGTAGAGCCATAATAACTAGAACACAGCTCCACAAAATTAATACTACATGTTGAAGGCTTTGGAAAACTAGTAAAGTGACAAAGACTTGGCTCAAGGGGCCAAGATTCCTGCTAGAAGAGAAAGCCCCAAGAAGAGAGCCAGCAATTCAGTACCACTTTGCCTCTCAAGTTAATTGGGGACTCAAATGCAATAGTGGAGAGGCGGAGAGGCCGAGCAGACAGTGGCTGCTAAATGGCTGAGAACAGCTTTCTTTGGGCATTCCCATGGGGCTGCAGGGTAAAACTGGCTTTCAAGTTCTTTCCAAGTAGGAAGGATCCTGGTGAACACCTAAGACTTTCAGTTGCAACTCTTCAAGAAATATTCAAAGTCCTAAAGAGCAGGGACCTACAGCCAAGATTGCTCTGCCCAGCAAAGCTATCATTTAGAATCAAAGGGTGGATAAAGTGCTTTTCTGAGAAGGTAAAGCTAAAGTATTTCATCATCCCCAAGCCCTTAGTGTATGAAATGTTAAAGGGACTTAGCTAAGAAAAAGGAGAAGATTAAAACTATGAACATTAAAATGGCAATAAATGCACAACTATCAATAATTGAACCTAAAAAAACAAACTAAGCAGCCCTGGCTGGTGTAGCTCAGTGGATTGAGTGCGGGCTGCAAACCAGAGTATTGCAGGTTCGATTCCCAGTCAGGGCACATGCCTGGGTTGCAGGCCGCAGCCCCCAGCAACCGCACATTGATGTTTCTCTATCTCTTTCTCCCTCCCTTCCCTCTCTAAAATAAATAAATAAAATCTTTAATTAAAAAAAAAACAAAAAAAACAACAAACTAAGCAATCCAGCAGAACAGGAACCATAGATATGGAGATCATTTGGAGGGTTATCAGCTGGGAGGGGTGAGGGGGAGAACAGGGGCAAAGGTGCAGGGATTAAGAAGAACAAATTGGTAGGTGCAGAATAGACACGGGGAGGTTAAGAACAGTATAGGATATGGAGAAGCCAAAGAACTTATATGCATGACCCATGGACATGAACTAAGGGGGGGATTGCCGGAGGGAATGGGGGGTACCTGGTGGAGGGTGGCAAAGGGGGAAAATTGGGACAATGCAACAGCATAATCAATAAAATATATTAGAAAAACAATTATGGGGGCTGGGAAGCCCACTATTAAGAAGCTAGCTGATTTGGTTCCTGGTGGGGACCCTCTCCCTGGCTTGTAGACATCTGCTGTCTGACTGTGTCCTCACTGGTTGTGGGGAGCTCTGCTCTCCCTTCCTCTTTTTAGAAGGACACTGGTCCCATCACGGGAGCCCTGCCTCCATGGCCTCATCCAAACCTGATGGTCTCCCAGAGACCCCGCCCTCCAATACCTTCACTGTGAGAGGAAGGGCTTCGACATGTGAATCTGTTTGGGAAGCACACATACTTCATCCATAGCAGCCTCCAATTTAGGGTTCCAAATCCAGTGAAAGTAACATCAGGAACATATTTTTGGACAAAAATGATTGTGAGAAACAGCAGTAGATCCAGTCTAAATTAAGTAAGAAAGGGAAATCTTAAGATAGAAGAATATTGATCCCGGATGGAAGCATGGAAATGGAGGGATGAGTGAAGACCAATGAAAAGGGAGTACATACAATGGGCAAAGAAATCTAAATGTGGAATGAAAATACATAACAAAAGAGTACAGAAGCAGCGGGCTGAGGTTAAATAAAGTCAGTGTTCTCAGCTTCTTGCATTTTCTAGGAGGTAGTGTAGAATATTTTAGGCTTCTAAACACTCAAGAATGCACTCAGTTTAAGATGCATGCTATACGATATATAATGTATAACAAACTAAGAGAGGAGAAAAAAGAATACAAATATGTCATTAATCCAGATGATATTAAAGAAAAGAAAAATAAAAAAATAGGCAAGACAAATAGAAGGGAAATAATAAGATTGTAGATTTAAACTCCACTATATCAGTAATTACGTGGAACGTAAACGGACTACAGATGTAGATTGTGAGGCTGAGCAAAAACAAACTCAGCTCTGTGCTATTTAGAGATACATTTTAAATGTAAGGACTTACAAAGATGGAAAGGAAAAAGGAAGAAAATGATATGCAATGCAAACAATCAAAAGAGAGAAAGTGTGTGTAGCTAGACTAGTAGTAGCGGAGTAGAGTTAAAGGCAATAGGCATTAACAGAGATAAAGATAATCGTTTTATGATGATGGAGGTACATGCTCCACAAAGCTGTAACCAAATGCTATATATCCAAATGTATATGCATCTAATAACAATAACATAGCTTCACAAGATATAATTTTTTCTTAGACCTAAAGGAAGAAATAGTTGAATTTGCAATCATGGTGAGAGATTTTATCTTCAAGTTAATGGGCAGAATTTTTTCAGTCTTAAGTTTTTATCATATTTTTTTAAGTTACGGGGTCCTGATACCTCTTATCTGATAGCAAGCTCTAGCAAGTAACAAAAAAATGAATGAAAACAAATATAAATGGAAAAGAAGCACAGGGTACTAGGCTTTCTCTAAGAGCTTTTTGAATCTGTGAGCTCACGTGCTCATGGAGATTTCTGTATACATGCAAATGGATGGGTTACTCACTACAGGAGAAATGTTTCCTTCATGCACTAGATCAAGTGCATTGCTAAATCTGAGTGTTACACTGTGAGTACCCTGCTTCCTGATGTCTAACTACCTGAACGGACGTCAGGACCACGACAGCACTTTAAAGGATGTCAACACCTATTTGGGTGCACTTCTGGACGCATTGCTCCTTACTACCTAACATTTTATATCAGAGTCAGCACGACTGAGACTCACACGTGGAGCACACCTGAGCTGATGGGTGCTGGCTGTGAGACGCCCAAGAGTAGAGACAGAAGCATCCGAATCAGGCCCTTATGAGCTGGCAGCAAAAGCCAAAGGCATTTCCCTGGTCTCATGGGATCCTGGGCTCCGGATACATCCTCCAGCCTCGCCCAGGCAGCCCATTGTGCAGGCCGAGAGGACATGGACCGCTGGGGTGGTAATTTGTTTCAGAAGGGGGGGCTGGTCTCGGTGACTTCCGTTGTACTGAGAGCAAAGCTGTCTGAACCACCTGGATCCTTCTCAGTTCATTTTTATAAAAGTTGCTTTCTTTTATATTTTTATACAAGTAATTTATGTTCCATGTAGAATAATCAGAAAAAAAAGACAATCAAGAAAAAAGTAACTGCTCAGTCCCACCCCTAGAGATCAGTTACTGCATTTCCTTCCAGCCTTTCTCCTGTTTTCCCAAACAGATGCTAATTACGTGTTATGCGATGACTTGCTTTTAAAAACTTTTCGATTGTAAAAAGAACACCTTTTGAAGCTAACAAATATAGATTTATATTTTATTATTTTCAGTACCATTCAGTGTTTTTCTTCTAATTCTGTAGTAATAAGGAAAATACAAAAAAGGAAAATTAAAAATATTAACATCTCTAGTGATTACTATTTCTATTTTTGATTGATTTTTTCCACTCTTTTTTCCCCAATATGTACATAATTTTTGCTTTTTTTTCCCTCCAAAACAAAATTAGGTTCATATTTATGACAAAATACCAATGTGCCATCTTCTATCCATGCAATTCCTTGGTCATTTATGTGTTCCTTTTTTTTTGTTTGCTATTGGAAACAATCCTGCATTCATCAGCTGGGTAATCTATGTTTTGTGACATTTTAACCAGTCTTTTCTAGAAAAAAATTCTTGAAGCTAAGTGCTTAGTCAAAGGCCATGCCCATATTTATGGCTTTCAATTCATTTTGCTGCATTGTATTCTGGGAGGCAATGCTAACTGAATGTTCCCATCAGCTCAGGGCCTTTTTGGGCCCTGCCGTTACCAGGATGGGACACGACCCTTCCGTGAATCTTCGAGAAGCCTGTAGATGGAAAATGGTATCCTGATCTTAAACTATACTTTGAGCTCAAGTGAAGTTGAATGTTTTCTCATTTGTTCATCTGTATTTTTTTGGTTAATTTCCTGGTCATTCTATATTGGTTCTTTGGGCTCAAAACAGGGCTATATCTGACTGTTTTACGTGACAGTTCTTACCTGAATTTTAGATTGAGTTATGGTCAAAGTCTGCTTCTATTTGGCTTATTGATCAAATCTAAAAGGCTTTCTACTTAAATTGTCTGTTTGAAATGATATCTAGTCTCAGAATATCTGAGCTGCAGGAGCTTGTAGAGGATATTTATTCCATCTCCCCATTTCTCAGATGGGAAAACTGAAGCCAAGAGACAGCAAGGGTCACACTCAAAGTTACACGGCAGACCCCTCGTCTCTCTCTGTCTGCATCTGTCCTCTCGAACGTGAATTATTAAAATCTGATTTTTGAAGTGGTTCATTCTAACTGGAGACATCTGCTATTCCCTACTTGTCTCTTGAGCAGAAGATGGAAATATTAGATATGAGGTTGAGAGTCCCAAACTGTCAATCTCACTGACTGGGACAGATGAAGAGAAAGCCTAGTCTGAGTGTGAATATCCTTGAAAAGGGAATGACTCCAAAAATCCACTGTGATTCTAAATAGACTGAGATGAGGTAAAATTTCAACATATTCATGATTCGCTTTAATGAGCAGATTAAAATCATTTATGCATAATTTATGACTTTAATGAAAATGGGCACTATAAAAGATGTTTAAAATGCGTTTGAAAGATCACTTCTTAATAAAACTTTTATACTGCAATTTTATCTATTCCATTAATTCACTTAGAAAAGTCCTTCATAGACTGCTTCAGACAGGATAGGCTAAGTTTGCTGCAGTAACAAATAACCCCCCAAGTCTTAGTGATACGAACAAAAGTACATTTCTCGTTCACTCTCCATGTCTAGTGGGAACTGGCTCATGGCTCTGCTCAGTGGAGGCACTTGTGGACCCAGCTGGTGGAGGGTTGGTCTGCACACCTGCTTCATGGTGGTCTCAGCAGGGGAAGGGGTTAGAGCAAATCACCCACTGATTATTTTAAGATAGGGGTTGGCAAACTGTAGTGTTTGGGCCAGATGTGACCTGTCATCTGTTTCTGTACATTCTTCAAGGTAGGAATCATTTTTATACTTTCAGTGGTTAAAACAAATCAAAACCATAGTATTCTCTGCCAACAATGATATGAAATTCACATTTCAGTGTCCATAAATAAAGTTTTATTGGAACGCAGCCACACCCATTTGATTACACATGGTCTATGGTTGCAGTGTTATAATGGCAGAGGTGAGTCATTGTGACCGTGACCATATGGCCCACAAGGTCTAAAATGTATATCTTCTGGTTGTTTAGGAAAAAGTTTGCCCATCCCTGTTTTAAAGAACCTACTTGAGAGGCGGAAAACTTGGAAAGAAAAGAACTGTGATCCATCCTGTCCACTGAGAATGTATTTTCTTCTAAGGAACCACAGTTGTGTGGATGTAGGTGTTCCAAGACAAAAAAAAAAATGGACCAAATGGAACAACAGATCAAAGCTCCAGAACAAATGAAACTAAGCGACGAAGAGATAGCCACCCTATCAGATGCACAGTTCAAAGCACTGGTGATCAGGATGCTCATAGAATTGGTTGAATTTGGTTTCAGATTAGTTGAAAAAATGAAGGCTACACTAAGTGAAATGAAGGAAAATGCACAGAGACCAACAGTGATGGGAAGGAAACTGGAACTCAGATCGACGATGTGGACCAGAAGGAAGAAAGGAACATCCAACCAGAAAAGAATGAAGAAACAAGAATTCAGAAAAACAGGAGAGGCTTAGGCACCTCCAGGACATCTTTAAACGTTCCAAGGTGGCATCTGAATCATAGGCATACCAGCAGGAGAAGAGGAAGAGCAAAAAAAAAAAATAAAAAAAAAATAAAAATCAAAAACTTATTTGAACAAATAATAAAGGAGAACTTCCCCAATCTGGCAAAGGAAATAGACTTCCAGGAAGTCCAGGGAGCTCAGAGAGTCCCAAAGAAGTTGAACCCAAGGAGGAACACACCAAGGCACATCATTCCAACTTATGAAAGTATTCCAACTCATGAAGGCAAGAACCTACATCCAAGATTGCTCTATCCAGCAAAGCTTTCATTTAGAATGGAAGGGCAGATAAAGTGCTTCTCAGATAAGGTCAAGTTAAAGGAGTTCATTATCACCAAGCCCTTATTATATGAAATGTTAAGGGGATTTATCTAAGAAAAAAAAAGGTAAAAAATATGGACAGTAAAATGACAACAAACTCACAGTTATTAACAACCACACCTAAAACAAAAACAAACTAAGCAAACAACTAGAACAGAAACAGAACCACAGAAATGGAGATCACATGGAGGGTTAGCAATAGGGGAGTGGGAGGAGGAGAGATCGGGAAAAGGTACAGAGAATAAGAAGCACAAATGGTAGGGAGAAAATAGACAGGGGGAGGGCAAGAATAGTATAGGAAATGTAGAAGCCAAAGAACTTATATGTATGACCCATGGACATGAACTGAAGGGGAGGGGATGTGGGTGGGAGGGAGTGTGCAGGGCAGAGGGGAATAAAGGGGGGGGGGAAATGGGACAACTGTAATAGCATAATCAATAAAAGATATCATTAAAAAAGAAAAAAAAGAACCTACCTGGAACTAGTACATGACACTCACGTCCCAAACGAGTCCCTTGGCCTCGCCTAACTTCAGAAGGGATGGAGACATGCTCGTGAGGAGAACTGGAGGTCCTTGGTGAAAAGCAGTAACGACTTCCCCAGAGACGAGCGGGCCGCAGCCTTCTCTGTCTCATGGCCCTCAGAAACCAGTCGCCAAAATCCCACGGCAAGCCAAAAATATACTGTTGGCCGATCTGACAAAAAATGGGTGTAATTTAAGTCCATTCACACTGGGCAGATATCGCTGGGTTGGCTGTTGTCATTCTTTTATTTGGCTGTCTCAGGGGAAAGAGGTCAGTGGCCCAGACTAAACAGTGAGGTGTGCATGTTTTGAAAAGTCTTGTGGCACTCCGGTTGAAAATCACAGTCGTAGACAGAGTGAAGGCGGACTTTTCCCTAGTATCTGGCTGAGATCTCACTAGTTCTTAATTAATTGAATCTGAACTAAAGATAATTCACTATGAATGTCTGTCAAAGCCCTGGATTGCCTATGTTCGTGCAGACCCAGCCCTCCCCCGGAATGACTGCGATCGATCCGTGATTATTCTCATAACTGCAAGTTACAACTTGGTAACAACAGCTGCAGAAATTTATAAGCAACCCAATGAGCAATTTTAACAAAAAAATCAATTCCAGTTCTCCAGAGTACAAGGGGACATTTAATACTGCAAATTGTCTGAGCTTAGCCACAAAGAGAAAAAGAAAGCATTTATTTTCTGACTCACAGCCTCTTTTTGAGAAAGTGCATCTGACCAGAGTGATGTTTCCCAAACAATGGGGTGGGGTGGGGTGGGGTGGGGGCTACAGAGGCTGGCACTGCTCCCTAAGACAGTGTAGATTTTCCTCCAGCTTCAGACGAGCTCCCATTAAGTCTATACGCTCAGGAAACCGTTACGTAAATAAGAAATGTGATTAATTTGAAAAAGGGATTTCAGGGCTGCTGGATTTAGGCTCCCCCTGAGGAGACAGAGACACGGCTTAGCTCTCCTTCCTGGAGCTCCCGGTCGCTGACACTGGCATACTCGCCCCACAAAAGAGCCGCGTGGACAGGCCCTGCCCGGGCTGCTCTCCGCCCCTCGGACACGGACCCAAGAGGGCAAGCGCGGGCACTCTGCCCAGTGTTTCAGGGCAGCTAAGGCCGCCGAGTGGGCCTCCTCCCTCCTTCTGGCTGCCTGAGCTGGGTCCTCTCTGCTACAAATTACAGTCCCTTCCTTTAAAAATCTCCTGAAAGCTCTTGTGTTTTGCGAACCACAATTATTCGTAATGAATCATCCCCAGAGGGCACATCTTCACGAAGTCTTGTCTGCTTCCTTATGGTTCTGGCAACCCAGTAATCAGGATGTAAGAGCCCTTGTTCCCTGCCATAAAATAAGTTTATAGAGATATAATTAGCAACAGTATTATCTTCATTTGGACTTAGCCACGCTAAACGTCCTGTACGAGTTGTTTATGAGGCGATATGAATGGTAATGGTATTAATAATGCGTTTAGCCAGAAGTATCAATATTTCCCACCACTTACTGCCTCTTAATGAGGTTGCATGTGGTGTTCTGGGACCGGGATGGGCTGGTGGATTTATAGAAAGTTGTAAGGAAGCATTTGAGTCATTAAAGGAAATTTGGTAACTTCAAAATGTAGGGGCTTTGTCCTCACAGGACCCCTTGTGCCCTTTGCTGTCTCCAGGCCTCTGCTGTGTCCCTCCCCTATCTGAGATGCACACCCAGAGCCTGTCCACATACCCTTCCACAAGGCCTGGTTCTTTTGCTTCCTCCTCTAGGAAGCATTCCGAGCACTCACTGGGGGCTTAAAATTGTTCCTCTCTCTATTGTGGGTGGCCTTGGCTCCAGGGCTGTCTCATCTCCCAACAAGAACGTGGGGTCCTCGAGATGGGACCGTGTTTCCCCTTCCACATTTCTTACAGCACCGGGAAGGGAATAGGCGTGACCCCACCGCCTGAGGGTCCCACCCCTGTGTCTGTCAGCACTCCCGTGGTACTTCACCTCCTGGTGCCTCTGCATTCTCCGGGCAGAGGTGGGGAGGCCTCAGAGGGTGTCATGTCCAGCCAGTCACTTCACAGATTGGGAACCTGATTTGTTTTGCCCCTGGGGCAAATGGCAGAGCAGGAAATGGAGCTTCTCTCTCCCACTGGGTGGGGGGAGGAGAGTGGCTGTCTCCTGCCGGGCAGGGTGGTTTAGGCTGTGCCCCCAAGTCCTGAATGTCCCCCTAACTGAAGAAGACTCCCGGAGAGACGGCAGAGCAGTGAGGAGGACAGAGCCCTGGGGCTGGCGTTAGTGCTGATTCTGTGCCTTTCAAGCCTGGCCGTGGCTGAGGCCCAGTTTACTCACCTGAAACCGGTGAGGCCTCTGTGTGCAGTGAGAACACATGGTGGACGGGCTGAGACGGTGCTGTGTGTCTGTGCCCCCTTTCCTGGCTGGGACAGGCTGGGTGGGGATGCAGGGAGGGTGTGAGGACAGTGAGCAGGGTCCCTGCCCAAGGCCCCATCTGTTCAGTTGGCGATGGTGGCCCCCCCTCCTCTGAGGGATGGGGCTCTGGCCCGGGGCCCTCGTCTGCCCTGGGAGCTGCTCCCACCCATGCCAGGTGGGCGTCTGGGCAGCAGAATGCCCTGTGGCGGGCTCCTCTCACACTGACTCTGACACGGGTGATTGGGGGCCAGAAGTCTGCTCGGTCCGGGATTAGCTCATCACTGAGCAGCACCAGCTCCCCAACCCGCTGAGTTCTGACCTTGGCCTGGGCACACAGTAAAGACTATTGGCTGCTAGAGCATGGCTTTGACAATCTCGTTAGCCCATTTGACTTACAGAAGTTCATATGCGCTAATTGATCTTGTCACTGGAGCCCACTTTTGGGGTCATGTCAGAGTTCCTCACAGGGTCTCTCTGAGGGTAAAGCTGGGCTGAGCCCTAGTCTCTGCCCCTCTGGCCCTCCAGGCTCCTGACTTCAGGCTGACACCAGACATGTCTGCAGCTACTGGGTCAGCGGGGGCCATGGTGGGCGCAGACCTGTGTCTGCAGCCCCCACCTCTGTCCTTTCCCCGGCCTGCCTCCCCTGCTTGCTCTGTGGGTGTGTCAGATCTTGTGTGTTGAGCAGGGAATCTTTTGTTTAATTATAGTTGTCCAACTTGTAACTTTAAGGGGAGAGACCAAGTGGTCTTCTGACTTCCCCATGATGCTGATGTCATTCAGGGCTGACCCCTAGTGTCCATCCACTCCAACCCTGGTTCTCACCAGTGAGTGCACACTCTGCCCCTCAGAGAGGGTGAGGGTCCTGCCCAGAACCTTGTGGAAAGACTTGAACTAGGGCGGATCACTGCATCCCAGACTGAGAGGGTCTTCTCCTCATGGTCAAGCTATGGTCGAGTGTGCAGGGGTCATGGCCATTGATGGTGGAGGAAACCCCAGGACAGTGTCGCTGGGAGGGCCTTCTTCCTTGGGCCTGGCAGGAAGCTCTCAAAACAGCCTGTTTGAGGAAATCAGACTTTGTGTGAAGAATAGGCCTGAGGTCCTTCCCTCATTTCCTGGGCTGGGGTCTTCGGGAGCCAGGGGCCGTGGCTCTGTCCCACTGCTCTGGGCCCACCAGGGACCTCGGAACCACGGCCCTTTTTCCTTTGACGACACCAGGAAAGTATTCAGCGGCCTGTGAGCTCCTGCGTGTTGGCGGCCATGTCCGATCCCTCTGCATGCTCACCGTGGCGGACACGCCAGGGCCCCAGTACGCAGGAAGGGCTGAGTGGACGAGTGAGTGCGGAGGGCGCGTGGGAGACAGCGCTGTTGGATCTCGTCCTCGGCACCAGACACAACCAAAAAGTGCTTCTGCATCCCTTCTTGGAGGAAAGTGCAAATGCCCTCCGAGTCCCACCCCAGGGGACAGCGCCTGTCTAAGGTCTGGGTGAGTGGCATGTGGGTGGAGCAGGCGGCCTGAAGCTCCCTGCACTCTGCCCTCCCCTCTGCCTTCTCTGCTGCCGTGTTGTATATGGCTCCTCTTAGCCCTCTCAGATCCTATTACGCCAGTGCAAATTGAGTTATAGCATCAAAAGCTCTTTGTTTAGTGAACCAAGCACTTTGTATTAGTTACTACATCTGTCTTGTTATTTTGCACCATCTTTGCTAGAAGCCTGTATGCATGTCCTCGAGGAGAGAGCTGTAAAGACTAAGTGATTTATGAAATCAATTTGGCTCTTTTGGTTATTCTTAAATGGGACAGACAGCAGTGCTGGGGCTTCGGTATTAGCAGGGGACGGGAACCGGGGGTCCAAGGTCCGCTTTGGTCTGGAAGGATCGCGGTGCCCCTGGCCCCGTGCACTCCACCAGCGGAGGGTGTGGCTGGGTTTTCCCTGTCATCTAATTAGGCACAGTCTGTTACAAACAGTTCTTCCAGAGTGGATGCAGGCGCCTGAGAATTACTAAGACTGCAATTCTTTGCATTTGTACAGTTTATAAAATAGCACTTTTCCACATTACAAAAGTAATGTGGCGTATATTGTAGAATATTGGGAAAATAGAGACAAAGCACAATGAAACTCAAATCCCAAATCCCACCACGAGGACGGAACACTGTTAACACTTCAGTGTGCAAGCTTCTAGAAATTTCCACACGCGTATGTCTGTACTTCTAGGTATGTACTTAAAATTTTTGTGAGAAAGGGATCAAAGAATGTCCTTGCTGAGGGGCCTCTGGCTGCCTTGCAGTCAGACAGACCGTCGGCTCACACCAGGCCTTCCTTGCTCCCTGGCCCTCACTGTCCCCAGGGATCTGCCCCAGGTAACGAACAACAGGGTGACTAAAACCTGACCACTGTCGCCAACACCCAAAGCTCTGTGCCCTCGTGGGGACCCCCATGGAACCCTGATAACACTCTGACTTCCCTCCAATGCTCTGTCACCTAGGAAACACCAAGCCTTTCTGAGTCTCTTGGTGGCTCTTCTTGGGCAGGGGGCCAGATGGACATTGATGGGCCCCATGCGGCTGACCTCGCAGGCTTGGAGGTGAGCCCAGGTCCTTGAGCCCTGTAGGACCCCCTGGTTGTGCCCGAGTGTCTGATTCTGCCCTTTGCCACTCTTTGGGTCCTTGGAGGTGACCTTCTGTTTGAAGATGGCTCCAGCCTTGAGGTGTGTGACCAGTCTTGCTTGTAGGGGGCAGAATTTGGGGTGGAGTGGGGGGAGGTGAAGGAAACCCACGGCTTTGCAGGCTTTTCAGCTGGTGGAGGAAAACAGTGTTGGGGAGCCTGCATCTTCTCCTTGGCCCTGTGAAAAACGTGACTTTTCTTCTTTCAGTCACTCACAGGTGGTATTCAAGGCTCTCCGTCTTGGTGCTGCCGTGCCAGAGAGTATTTGCTCAGCGTCCACTTTCCACTTTCCCGAGAAATCACGGCTCCTCGTTGGGAGCACTTGGCTGGAGGCCGAGGCTGCATCAGTCCCAGCTGGGCTCGGGGCATGTGAGAGGGAGGCGGGCACCCCTTATTCAATATTCTCTGACCTCCGAGGTCACCCTGACTTTGTTCAGTCGACTGACTCCCCCCGGCGTCAGGAAGACCTGCCCTTGAGCATGGCTGAGTGACTCATTACCTGTAGGAGGAGGCAGCCAGGTGTGTCTGCACATGGCCGTGCTGGGGGTGCCTTTAGTTGGCTCGGTAATTAAAAGCAAACAACCCCTGGAGGGGCCGAGGCCTGTGGGTGTTGCTGGGGCACCGAGGCAGAAAGAAGTGGGAAGGCAGCCAGGTTGCAGAGCTGGGGTCGTAAGAGGGGCTGGCCAGCCGAGTTCCCGGGCTGGGGGGTGGGGCAGCGAACGGCTGCACTGCAGTCCCTCCGGCAGGACATCTGGAAGGGACTGTCACTGAGCACACAGGCGGGCCTTCTGTGGTGAGAGGGGAGGGCAGGGGCTGTCTGCAGACCGCCCTGGGGGGTCCTTTTTTGGAATAGTACCGGGAGCTGGTGGTAGCCTAAGAAAGGACCGAATTGTAGTTAAGCGGCAGAGGTGGGATTCAAACCCAGAGCTTCCTGACCCCAAAGGCCACACTCTTGCTCCTTTTTTCACAGGTGGGTGTAAAATGGGTTGAATGGGTGGCCCCCCTAAAAGATATGTCCATGTCCCTGGAACCTGCCAATGTGACCTTATTTGGAAAAAGTGTTTTTGCAGATGTAATTCAGTTCAGGGTCTTGAGACAAGGTGACCATCCTGTTTCATCCGGCTGGGCCCTAAATCCAGTGACAAGTGTCCTCACAAGAGAAGGGCAGAGGGAGATTTGAGACAGACAGGAGAGGACGCAGAGAAGAGGAGAAATGCGACACAGGGGCTGAGATGGAGGGGAGCGGGGGACGTGGCCCCGAGTCGAGGAACGCTGGGCCACCAGAAGCTGGAAGGGGCACAGGGCGGGTTCTCCCGCAGGGCCGCTGGAGGGAGGAGGGCCCTGCCCGGTTTTGGACTTCTGGCTTCCAGAACTGTGAGAAAGTGCGTTTCTGTTGTTAAAAGTCCCGCAGGTTGAGGTAATCTGTCAGAGCAGTCCCAGGGAACACACACTGGCTGGCTGGTGCTGTCGGAGGCGGGAGTGGGGGAATGGGGGGGTTTTATTTTAGCCACTTTGCAATTGGAGGAGCATCCTTTCCGGTGCCAGGGCCAGCAGCCCCCGGACCCAGCAAAATGGATGGATTTTGCTCAGCTCGGTGGCTGCCTCTGTCTTGCCTAGAGGCGGTGGCAGGAAGTCGGTGCTGATGGGGGCCCTTTGAAGTGGCCCCCACCCCCTCCCGCCTCACGGGCAGCGGACCTCAAAGGATGGTGATAAATAACCGCCAGGGAGGGGTCCCGGTGCCTCAAAGTGGAAGCGCAATCACTTGATGACACTTCAGTGCTGGGGAGACCGCGGGGCGCGGCCCTCTCGCCTGTCCTCCGCGCTGACGGTGATCAGAGCAGGCAGATGTCTCTGGCAGCTGGGGCTAATGGGCTGTCAGACGGGGTGGGCGGGCCCTGGCACTGGTCCAGTGATGCCGAGGCCGAGGGAAGTCAAGCGTGGGGCCGCCCAGGGTTGGGGGTGGGGGGCGGCGCCAAGGGAGGCCCAGACCTACCTGCGGAGGCGGCGCTGTGCTTCCCCCTCCTCCCCTCCCCCCCTCCCCCTCCAGGAAGCCTCTGGAGGCGTGACGTCTGCTCCACCCATCTTGGACAATTTTATTTTTCCTGTATGGGAAGAGGTCATTTGAATTATTGATGAGAGATGAAAACTAAGCTAATTCAGTTGTTTGTCCAAATCGACAAACCTGTAATATTTATAATTACCTAGAAGCGCAGGCCAGTGCAGGGTGGGGGGTGGCAGTGGGGGAGAAGGGGCCTGGGTGGCAGCAGAGTGGCAATGAGGGTGGGTCTGGGCTGAGTTGGAATTTGTGCTGGAGCCATCTCGAGAATCGCTTTGGAACGGATTCCTGGTTCAAGACCAAAGTGTGGTGCCACCTAGAGGACCTGGGTCTCAGCCTCATGGCACTTGGAGCAAAGGAGGGTCTGGGCTTGTTTCTCCGATAGGTAGTCCTGAAAAGGGAGCCAGCTGGTGGCTTCTGGGGCATGTGTCCTCCAAAGCGGCACTGGAGCTGGGAAGTTGGGAGACCCAAAGCCCGGGCTGACTGCTCCTGAGCCCACGCGTGGCCTCAGCATCTTCATGAAGTGAAGAGGCAGGACCGGCCCCCCAGAGCCCTGCATCTCACCCCAGGGTCCTGCCCTGTGGTTGCAACCAGTGATCCCGGGGTTGACAGGAAAGGGCGGGCCGGTCAGGGACTTGCCCTCTGCTCTCAATACTCAGCGCCCCCTTCTTGACTTGTCCTCCATGGAATTGGGAGTTTGCCTGTGGTGGGCTCCTGGGTTGAGGCACCCTCCGGTGACCTTAGCCAAAGGCCTCAGCGGCCTAGGGAGCGGGTGGAGGGCTTTCTTCCAGCAGCCCCTCCTCCCTTCCTTCAGTGTCTGTCTGTCCGTATGCTTTGCGCTTTGTGCCCTTTGTGTGGGGCAGCAGGGGGGGGTGGGGTGGGGGTGGGGAAGGTGCGAGGAAAGCCAGGCTGGGCTGTTTTGGCAATGAGCGTCCTGGTGGGGAGCTGGCACACAGGCGGCCTGTCCCACCTGTCACGGAAAGGCCCAGGGTCCTCTGCGCCCTGTCCTCCTACTTCCTGAGGGCGCTCAGCACTGCATCACCACCCGTTTAATGCCGGTGAGATGTGTCCACCACTGAGCCCTGGACGCGACTTTCACACATCTATCTAGCACCAAGACCCTTAAAAATTAAATCTTACGAAGAAATTGAATAGTTAATATGAAAAGGGGGCTAGCCTACAGTGGGGGTGCTCTGGCCGGACCCGTACGGCCCTTCGTCCTCCCAGCGGGAGGCTGGCCTCTGAGGGACCCTGAGGACTTCCTCTGCCCCAGCCCTCGGGTATGTTGACCTTGTTCAGAAGACTCCCCAGTGGTAGAATCAGCCTCCTTCTTCTACAGGAGAGGGCCTGAGGCCCAGAGAGGAGTGACTGGTGCGAGATGCCAGGGGACTCACGGCCAAGCAGGGCTCCACCGCTTCCTAGCTTGGTGGAGGCAGGGTGGAGAGGGAGGGGGTGGTCTGTCCGTGGCACCTGACCCCTTCTCTGGGAGCTGCGTGCAGCACTGCTGGGAGTGGGGTCACTGACCTCCTGCGGACCCAGCCTGCAGGAAGCTCTCCCTGCCGAGGGACTAGTCCCTTAAGACTTGTCATTAGGCTAAGGCCTCACCCAGCCTTGCCCCTGGAGAGAAGGAGGGAGAAGGAGAAGAGTCCTGTCCTGGGGATGGGACTGCAGCTCAGTGGACCCACAGGGCTGCCTTGGGTCTCTTTCTTCTGATATTTTCCTTTCAACTCATGTCCTGAGAAGGGGACGCTGATTTCGGAAGGAACTGATGGGGACATGGGGGTGGCCCGGGGGTGTCTTGTGATGACCGGCTCTGCTTTCTACCTGTCTCCACTCATTGTCCTCGACCCTGTAGAAACTCTCGGCTTCTCAGTTGAAGGTTTACCTCCCATTTGTCTTCTGAATCTGCCACGGCATTCACCACCATCTAATATACCATGCACTCTCCCCGGTTACCACGTCTGCTGCGTGAGGTCTGTTTCCCGGACTGAGCTGGGACCCTGGGCTCCTCCTGGGCACAGACACCATCGGTTTTCCCGCCGCTGCAGCCCAGGGAAGATCCCAGCAGACGCTGTTCAGTGACCAGTGAGTGAAGGCCGAACGTCCCTTCCCGCTCATTGGCAGACTCTAGCCTTTCTCCGGGAGGTCGAGTCTCTGCTCTTCTTTGTGCCTCTTTTTGGGTGGAGTTAAAGTTTGTGGGTCCCAAAAAGGGTGTTCAATGTCTACCAAAGGAAAAGAAAACTATTCCTTAAAGACGGGGTCACCATTCTTTTGAAATTGTGCCTTCCCCAGACAGTGTGTGGCATTTCCGTGACGGTCCCTGGGGCGTCGCCGTCCTCTGGGCCTTCCTGTGGCTCCTCTCCTGCTTCCTTATGTTCCTGGAGTTCGAAGCCAGCTCTCACCCCTTGGGAATGCGGATGTAAACGCCACAGTGGGTGACCTCTGACTTCACCCTGAGTTTGGAGAGGCTCTGAACGAATGAGCCGAGTTCCCGGGCTCCAAGGCCAAGCTCACCCAGTGAGGAGCTGCAACTGCCGCATCGATGTCCTGAGGACTGCCCTCCTTCCTGTGCTCAGGTTGTTGGCAGACGCTGGTCAATGCTGCCTATAAATTGAGGTCTCAAAAGGCTAAATTAACAATTAATCGGAAGCATCTCTCAGCCCCTGAAGATGGAAATAGCCCCTTGATGGGAAGAGGGCACCCACCTTCTGAGACCTCTCGTTATGGAAGATGTGCTCCGGGGGCGCTCCAGGGCAGCCGGCGCTGAACTCCTGTTTGTCGGAGTCCAGAGGGGTGACGAGCATTCCTGCATCAAAGGCATAGTGCTTAACGTTTTGTCACATCAGCTTTCCTCTGTCCTCACGCAACTCGAAGTCTTGGCGGAAAACTCTGCTCTGTCGCCCAAGCAGGGCAGCAGGCTCGATTGGGAAACCTGCAGGAGCGCGGCCCCATGGCCACCTGTCTTCACTCTTCCCTCCTCACTCTGTCCCCTCAGACACCTGCAAGGCACTTGGCTTCTGACTCCCCTGCCTTTGCTGGCCCTCCCACTCAGGCCATCATCCTCCTGGCACCTGGGTTTCGGGCTGGTCTCGTTGCCTCCTGTATCTCACTTCCCATCCGCTCGGAGCACTTGGCCTGGAATTGTCCTGCTTGAGATTCCTCAGTGGCTCCCCACTGCCCCGGGGCGAAGTGGGAGCTCCTCCCCGGCTGCCAGGCCCTGGTCGACCCAGCCCTTCATGTCTTCCCCAGCACGCTCTTCCCTTTCTCCAATGAGCTCGGCGTCCACGTGGGCAGCTCTTCATGCCCCCCCCCTTTCTGCTCCCTCCCCTTCTGCCAACCGCAGCCTCCAACATTTGCTTGCACTACCCTGCTTGCCCAGGATTGTTTTGATAATGAAGAGGGACACTTCATGCTTATGCTGGGATAATGGGTGTAAGTTGGACGGTTTCAGGACGCCCAGATACGCTGTCACCTTAGCTGTGCCCTGCCCGTGCTCTCTGTCACTTTGCATCCCCTTTCACGCCCTCCCGCTCAGTTCAGCGGGAGCTCAGGCCCCGCCTGTCCGCCTGGCTCACTTCCGGGAAGGCTCACTTCCGGGAAGGCTCCCTTGGCAAGTGTCAGTTTCTAAGGCTCCGTAATAAGGCGAGGAGCCCTTTGTTGTCCCCGCTCTATGCTTGTCACCTGAGCACCTGCCAGCAGGTGAGAGGTGGCTGGGGCAGGAGCACGGGCTGGGCAGCAGGAGGGCCCTTCCTGCTAGTAGCCAGGATGTCACCCTGTTGTGTGTTTTTGTACGCATATGTGCCATGGTCACCTGCTATTCTTTTTGGCTTTCCCAGTCTCTGAATACCCTTAATTCTTAGGTAATTTCCACCTTTTGAGGCTCAGCCTACCTCTTAACGCATACAGTCGAAAATACCCAGGACTCACTTTCTAGCTTCCCTTGCGAGCAGGAGCAGGGGGCACCATCTGATTCCATCTGGCGAGGGCTGCAGCTGTGACTGTGGGCCTCGGTCCCCAGGGGTGCCTCAGATCAGGGGTCACCTCAGATCAGGGGCGGCGGCAGCTCCAGCCAATGTGTCCGCACCAGGTACTGGGGCATCAGTGGTGGCCCCTGGGGACCAATTCTGGAACAGACGTGGAGCTCTGTTCCTGCTAGTGCGCCTCTGAGGCTGGGTCTCTGGCCCTCCTGGGGAATCTGGGAGAGCTATTTAGGATTCTTTAGTATAAACCATATCATGTTAACCATCAACAAAAGAGAAAAAAAATCACACGATGAACCCAAACCCCTACACACTTACCAGGCAGATTCAACAATTACAAAATTTTTTTCTCCGCTTTCTTTTTTCTCTTGTCCCCTCCAGCCCCACCTCTGTCTCTTTATCTAAAGAATTTAACAAACATTTCACTCCTAATACTTCAGTATAAATTTCTAAAATATAAGCACATTTTCTTACGTAGCCTTACACTTTTCACCTTCCCCAGCAAGATTAATAGTGATTCCTTAGTATCGTTTTAGTATCCAGTCTGTGTTTCCTTGATTGTGTGAAAATGCCTTTTGTTTGCGTCCAGACCCACACAAGGGCCACACTTTGCACACAGCTTTCCTGTGGCGGAAGTCTCTTCTGCATGGAGCCTTCCCGTGCTGTGGATTTGCTTTGCTGAAGGAGCCAGCTCTGCTCTCCTGTGGAGGTTCCTGCATTTTGGACTCATCTGATTATCTCCTGGTGGTCCTGCATCCCTGGCATTTCCCATAAATCAGAAAGTGATCTAGAGACTTGATGAGATTCCAGTTTAATAGTTTTGGTAAGCACATTGGGCACGGTGTTTGTATTTTCCTCGGCATTGCATCCGGGGGCTGATTGTGCCTGTGCCCCTCCCTGTGGGGCTGCCTGTTTGAGCAAGGGGTTCAGCTGGTGCAGCCCGAGTCCCGTTACAAAACTGGGCTCCATCCCTGAGAACAGCGGGTCGCCTCTGGCTGCTAATTTGGCACCCCTCGAGCATCCGGTTCCCCTTTGATTTGTCATCTGTTTTAGCGTCCATCTGTCACCGACTACTCAGTGTGCTGCCACACATTTCTTTCCTGCCTAAAACCACCACGGCGATTTGCCTACAGATAATAATTCTGATGGAACGTCAAAAATATTTTTTAGTTGTTGAAAAAAAATCATAGCGCTTGCTGGCTGCTTTATATAGAAAGCAGATATGCTGCCCGGGGAAGGCTGTGAAGACGCAGAAACGCTTCAGTGCCTCACATGTCTTCAGCTGTCACAAACCTCTGCTCGGAGCAGCTCACCTTGGTCTCCTTACTCGTCGTGACCACAGGAGCTCTGCAGAAAACACCCCCTAGAACGTCAGCCGCTCCCTGCAGCCGCGGCTCTGTTGCTGTGTCTCGGATGTTCCCGGCTAGAGGGCCGCTGTCCCCCGCCCAGCGAACTGGGCCCTTGGCTCTGCTCATTTGGACTCCTCTGTTCCTGAGGACCGTGTGCTTCTCCATGTCCAGCTGGAAGGAGGCAGAGAGGGCAGAGAATGTGTGCCTGCTTCTCGCCTGCCAGGAAAGCACACCCACCATTCCTTATTCCATCATGAGACTTAGTCATGTGGCCAGCCCAACGCACTCTGAGGGCTGGGGGTGGACCGCCTTGTGGGCGGTCGCCTCCCAAGGACAGGTCTGCCTGGAGGAAGGGGAGGTGGTGTTTCCGAGGACAGGCCTGTCGGGGTTTTCCATGGTGCGTCCAGAGCTAGGCCCTGGCGATGCCGTCGTCCATGGGCACTCGGGCTGCGGGCGGCCGCGCACACTTCTGCTGGCTTGTTACTGCCGTGGAGTGTGGACTTCTCACTGGCTGTCGGGGCTCATCTTGCTCACATTGATTCTCCCCGTGATGTCCCTGTGTCCTACAGGGGGTCCGCTTTAGCTCAGACTTGGTGAGAACCACATGGAAAAGAGATGGCAAGTCTTTGTGGAAGGCACGACGTCGTGGTGGGTCCCTGGGGAAATCCTGTCGCTAATCTGAAAATCGTTCTTCACTCCGAAGACAAGGCCCTCTTGCTTAAATCAGTGTTTTTACATTTTCCTTTCTTTTCTAACCCCTCTGTGAATTCTTCTGACAACAGCCTATGGTGGAATCTGTATTCAACTTTTTAAAGGGAATCATTGAAACAAGTTTTCACAAAAAAAATAGCATTTGGTACAGAGACCAGCAGACTATGTAGTGTCTGAATCCTGGGCACAAGAAACAGTCGAATCTGAAAGCCCCTTTCAGTGTTTTGTAGAAAAAAGTGTGCACCGGTGGGGCGAGGCGGTGGCCCTGGTGTCAGACCAGCCTTTGGGGCTGAGCTTGTGTCCTGCCAACAGGAAGAAAACCGGCGATGTGACCAGGAGGAGGGCTCGCTGGCATCTGATGGCCCAGCAACAGCGTAAACAATGACAAGATTCATAAACATCACAAGTGTAGGAATTCGCCTTGAAGTTCCTTCTGGGATCTAATTTAAAGGCGCAACTTGGTGAAACCGAGGTCACAAGGGAAGCAGACGTGAGTGGAGAGAAATGCGGTGTGACAGCTGACCTCCCCCAGCCTGCCGGGCAGCTGCGCTGGTGTTGCACGGAGGGACTTGGGAGCAGGCGCTGTGGGAGGTGACTCTGGAAGAGACACAGGGACCCCTCAGGCCGGTTATCAGGCTCCTGTAGAGCTGGAGCCGTGCTGAGCTGGGAGGAGGGTTTGGAGTGAGGAGGTCCAGGTTCAAGTCTTACCTCTGTTGTTCACTGTGACCATGAGCAGTGCCTCTGTGTCGACCCTCCGGGTCTGAAGCCTGCCTCAGACTACCGAGGGCGGTTTCTCTGGGGTGCCCCCGCCTGGATATTCTCCCAGTCCAGGCTCTATGTAGGCTTTTAGACCTTTTCTTTCCTCTGTTAAAAATCAGAGTTGGGTATCTGAAGCTGGAAAACAGGAGGTCTCACCTGGAACCACATGTGTGGGCAGCCTGGTTTCGCCTCGATGCTCGGGTGTGTGCTGTGAATTTCTCAGGTTCTTCAAACCGCCTGCACGTTCGATGCAGGCATCCTTATAGCGAGTAAAAGAGCACACATACATGCAGAGAAGCGTGTGAGTCAGAGCCTGCGGATCCCGGGCCCCATGGCTGTGCTTCCTTCTGCGTGGAGGGCCAGCCGCTCCCAGGACCAGAGATGTTGCCCTCAGCCTCGTGCTGGGAGTGGGGCCTGGGGCTCCGGGCATCACCAGGACCTTCGTCTGCAAAAGGTCAGAGGAAAGCTGTCCTCGAAAGGACCTCGCACCCACAGCCCGTCTGGCGTTCACCCAGCTGGTGGAGGACAGAGTGCGTGCTTGTTTACCTTCAAAGTGAAGTTGACCTTGGTCTCTTGTGCCAGGTGGTCTTATTGTAGCTGAGTCCGATGGCGAGTCTCCTCAAGGATTCACTGGGCACCTGAGACAGGGGAGCAGCAGGCAGGGCCTAATGCGGGAGAAGGGACTGGGGAAGCTGTGTGTGTGTGTGTGTGTGTGTGTATGTGTGTGTGGTGGGGGCGGTGCGGGTGTGTGTAGGAGGAGGGCGGGGCCAATCCTCTTGGTGTGAGAAATCCTGTTGATGTTCCTGGAAATTGTGTGTATTTTGTCTTTAAAAACATCTTTCCTTGGGATTTGTTGGAAGAGAAGGCCTGGGTGGGGGGCTTCTAGCCAGGTCCCTTTCTGAGGTGAGTGGAGTTCTCTTTGTGCTCATAACCGAGGTCCAAGTCCTCCTTCTAGAAAAGGAGTCTGGAGAGAAAGGTTTGGTGTGGGGCGGGAGGAGGTGGGGGTGCACAGGCCTGTTCCTTAAGGAGGAGGGTGCAACCTCCCTTGGATTCCGTGGGGATGTTTACAGCCCCCTGGGGGTGGGAAGGTGCTGCCACGTTCACAGTGGGCTCCGTGAGTGGGCTGTGGGAGCTGACGCTCGTTTTGTGTCCACGGGAGATCCTGGCAGTGTGTTTCTGCAGTGCCGAACCTTTATTTACAAGGAAGCACTTGGAGAGAAGTAGTAAAGTTAATGGAGGTTTCAGAGGAATTAGCCTGGTTTCGTTCCCCAGTGGAACAGCCAGCTCCGTCCACAGCAGCTGGATCTGGCAGCCACGCGGTGCGGAGCGCTGGTGGAGTTTGGTGGCCTGTGGCCTCCTGGCATCCCTGTGTGGCCTCCCTGGGTGTTACTTCCCCTAAAGGACCTGGCAGAGGATGCGGATGGTGAGCTGGGAGCCAGCTCCAAGCTCCCGTTCCCCGAAGGAGGGACCAGGCTGCACCACAGGCACGGCGACTCCCCCAGGCCAGCCACAGACCTGGGGTCCTGGGCTGCAGACCCCCAGGACAAGGTTGCCCTACTTACCACTGCTTCCCCTGTGTACCTGGGGTTAGGGGACAGGCAGATGAGGGTCTTAATTTGAATTCTACTGAATGGTCTTCCGCGAATTACGCAGCCTCTTGAGCTTCATCTTCCTCGTCTCTGAAACGGGGACAGTGACTAGGCTGGCACCAGGGTTCTGTGACACAGGGTCCGGGAAGCACTGAGTCCTGTGCCAGGACCCGTAGAAGCCTTGCTGCTGCCCCACTTCTAGTCTCTCAGCTTCTGCTCTCCCCGCCTCGTGTACCTCTGGGCCAGAGAGTCCACGGCCCACATTTCCCAGGCTGCCTTGCAGGTGTCTTCCTGGAGGGTCGGGCCCACAGGAGGCCCCGAAGCCAGGACGACCGGGGCAGTCCCAGGGCCAGGGGAGGGATTTGCTGTGCTGAGCCTCCCTCCTCTGTGTGAAGGACCTAGCGTGCTTTCCTGACCAGGCTCTGATGGGTGCAGTGGGACTCCCATCTGTCATAACAAGACAGAGCCCTGGGGTCAGACAAGGCAAGGCCCCTGCACGTGGCCCCGGCCCTTCCTTGCTGTGTGGCCTGAGCCTCCTCTTGTGCGTCTGCAGAATGGGATGACAGTGGACCCTCACCGGGAGGATTTGAAGAGCTGACAACAAATAAAAGCGTGCTAGTGCACAGCAGTACCACATTTGGATGTGGTTCTAGAAGCGTCTGCTGCTTTCTCAGGTTGGCCCATGGGGTGCCGGGAAGGCCGCTGGAAAGGCTCTCTGTGGGCTGCAGGCGCTGTGGGGGCCTGTGGACAGGGACTGGCTAGAGCAGCCTTTTCAAAATTTTTTATTCTTTATCCTCATCTGAGGATTTGTTTATTGATTCTAGATGGGGGCGGGGAGGGGTAGAGAGAGAAAGAAACTTTGATCAGTTGCCTCCTGTATGAACCCTGACTGGGGATTGGACCTGCACCATTTTGGTGTATGGGACAATGCTCCAACCAACTGAGCCACCTGGCCAGGGCTGGAACAGGCTTAGCATCCTCTCCCAGTTTAGCTCAGAGCTTCAGTTAAGCACCAAAGTGCCAGGCCCTCCCTGGGGCTGGCCTGGGAGGATGACCCCACACTGCTATGGCCTTTTCTCAAGTGTCCAGGGCTCAGATAAGTGAGGATGGGTCAGAGCCTCAGTCTGAGAAATCACTGGTTGCGTGGCTTTTAAACTCTACTTAGTCATTCATTTTACCTAATTAACCAATGACCTAACACCAGCCTATAATGTTATTTTCCGCTCAGAAGGGTACTCATGGGGTTTGGAGAGCTGGAATGTTTCATGTGCTGCTCATGGTCAAGCCTCCCTGCACTTGTTGGCTCAGACCCTCCAGAGGGGAGCCGGTGGTGCTGGCCACTCCCTGGGGCTTATCCCAGAATCCCAGGGCCTGGGAGCCAAATGATGGGCCATCTCTCAGGCCCCTGAGGTCAGCAGCCCCATCGCAAGTGGCTTCCCCTGGGCTGTTTATCTCTAGGGGTAGGGGTGGGGGCCATGATGAGCAGGCAGGGCTTGGCAAACCCGAGAAGGATCTGAATCTGCAGAACTGAGACAGCTGGCATCCTAAGTAGGCAACCTGGACAGTGTAGACTTGCCCACCCAAGGGCACCCAGTGGGGTCCTGCCTTTCCCCGGGGCGGTCCTTGGGAGCTGGAGCCAGGGGCATGGGGTCAGAAGAACCCCAGAGGCCCAGAGTGCAAGGTCCTCCCCCTGCCACGTGCCCTGTCCATTGGGAGCCTCCCTGCTGGTAGGTCAGCTCCCAGGGTGCTCACTCCTGCCCCCGCCCCTGCCACGCCGCCCACAGAGCTGAGTGCAGATCCTGCCTGTTCTCCAGGCTCCTGGAGACTCTCCCTGGCCGGTCAGAGCTTGCTTGTCTCCCCGCTTCCTGTCTTCCTCTGTGTTGTGCAAGAAATGCCTCATTAGGTTTTGCCTGAAATGATTCTCCGAGCCTTTGCAAATGTCAGGCCGGAGCTGCATTGTTAGCTCTTGCGATGTTTGGGATTGCATGACCAGCCCTACCAGGGTGCAGTTTCCCCTTGGGGCCTCCGGTGCCATTCTGGGAGCCAGGAAGACCGAGTCCTTGGGGCACTGCCGGGGGCGCCGTGGGAGAGGCGCTCCCTGCCTGCGGCTGGGAGCCGTGCAGACCAGAGGTTTCCTGTTCTGGCTTCATAACAGAAATCCCTGTGCTTTGAAAATACAGTTCCTAGACCTCACCCCCAAATATTCTGTTTTAGCAGATCTGGAGGCAGGGCCTGGGAATGTGTGTTTTAAACCAGATCCCCAGATCATTCTGACGTTCAGCCGAGTTTGTGAGCCCTGGTGTGGGATACGCGTGAGCCAGTTGGTCATCCTTCCAGACAACTGTGTCACAGCCTTCATTTTGGGGGACAGTGTTACATCAGTCAGGCCTTCTGTCCCGTTGCTCCCACAAGCCACTGAAACAGTCTAGAAACCCCCAGGTTCTGTTACTCAGGGCAAGTATCTCAGGCCACCTCTCAGAACTGAATAAGGTGGTTCTCCAGTTCTGAGTTAGGATGTGGGATGTGGGTACCTTCCAGTAAAAGCAATTTAATCACATAGCACTTGCTTTTTAATTCTCTAGACATCAGATGTAGCAAAGAAGGTCCTTGGCATGACCAGTCAGGACGAGAACAATCCCAGTGGAGGAGCCCACCGTGTGCCCTGGCAGTGGCTCCGCCAGGGGCTGCACTTGTTAGACCTCCTCCACCCCTGAAATTGGAACCTTCCTCTCCCCGCTTCCCACCATGGGTCTCACTGGCCCCCTGGGGCGGTGTTTCCAACCCCGGCTGCACATTAGAACCACAGCTCCTGGCACGGAGATCCTGTTGGCCTGGGTGAGGCCCGGCCTTGGCCCTGGTGTGCCGCTGGGTTCGAGAGGCCGGGAAACAAGCCGTGACCTCACACGCACACGTGCAGTACTGTGGGCGGTAAAGGAGAGCATCATCTGAAAAAAAATCTCAATGCTTATGCACGGATTAGAACTTCCTGTACTGAACTTGAGTTACACCTCATCATGATGCTTTCTTATTCGGTTTTCCAGGCAATTTCAAACCATCTTTCTCACTGTGGCACTTAATGTTTCCAAACAGGAGCCTTGGGGAGGGTCCCCACACCACCCCTGGTTGCCAGCTGGAGCTGGCTTCTGCTGCTGCTGACTGCTTTCCCCTCAACTCTCCTCTGCACTGTCTGAGCTCTCTCTGATGCCCGCCCTCCCACGTGGGTGGGAAGCTTACCTCTCTGCCCCTCGCCGCTATTTTGGTGTTCTTTCCCCACAGCGTCACGATGGAAAGAGAGGCAGAAGGAGCTCTGCAGCCATCCCTGTGATTTTCTTCACTCTCCCTTTTTCAAGCTGACGCATGTGCCAGGCTGGCCGGTATCACTGTCCCCCGCCATTTGCCAGGGGCACTGACATGGGGTGAAGACGATCATCCCCTACCCCACCCCTCATTCCTGCTCAATTTGGCTTCCAAGAGAGAAACTGTTGTTTATGCCGAATGCTGGAAGCCTTTGCTTTTTAAAACTAAGTTCTGCTTCCTTACCATCTCCAAGGGGAGGGGAGGGGCGAGTCCTGTCTGTTCCTCCATCTGCTCCGCCCCCTGCCCCCAGCCTTGGCCCAGTAGCCAGAAAACACTCACTGCACTAAATGCAGTGGAATTTTGCGTCCTCCCCTCACTGCGTCCACTGGAAGAGCAAGTACGAGGAATATTATTAGTCTGAGGCTGTGTGTTCTCTCTTCGGCGGGCTGTCACCGCCCTGCTGGTGGCACTTCCTGGCTTCACAGCCCTGCTGCGTGGGGTCTGCCCCTGGATAGTCAGCTTGTTGTGGGAGATTTTGCCCCGGTTGGGGTTGGGGAAGAGGGGGGCGTGTGATTCCTGCACGCTCTTGGATTTCCAGATGAGCCTCTTGTCTCTTTGGGATGGAATCGCTCTCACTCTGTGCAGCTGGTTTATAGAATCCATTAATTCTCCTATTAGAGACAGATCCCTATTAAAGTCATTTAATAAACTGGGATAACCTCTCGGTGGACCTGGAGCCAGGAGATACAGGAGGCTGAAGACAGCAATGCTGGTGGGGAGTGGGGCACGGACGTAGCTTCTGCTGCCAGGGGAGAGCTGACTCCTACTATTTGCACATGCAGTGAATTCAGGACACGGCAAAGCGTTCTGTTACAGAAATGTAGGGGGAAGGAGGAAAAATCAATGCAGGCTGTTTTAAATTTCATGCCGGGAAACCTGCAATGTGTAAAAAGATATGAGAACAAAATGTACCCTAGATTTGACATAATGCTTGTCTCAAATCTACCCCAGGTGAAGCTCAGCTACTCCAGACCCACACCGTCCAATACAACGGCCACCAGCCACGTGTGCCTGGCTACTCAGCGCTTGAAAGTCAATTGGTCCAAATTGGGTTTTCCAGGTTCTGTCCGGTTTGGTGGGCATGTGGCAGAGGGCTGTAGGGTGTGTTGCCTCCTGTGGCATTCGGGTAGTCACCAGGCTCGGGGGGCTCTGTCTTCTCCCCCAGAGGGGCAGCCCGGTGAGATCCCCACTGGCTTCTGTCCGTGACTTTGGGGGAGGCTGGACGGAAAACATTCCAGAAGGCTCAATCTCACCATTGGGCTTTCAAAGTCATCCTGAAGGATACAAGCCAAGCTAGCATACTTAACTTTTCCTTTTAGTGTCTTGATTTTATTTTTTAATACTGCAGAGTTCACACTGAAGTCCCTTAACATCTGGTCTTCCAGCCGCAGGTGTTCTGCCCGGCTCCCAGCCCGCACCGGCCGCAGCCTGGACGGGTTTGAGGGTGAGGTGACAAGCGCCGTGTCTGGTAGCGGTTAATTGGCTTGGACCGTCAGGACAGGCGGCCGAGTTCTGCCAGATGTGCCCCAGACCGAACGACACGATTTCCTCCCGCTCAGGCCAGCGTGTCCTGGAGAGGCTCCCCGCTTCCCTCCGCCCTCCCCGAGTCGAGCCCTGTGCGCCCCGCGTGCCTTGGCGGCACCCTACATGTTAGAAAAGCCACGCTCCATGTTCTCCCGGAAACAGGCTGCCTAAGAGATGGCACAGTCTGGCATTCGAGTTTGCAGGGACAACCTTTATAGAAGCTTAAGTGATGAGGGGAAAGTGAAATATTTGACAATATTAAAAAATAAAAATTTCAGTTGAGGATTTCATATTTTTTGCCTTAGAAATGAAGTTCAGCCCTTGCTGGGTGACTCAGTTGGTTGGAGCATTGTCCCATACAGCAAAAGGTTGCGGGTTCAATCCCTGCTCAGGGCACATACCTAGGTTGTGGGTTTGATCCCTGGTCAGGGCACATACCTAGGTTGTGGGTTCGATCCCTGGTCAGGGCATGTACAGGAGGCAATGGATTGATGTTCCTCTCTGTCTCCATCTCTCTCTCTCTCCCTTCCTTTTGCTAAAATCAATAAACATACACTTGGGTGAGGATTTTAAAAGAATGAAGTTCCATGGACACCTGGCAAGGATTTACCGGAGGCTGTGTGGTGGGGAAACCCCTTTGCAAGGAGTTCGTAGGCTCTGGCTTGTGGGAGATAGCTGGGGAAAATTGAGAAGGCGGCATCTGAAGGAGCCCAGGGCAGGAAGTCTGGTGTGGACCTGGGGCTGGGAAGGATTCACGGTGGACATCTCGAAGCCTCTTCCAGAAGGTGCTATTGCATGATGAGAAGACACCCTGTCTGCTGTCAAAGGATGGGAGGGGCTCATATGCCATGGCAGGTGCTGTCTACATGCTTGACTGAGGCCTCTTTTAGTTTCGTCCGGGTTTGCAGTGAGAGGACACGACCCTCTGTCTGCGGAAGCTTCCAGAGGCAGCCTTGTGGTTCTTCGTCCCCCTGTACCAGTTTACCAAAGGCCACTGGCTTCCACGGTGTGGCTTCCACATCCCACACGGCCCAGCTCTTTCCCCACTGCAGGGCGTGCTCACTGGCCTTCGGAGGAAGAGGCAGCTGGAGGGAGAGAGGGAACAGGGTCTCAGGGACAGAAGCTGCATGGCTGGCCTCCACACCCTCTGAGCCGCCTCCTGCTTGGTTGGGTGTCTGTGTGTGCAACACCCTCTTTGATCACTCCACTTGTCCCCTGTTGAAAGCACGAGGCATCCTCCTGACCCTGCATGACCAGCCACGAAGAATGCTCTAAGGAAACGATCTGAGGTAGACTTTTGTTGACAGAAACTCGGTTTGAATACCGTCTCTGCCTGTACAGCGGCGGGGTGCGCTGCAATCGCGGGGTTGCACTCCCATTTGGGAGGCAGCAGCTGCCCCCAAAGGCACCAGGCATTTTAGCGCAGTGAGTTGGTATTAGCTGTGTCTGGCTGTCAGGAGATGGGGGCGCAGAGAGATGTGCTCGGCTTCCCCAGCTCCTCTCCTGTCCCAGCGGAGCATTTGATGTTAAGAGGCTGTTTAACAACAAAAAGAATCCTCTTACTGTGAGCTTGATAGGATGCTCATGAATATCCATGACACTTATGCATATATACGTGTGTGTGTGTATATATATATATATATATATATATATTTAATCCTCACCTGAGGATGTGCTAATTAATTTGAGAGAGAGAGGAAGGGAGGGAGAGGGGGAGAGAGAGAGAGAGAAAGAGACAGAGACAGAGACAGAGACATTGATTGGTTGCCTCCCATACACACCCCAACTGGGGATTGAACATGCAACCTTTAGGTGTATGAAACAAAGCTCCAACCAACTGAGCCACCTGGCCAGGGCAACACTTATGCATATTTATGGGGGAGCAGGAGTTTGATTGACAGCCCACACCAGAAATCTGTTCTGGAGCTTCCTCAGCCCCTCACCTGGGTGGGCTGTGCAAGGACCTGGCTCCTTCAGGTAATATGTGCTGGAGGATCGCCTGGGGCACCTGTCCCTTTTATGCACAGTGGGTGCCCTCATCCAGGTGCTCTAAGTCCTGCTTTGGGAGAATAAATATCCCCCCCCCCACTCCGTGACCATCTGTGTGTAGCACAGTTGGTAACAGAAGCTAACACGCGTGGTGCAGCCAACCCAGCAGTGCTCCGGAGCCAATCTCTCTGGGTCAGAGGGTGGCGGTGAGGCCGGAGCTCTCCCGACTCCCCCACCAGGCATTTCCTTTACTCTGGGGTCCAAGGCAAGCCGCACACTTTCCTGGTGCCCACGCTGTGGACTCACGATAATGCCATTTACTTCCCTCCCGAGCAGGTCTGGGGCCTGAGAATGACTGCAGAATCTAGAAGCTACTCAGTGGTTCAGGTCCTGTCCTGAATCCCTAGGTGGGGTGACAGGTGACAGGTGGATGTTGCAGAGGCCTCTGAGAACATGAAACACAGTCTGCAGTCTCACCTGCAGCCCCTACTCCCCTGCTCGTCCAGGTGTGAAACCCCAGAGCCTTCTCATTGGGGGCCAGGGCTCCTCTGTGCCCTGCAGTGGGCCGGGTAGGCAGTTTCACACTTGCCACAGAGTGTGTGGGATTATGGCATTTGGTGTACTAGGGTTTTAGAAGCAAACTAACAGGCAATTATCCATCTGTCCATCTATCTACCCATCCATTTGTAGATATTTATTTTAAGAAATTAGCTCGCATCATTGCCGGACCTGGCAAGCCTACCGTTTGCAGGGCAGGCTGATGGGCTGGAGACCCAGGGAAGAACTGCGCTGAGCACCCAAAGGCCATCTGCTGGCAGAATCGCCCCGTCTCAGGGCAGCTCCCTTGTTGTCCATTCAGGCCTTCAAGTGACTGGGCGAGGCCCACCCGCACGGCGGAGGGCAATCTGCTTTACTCAAAGTCCTCCAACTGAAACGTTAATCTTATCTAAAAATTTACCTTCACAGAAACATATAGAATAGTATTTGACCAGATATCTGGGACTGTGATCTGGCCAAGTGGACACATGAAATCAACCATGACACTCGGCCTCCCTGACATCGGATGCTCTAGCCTGGCGTTGTGATGGAGGCACTCGTAACCCAACTTGCCAGCTTTCTCAAGGACCAGCCTCTCAGCACGGGCCTCTCACGTTGTGCTTTATCCTGGAAGGAAAACCTTCCAGTGTTCGAGTCCCAGTTTTCACCTGAGTTTGTGGCATTTGTTTCTTCCTGTGTGACAGCTGCGTGGAGGCCGGAACCCCAGCTGGCTCATCCTGTACCTTCAGTCCCCATCACCAGGCCTTGTGCAAAGAGACAGCTTGTACATACTCCCACCAGTGGTTCTGTGTGAGGCTCTCCCAGTGGCCATGGGGCACTGAGACGTCCGTGCCTCTGGGCGGCGAGCCCGGCCTGTCCGGCATGACCACTCTCGGCAGGCCTGAAGGGTTTGCAGACCCACCACTTGGGCTGCTTGGCTCTGTCTCTGAGCAGGTCCTTCAGGGACGGGGAGCTTCCTCTCCCCTCCAGGGAGTCTCGGCCCCGGGCCAGCCCTCGGACACGGAGCTCAGGAGAGCTTTACTCCCGTTGTTGCTCATCAGAGAGCCAGTCTGGGCTGCATTAATAATAAAAAAAAACTTGGCAAGAGGGGACCAAAAGAGTGAACTAGTCACAGAGCTTTCTGTGGGGCAGAAGAACCAATCATCAGGGCAAAATATATTGTGATAAGGAAGCCTGTCCTTTTGTTTACTGACCTGCATCTCTGCTTCAAGCTGTTTTAAAAATGACTATTTCATTTGCGAGGCGATAAAAGAATGAATGGAGATTTACCCAAGAACGTCTCTGTAATTGAGTGCCTATCTGCGGGATGAATAGTGAGAGTAAATTATCTGCCACGGGCCAACTCTCTGCTTCCCTAGGACCGCGTGTTCTATTCTCCCTTTTCAATAGAGGACGCCGTCTGCTCCACCAAATTAGCCAAACACCGATAATGTTGTCAAAGAGTGGTTCCATTAGGTTTCTCAGACGCCTGACACCAATACAAAAGCCTCTACCCTCACAGCATTTCAACTTCAATTTTTCCCTACATGCTTCAAAAAATAAATTTGTTTTGTGGGGCAGAGATGATGAGCTTGACAGGTTTTTAGAACAGAAGATAAAAGAAACATTAGCAGTATTGGCTGGGGGGATTCCAGCAAATTCCATCTGGTTGTATACCATATGTAGGGATGGGGGCAATTCGGTGAATGGGAAAGGACCGTCCAGTGGGGGGGGGGCAGAGAGAAGAGTGTGGGCTCTAGTCCCACCTGCGGTGTGAATGCAGTTACCTTAGTTTGCTCTTGCCACCCCATGGAGCAGACCCAGAATGTTGAGACCCAGAACAAGCAACCTTGATCCTGAGGGGAGAAGTCTGGTGAGGAACCAAGGATTAGGGAGGGGCTATGTGGCTTGTCGAGTTCAAAACGGCACTCAGGTGCCAGCACCGTGGAGGCCTTGGTCCTGTGGGAGAACTGAGCAGAGAGCAGGCTACGGGCATCTTGGAGGGGCCAGCATTCACGTGAGGCTGGTCTCGGCGGCCACATGAGGACCACGGAAGAGATCCTGTGATCTTCTCACATGTGTTTATTTTCATTGTAGTGACAAATCTCACAACACAGAATCTTACAAAATATCTCTATAATCTCACCCCTCTGTAGGAGTGACAGTGGACAGCGGGGCAGTGCTCCGAGGCCTGGGCATGGCTCTTGCCTTCAGAGCTTCCTGAGCCCAGGGTTGGGGAAGGGCAGGCCTGCAAGGAGGGGGTGGGGGTGGGGGTGGAGGTGGGGGTTTTGTCTCTGGGGGTTGGGTGGAGGCCGGGCTCAACTGGGATTTCTCTTCTTTTCTTTTGCGATGGCATGGCCAGGCCTGACCCTCACCATAATCTTAGACCATGGCGTGGAGTCGGAAGAGGCAAGTGTGTGTGTGCGCAGGCACTGGGGCCGGTCTTGGGAGCTCCTGAGGGTGAGGACTCTGTTCATCTGGATTCTTGATTGTAAACAACAGGCAACCCCCCTCCAAACAGGATGTATAGCTGTGGAATTCATGCAGCTGAGAAGTTCGGGGATGTCTGCCTTCAGGCAAGGCTGGATCCAGTAGCACAAAGCTCCTTCTCTCACTTTCTCCTTTTCTTGGCTCTACTGTTTCTGATCTTTATTCAAGTGTGGGTCTCATTCTGTCCTAGTACTGGTGGGTTTCCTTCGTAAGGTCAGAGAAGTTGGCTGCTAGCAGCCTCAGGGTCCCAGGACCCCTGCTTAGCCTGTCAGAGGAAAGCAAGCTTCCTCTCCAAATGTGAGCATGGAAGTGGCTGGCCTTGCTGGGTTAAGCATCCCTTGTGGGCACCTTACTATGTTTGGGAAGACGTGGTGCTGTAATTGTTTCAGCTCGGTGCACTAGCCCACCTCTGTGGCCAGAGGCTGGGGAGGGGAAATCTGATGGATTGCCCGACAGGACCACATGGAGAGCAGAGGCACGGTTCCCCACAGGATTAAAAGTTGCGCTAACACAGCCTATTTCCAGACCTGAAGAGAGCAGGGAGAGGCCTGGGCGGAGAGGACTGTGACTCTAGCCAGAGAAGAAAAGCCACTTGGGAGCCCTCAGTGAAGTCAGTGTAGTTTCACGTGGGCCTGGCACCCAGCTTTGCTCTTCCCCCACCCAGAGCTGCTAGGCCTTTCCTGGGCACCTTACAAAGGTCCTTGCTCCTCTCAGTTACATTGCATTGGCCGTGAACTTATTTTAGACGCTACGCTTGGTCTTCCCCTGGATACAGTGTCTGAAACTAACTGGACCTTTCAGCTGCAGGGTGTATGCTGAAATGTACCCTGTCTAAGAGGAATACACTCCCCCCCCTCCTTTTTCCTTCTTGATCTTTTAGCTCCATGTACCCTCCTACTTAGCAGTTGCAGAATTATGCATTTATTCAGTCGGTATTTACTGAGAACCTGCTGTGTGAAAGGCCCTGAGGATTAGCCTTGAACCCTCAGAGAACTTAAAGCCTGGTAGGTTATTGACCTAGTTGGCGAACACATCACTGGTGGTAATGGGATAGGGCTTCAAAGGAGAAGTGTGGGGGGCTTCGACAATTCAGGACAGTGCTGGCTGTGGGTGGGGAGGCTTCCTTGCGAAGGGGATGTTAAACCTGGCCCGATTCTGAATTCCGAAGAGGCCAAAGGAGGGGGGAACGGGCAGGTGTGTTTGGACGCCAGGGCTCTGTGCAGAGAGAGGGAGCTGCTACCTGGAAGGTGCTGGGCAGGTGGGCTGGAAGGGGCACTGTCTGAAGGCCTAGAGGCCACGCTGGGGGTCAGGGTCTCCATGTGCCACTGCCAGCTCGCCAGGGAGCAGGAACTTGGTGCCATCACCACCCCTGCCCCCACCAGAGCCCTCAGCCATGAGCTTGGGAGCAAGGGTCACTGTCCAGCCACTCCTCTAAGTGCCCCCCACCCTCAGATCACCTAGGAGGGAGAGCAAGTTTCCCTGACTACCCTTGAACCTTCAAGTCAAGGCCTGGGCGGCTGGTGGGGTGGGGCCCTGCTGCAGTTATGCTGGTGTGGGACAGCCTTCCTGGCTGCTGAGCAGGGCAGAGGGAGAGGAGGCTGCGCGTTGGGCGGGCAGACGGTGGTGCTCAGAAGAGGCTGTTAGCTGTGCAGGTGGAACGAAGTGCCAGGTCAGGATGTGCCTGGAAGGTCAGGCCACCGGACTCACGGGCAGAGCTGGGTGGCAGTGTTGTGGAGGGTGGAAGGGAATAGTGGGGTTGGTTTCAAGGCAGCATTCAGGTTGGCGGGTGTGCTGTTGACTGAGGTACAGACAGCAGCGGGGACGCTGACTTGGAGAAATAAACACGAGTACCCGAGTCCTGTCTCGGAAATTTTGAGTTTGAGGGGATGCCAGGGAGGCAGCGAGTATGTGCGCCCAGGCTGGAGACACGGGCGTGGGAGCTGTCAGCTGAGTTGGGGGCGGGACGCCAGGCCTGGGTCCCTAGGAACTGCAGCGCGTGGAGGTCAGTGAGTGGAGAAGCACCCCGCAGACAGACGGACTCGACGGGGAGGCACGAGCTGTCTGTGATGAATGATGCCAGCGCTGCTGGGCTGCAGATGTGTGCTGGGAGGACCCCGGCCCCAGGGGCCTGTCGCTGGTGATGGATGGAGGGGGCTCCCACCCGCCACCCCCACCTCGTGCCAGCGTCTGCTTCCTGCTGCCACCAGGCAGTCCCTCGGGAGTACAGAAAATAGCCGAGCAGCTCACTGTGACAGCCTTTTAAAAGTGACTTTTAAAACTTCTTATAATTGTTGATTAAAAGGCCCATTGCTCCAAAGGCTCTGTTTGTGGTGGAAGAAGGAAAGCCATTTTAGAGGAAATTTCTGGGGAGGTGAAGCGTTCCAGCAAATTGGCCGGCCGGCATTTGAAGCTCCAGGCTTATATTTCACAAGCCATTAAAAGCCCCTCAAGAAAGTGCTGCAAAGTCATCGTTTCGAGAAAGGGAAATAGTTTTTGTGGGGGAGGAGAAAATGCCGGCCGTGGGGCTGGCAGTGGTAGGGGAGGGAGGAGCCGCTGTCCTCCTGCACCTTGGGGCTGACCGCTGCCAGCCTGGGGGCCCCTCCAGCCTCTCCCACCCCTTCGGGTGCCAGTGTGTGTGCTCCACTCCATCTGCACCCCTTCGCCTGCATTCACCATGCCCCCATTTGGAATGACCACTTCTCAGCACTGTCCTTTTTAAAGTAACTCATTTTGTGGACTCCTTTCCCTAAATCTTCATGGCCCCCATGGACCCTCACTCATCTCCTGCAGCCTGTGGCTGGCTGTGCGCCCATGTGTTTGTGGCCAGGGACACTCACGCTGCCATTGCACGCACGTCTCTAGACTTCCGCCAGCAGGCTGGGACGGGTGCTGAGGGCGCAGGGCGCTCAGAGTGCCGGGGGTGGGATGAACTCTGCAGAACAGCAAAGCCTCCTTTCCCTTTTGCTAAGTGGCCGAGGTGCTGTGGGGGAGCTGGTCCTCAGCACCCATGTGTCTTTGTCCTGGGCCTTGTTGCATCCCCTGAGCAGCTGCCCTGGCAGGTGCAGGCAGGGTGAATGAATCGTGTGCGCGCTCTGTTTTCTGTGGCTGTCCAGGTGAGCACAGCTAGACCAGCTGGCCTGGGGAGGACTTCCTAGCAGAGACTCCTGGGTTAAGGTGAGATCCCGTAGAATTTACAGACAGCACTCGGCCACCTCCGTGGAGGCAGGGCAGGAGGGGGTGCTTGGCGCCTCCCCAGCCATGGCACCAAGTCCCAGAGCTTCGGAGCCCTATGCCCAGGGTGGGGTTGCAGACAGGAGGGCTTCTGGGAAGTCTCGAAGTCTCCAGGCCTGAAACCTCCCGAGTTCCGGCTTAGGGGTGACATGGGATATTGTAGTGACCTCACACATTCTTTGCTGCTGCAGCCAGCTTGAGTGGGCTTTGGGCACTGGGGCGTTGCCAGCTTGCCCAACCAGAGCAGTCCTCCGAGACGGCTCAGACCTGGACTTTGGGAAAGAGCAGGAGGACCCGGTGTTGGCTCCTAGGTTTTGGAGCTGTGGGGCTAATGCCCTTGGAGTGCAGGGTAAGTCCCAGAAGTGCAGCACCTGTGGCCGTTTAGTCCCAGCTTGCCTTCTGAGGGGGAGAGGGGCAAGTGGGCCAGGTGAAGTCATGGCTGGCTGTATTTCCTCCTCCCTCCCTCCCTCCCTTTCTTCCTTTATTCTCCCTCTTCCTTCTCTCTCCCTCTCTGTCAGTTCATCCAACCATGTGTCCATCCATTTGTCCATCCACCATCCATCCATCTACCATCTACCCACCATCCATCGTCCATTCATCCTAGGCCCCTGGAAAGGGAGGGCACACCATGGTTAAGGCCTGTGCCCTTGGGTTGGGAGGGGCAGACAGGAACCGGATGGCTACGTGGTCAGTGTGAAGGGTGCTGTGTTAGGCTCCCACCCACCTGCTGGGGCTACAGGACACTTCCTAAGATCTCGATCATCCCCTGACCTTTCCAGTGTGGTTGGATACAGCCACTGTGGGCTTTAGCAAGGGCGGCTGGGCCAGGGAGAGCCCGGTGAGCGAGGCCTGATGGGAAAGGAGACTGGCCTGCGGCGAGATCCCTGTTCTCAGCACGCGTCTTTCCGCCTGGCTGTCCCTGGTTGGTGCAGGTCTGTGTGGTTGCTTCGGAAGTTCCCTCTTGGACCCTGTCTCACCGTGGAGCTGTGGTCGAAGCCCTGTCCAGGAACCATGCACACAGGAAGGGTTCTTGTGTTCACAACGATGCAACCAGTAGTTTTTACTCAGGCCCTCCGCAGACTGCTCTCAGAGCTACAGCCCACCCCTGCCCGCTCCCTCCCTCCAGCTCCTCTGGGAAAGCAGGAGCTGCCTGAGCGGCGTTTCAAAGATTCAAACGTTCTGAACCTTTAGAACTCATTTTTTCGAGATCTCAAAATGTGTGCATTAAAATATTGTTACTTCTTTTCAGCCGGACCAGGAGAAACCTCTGCAGGAGCACATCCTCCTGGACGGGAAGACACAGTGAGGAAGTGTGGGGCCAGACCGGGCCTGTGGCCGCAGTGGAGGGCAGGCAGGGCGGGCCGAGCCAGGAGCTGTAGGACTGCCTCTTCACGGAGAGAGGTCTGGGTGTCCGTGGGTGGGTGCTGGTTCTGGAGGCGGACTTTGCAGGGTGCTGGGTCTCCACGGGACACTGGTCGGCCTCAGGGCCAACTAGGGAGCAAAGCACTGTCCCCCGGATGAGATGGGCCTTCTGTTCAGAGCTCGGGCACAAGGTCTGAGGTAGAGAGACTTAGTGAGGGGAGCGGTGTGCAGCCTGGGGACAGACAGGACTGAGACGGACTCCTACCAGTGACTGAGAACAGGAAGTGTCATAAAGAGGACCAAGGAGCCCTGGGCTCGATGCGGGCCAGTCTGATCCAGCCGGCGATGGGCACTGTTAATTTCTGAGGTTTCTCAAAGCTCTGTCTCTGTGTTGGTTCATCTGGTCCACCCATCCATCCATCCACGGATTTGCTTCTCTGTGGTTATAAAAGAGACTTGCCTGCTTCCCCGAGAGACAGTGTGCAAGGGACACTGTGGAGATGGTTGGGGAGGGAGGAGGTGGCTGGTAAGCAGGGTGGAAGGATGGGGACCAGGGAGAGAAGGGGGGTGTGAGGGGCAGGGGCTCAGGGGAGAGCCAGGGTCTGTAGCGCTTGGGAGCCCCTGAGAGTCCATGGAGGAGCCCAGGTGACTCTGGGACCATGCATGCCCACGTTCACACACACCTGTCCATGTGAACACCTAGTGTAGGCACTGCACTCCTCTTATTCTCCTGTGGCTCCCAGGTGGGAAATTCAGGTCTCACAGGAGAGGAGGCTGTGTTTTCCAGGCCCTCACAGAGCCTTGGCTCCTGTGAACATTGTATCTTTCTCTGGAGCGTCTTCTAGGCACCTTGCACCCCATTTCCGGGGGCCTGATGTGTGCAAGCCCCACGAGACGCTCTGGCAATGCTGCCTGAGGTCCCAGAATGACATCGGGAGACCACACACTGTGCTTCCTTCTTGGGGATTTCCGATGCACATGAGCGTTTCCAAGGCCCTGAGTTGTCCTTCTGCAAAGGAGGTCTGTTAAACTTCCTTTAGCCCTGTCTTTCCTGAACTTGTTGGACCGCAGATCCCTTTGTTACAGAAAGCCCGTTAGAGTCCTATGCAAGCCCCCCGTCCCACACATATGACATGGGGACTCTGATCACTCTGCATTCTCACGCTGGCTCCCTTGTGGGCTCACAGGCTCTGAATTGAAAATTGGGCAGGGAGCTTGTCGCCTGGCCTGCTGTGGCCTCCGCTGAGCTTGGAGCAGGCCTGCTAGGGCCGGAGTGAGGACATGTCTCTGTACCCCGACCACTCGGTAATCCCGCTCCCGCGGCCTGCATATGCCCACTGAGTGGTTCCCGGTCTGGCGGGAGCATTCAGCACGATGGCCGGTCTGTACTCGTTCATCCTCACGGCCGAATGAAGCTTGCTGGGGCCCAGGGGGTCCGCAGACAACAGGATGTGAGCAGCAACACTCCATCTGTCGACTCCCCTCGCCCCTGCAGCAGCACAGGCCCCAGGCTCTTCTGGCCATCCTGTTTGGCATACGATGATGAAATATTAAAGGAAATTCTTCTGTATTGAAAACCTTTTTGTCAAGGCACGAGGGTCAGCCTGAACAAGTGACAGAACCACCCTGGTGCTTGGAGAGAGGAGCAGAGGGACAAAGAGAGAGCGGGGGAACCATTGCGGAGGTCAAAGCTTCCTCGAGAGGGGTCAGGTGTGGCTCAGGGGTGGCCGTCCTCTTCCATCTTCTCCCTGCTGGCTGGGCAAGGCAGGCACTGCTGACCTGGAGCCTGGGAGGATGGGGTTCTGGCGAGTGCTGGGAGGGAGCCCCGGACTGGGAGGCTTGTAGTGTGTCCTTGGCCCAGTACTTGACTCTGGCGGGGCTTGGGTTTCTCCACTGATAAAATTGGGTGGCAAACCAGTTGCCCTGGGGCTTGGCCAGCTTTAGGTAATAGTGTTCTACTTGGAGCCGGTTTGTTTCTCACACATGTTAGCGATTCCTAGTGTGGTGGGCTGGGCCCAATGGCTGTCCTGGAAGGGAGGGCTACACCTCGAGGCCCCACTGAGTGTGGGCCCCTGTGGCTTGAACAGATGGAAGCTTTCCTGTTCATGGAGACACGGCAGGGGCTGGGGCAGCCACACTTTCGGGCTAACCTCCCAGGCCTCCCCACAGCTTGACTCCTGCTGGTGTCCTCACAGGGCTGTTCTGCACCCCCGTCTGTGTCTGAGCTGGGGTCTGCTCTGGGTGCAGGCACAAGGGTGGCCCTGACTCTCTGTCCTGGACTGCTCTGGCCCCTGTCTTGGACAGACCTGACCTGGCCCGACCCAGGTCAGAGATGACCCCGGAATGGCCGGGGCCCCTGCAGAGCCCGAATCTGGGCCTCTCTGGTGATGTAGCCCCTGCGCTCCAGGGCCCAAGCACACCCATCTCCCAGGGAAAGAGCGAGCAGCCCGCCCATGGATGATTGATTAGCATCCTTTGCCAAGGTGTCTCAGAAGCACACAAGCAGATGGCTTCTTAGGAGAATTCCTCCGGGGAACTGGGCTTCTGCAAATCCAATATTCAAATGAGAGGAGAAACTGGGAAAGAAAATACGTTCTCCTTCCCTACCTCTCTGTTAAAACCTGGATGTGGAGCCAGAGGGGTCAGAAATAGCCTCCACTCTCCTCTGGTTCTGCTTGCAGCCAGAGGGAGAAGAACAGACGCGGGCTGCTTCCAACCGGCCTGGAAACAGGCTTCCAAAGGTCTGCCACGGGACGTGGACCCAGGAACCGGGTGGGCCTCGCTTCAGTGGGGCAGGCTTTGCTTAAGCAGCTACTCTGTGTTAGGCCTGGCCCGGCACTGCAGAATCAGGTCCGGTAGGTTATGACTTCAGAAGCACAGAGTCCTGATGTAGGCCTGGGCTCTGGTCCTGGCTCTGCCACTGTCCCGCTGTAAGACCTTGAACTGGGGACTTAGGTTCTCTGAGCCTCCAGTTCTCAATGTGTAAAGTAGGGATCATAACTTGCAAATCAGTTAGTGCATATAAAGAACTCAGCAGGGGCGGGCTCAGACACTCTCATTAATCACCCCGGCTCCCAGCTTGCTCGGCAGGCAGAGGGGGTGTGCCCTGTGGTGGAGAGGACAACGGGGAGGCCGGGAGAGACTGTCTGAGTTTCCCTAAAGACACCTGGCCTGTTACTGATAAGGCGGGGTGGGGACTGGGGTCCCGTGCTCTCCAGTGGACGTCCTGCCTGGCTCCCAGCGTGGAGTCGCAGGCCCATTCTGGATGAGGATGAGCCTGCAAGGAGGGAGGGGGTCTCCATCCTCAGGGCTCTTTGGCAGAGGTTGGGCCATGAACAACAGACCTCTAATTTTAGGGTTTTTTCTTCTCCCTCAAGAAAAGCATTTGCAGAATTCCAAGGAATTAGAAGAGCTATCCAGACCCATCCTCCCAAGCCAGCAGAAGCAGCCCCTCTGTGGGGGATGCGGAGCCCCTCCCCTAGGCCGCCTGCGGCCCCGCCCCCATATTTTACAGCACCGCTTGCTCTCTGGCATTTCCCTTTGTTCTCCCTGAAACTGGGTCCCAGTGATGTTGATGAGTGAAGAAAACCTGGACTGCTGCCTTGGGCTGCAGATCACTGCTGGTCTGGGGAGGAATATCTGATTTAACATAATCGCACTCTCTGACTTTCCGTGACTTCCCCTGCCTCCTCCTCCGTGAAGACGAGCGAGAGGAGTAGAAGCAGGATTCAAGCCCAGGCGGTGCCGTCCCCTCCCAACCTCAGCCCCTGCAGGGAGTGGGAGGGGATGCTTATGTGTTGAGTCCCGTGTGGACACGCTCAGGGGAGCGGCCTCTGGGGACACAGGCGCTCTATCCAGGGGGCACAGGCAGTGTGTCAGCTGCTTTCCCACAGAACGAGGTCTCAGGACAGGGCTGGTGGATACGTCTTTGATTGTACGTGTGAAGATGCCTTTTCCCTCTTTGGGGCAAGTGATTGAACTTGAACAACATAAGTTATTACTTCAAGGGTAAAGCCCTGTCGAACTGGTGTGTGGTGCCCTATATTTGTATCAAATCTGTCATTTCTCTGTTCATATAAAGCACCGATTCTTGCATGGGAATCTTCTTAATGGGCGTGGGAGAGCTGTTGGGGGCGCTGAGGGGAGGGTGCGAGGCTGCATGTGCACTGCGTTACGGAGACGTGTCTCAAGGAAGGGCAGCGTGTTCCTGCTGGGGCTGTGAACGGACTGTGAGCTCGGCAGCAGCACAGGAATTATATCATTACGTGTCACTCTTGTCTCAAGGGGCCATGTTAGCAGACTCTCCAAAACTAGGGCTTGCTTTTGACTTTTTAATTTACAGACTGATGCAGGTGCACGCCCACTCACTCCTAAATCTTCCCGAACAGCTGAGGTGTATGTATCTGGCTCAGTGGGCAAGACAGGGGAGTAACGGTCCTGACATTGAGGCCATCCCAGTCAGCAGGGAACGTGGGACAGCCTGCAGTCCGTGGCGCTGCAGCATGGGGAAAGGGCAGAGGGAAGGTATCCCTGCTGGATGCACAGGCTTCAAGCAGGAGGCGGAGGGGCGCTGGCCCTTGGAAGATGACTAGGATTTCCACAGGGGGAGCTGGGATGGGCAAGACTTTGGGAGAAAGGCCCCCCAACACGTGGGTGTGAAGATGGGGCTGTTTGGTAAGAGGTCCTATGGGGGGAAGTCCTGGGAAAGTGGCTGGAAAGCGTGAGTGAGGCCCAGATGGGCTTTGGAGATACTTAGTGGGTATTTGCTGAATAAATCTTTGAATTAACAGCTGAGCCTTCATTCATCTGCAAATATTTGCTGAGAGACTACTATGTGCTAAACACCCTGCTCGGGGCTGGGTGTGCAGCTGTGAGCGAGAACGATGTCACTTCCTTGTGCGTTGACATTCCAGCAGGGGGGACGGGCAGGGAACAAACAAACACAGCACATGAGTAACACACGCGGCGTGTTCGGGAGAGGGAAGTGCAGGGGAGAAGGGTGAGTGGAACCCCGGAGGGATGGGAGCAGCAGGGGTATGTGTGTGTGTTTGGGGGACGTTGCATTTTTGACCAGGGCTGCAGAGGAGGCTTTCTTGAGGAGATGACATTTGAGCAATTTGAGAAGGAGGTAAGGAGTGGACCAGGTGGATCTTTGGGGGAAGAACATTCTAGGCACGGGGAATAGGAAGTGGTTAAGAGGCTAATGTGTGCCTAGCGTGCTTGAGGAGCAGCAGGAGGCCGGTGTGGCTGCAGTGGGTGGGCTGGGGCTCAGGGGAGGAGGGAAGGGCTGAGAGACTACAGGGGCCTTGTGGGCCAGCAGAGGGCTTTGGACTTCACCCTCAGCGAGGAAGGGGCCTTTGGGGGACTTTGAGTGAAGGAGAATCATGATGTGACTTCCGTTTTGAATGTATCATTCTGTGCATTGTGTGAAAACCTGACCATTTCAGAGTCAAGGGTGGAGACCAAGAGACCAGGTGGGAGGCCACTGCAGCCTCCAGGTGAGAGGTGGCAGTGGCCAGGCCAGAGTGGTGTCATGGAGGAGGAGAGAGGTGGTTCCATTCTGGACGTGACAGACTTTGTAATAGACTGCACACGGGCGTGCAAGACGGGAATCAGAGGTGACGCCCCGGTTTCCGCCTCTGCAGCAGGGACTGGGAAGGCTGTGGGCGGAGCAGGGGGGCTGGGTCAGGAGCTGTTTTAGACGCAATGAGCCCCAGACACCTGATGACATCTGTGGGGAGACTTGAGGGGCAGCTGGCTGTCCTCGTCTGGCGTTCCGGAGAGAGGTTGGGGCTGGAGGTGTAAATTTAGGGCCTGTTGGCCTTTAGGTAGTGTTAAGGCCACAAGACGGGGTTGATGGAGAGTCCAGTGACAATCAGGCTAACATTTTATTTAGTTTTAAGTGCCAGGCATTCTGTTAAGCACGTCCCGGCTTTCCTTCCCTTTGTCTCTCCCACAACCTGGTGAGGTAGGAGCTGTCATTTTCCCCATTTTACAGAAGAGGAACCCGAGGGTCAGAGGGTCTAGGGAGATTACCCAAGATCATGCAGCTACTAAGGGTCAGAGCCAGGATTTGCACCAGGTCTGTCTGAGTTTTTAATCACTCCACCGACTCTCTAAATTCGGGGCCTAATTCTGGTATCGTGGGGGGCCACTGAAGTTTCTGAGCAGAGAGAGGACTCAGAGTTGTGGGTTGGGAACCTGGGGGCACTGGAGGGTTCCTGAGCAGGGAAGAGGTGGACATCAGGGCAGGGAGTGCAGAGAAGGTGTGGACTGCCCACTGGGGGCTGAAAACGGAGCCCGGGAAGGGGTTTCCCGCAAAGCAGCGAACTGAGTCGTGGCAAATCCAGTGATACGAACCAAGCGTTTGTGTCTCTCCTAAGTTCGTGTGTCGAAGGCCTAATGTCCAGCGTGGCTGTGTTTGCATGCGGGGTATCTAAGGAGGCAATTACGGTTACACGGGGTAATGACGGTGGGGGTGGGGGCCCGATCCGTCAGGATTAGTGTCCTCATGAGCAGTGACGCCTCCGAGCTCTGTTTCTCTGTGTACGCCCGGCAAGGAAAGGCCGTGTGAGGGCGCAGCGAGAAGGGGGCCGCCTGTAAGCCAGGAGGGGGGACTTCACCAGCAACTGGTTCAGCCCGAACCTTGATCTTGGACTTCTAGCCTCGAGAATGAAAAGGAAATGAATGTCTGTTAAGCCACCGAGGGTGTGGTATTTTGTTGTGGCAGACTGAGCAGACGAATCCACCAGACACTTTGGTGTTTGAGCCTTTTCCAGAACTGTGACTGTGTCTTTTGCCAGGGTGAGGGGCCCACCAGTTCGGCAGCTGGTTTCTTAAGTTAGGGACTTCTGCCTCACTGCCCCCACCCCTCCGACAATCCAACGGATTTGAATAGACCAGAAGGGTCATTGAATGATCATCTAGTGATTAGCTTCTTTGTGGAGTCCAGAGAGAATGGCTGTAAGAAAATTGGTAAATTCTTTTCATTCTTAATAAAACCTAACATTATCTTGCTAATGCCTGATATTAAGAGTTCAAAGTCATCTCTATACCATTGATCTTCAAAGGAAGAGATTTCCTAATTTATTTGACAAGGCCTTAAAAAAATGCAGGAGAGATTCCTTTTGGATTAGGAATTTATTTTATTTTATTTTATTTTTTTGTAAAAAATCTTTTAAGTGTTTTTATACAAAAAATTGGTGTAATTTTGTGTTTCATTCTAAAACATCAGAGTGTGGAGGATGAATGTAAGCAAATAACAGAAAAAGATGCTTTTATAATATTTTTTCCTCACTGTTTAGAAAGGGAAAAAACCATTCTAATAGTATGGAAAATTCCAAAGATGAAATGATCTCATTTTCTTCTCTAAGGGCTTGCGACAACCCTTTGATTCCACGCCTGGTGTCCGGTGGAGCCATGCTGCCCTTCGGTGGCTCGGGCGGCCACGTTGCTGGGGAGCAGCCCAGGTTTCCGGGCACCTGGGCTGCACAGGGAGGGGGGAGTGTGATGGGTTGAACACTCCACAGGCTCGTGGTGGGCGGGGGCTGCCCCTAAGCCAGAGGAGTGGACGGGCGGGGCAGCATGCCACACCCAGGGCAGAGGATGGCGCGTCCCTGGGTGGCCCCCTGCTGTCTCCATTCCCTTCCACTAAAAAAATAACTCAGATGACATGCCTGCGAAGGAAGGGTGACATATGGTTAGAAATACTGGTAGAGGGTAGCACCTTGGGAGTAAGAGCTTTGGCAGGTCTTGCTACGCGTGGGAGGAGAGGCTGTCGGGGAGGCCCGGCGGCAGGATGCACAGGCTCGCTTGCCTTTTCTGGGACCCCGTACAGCGGACTGGGCTGCTGCGTTGGGCGTTTTGGCTGCCTATGGATAGTTTACCACAAGACCACCATCCAGGACCCGATGCAGCTGTAAAGTTGCCCCAGTGCCAACAAATGATGTGACGGCACCTTACGATTCTGTAATTGGGGGAGTTCACATTTTCCAGATGGGAATTTTAGAGCATTGAATAAATTGTCAACACGGCGGACCTCTCCCACTGCCGTGGCGCCCTCCCCACTTCTGGCTTCCTTCGCCTCTCTGGGTCCAATTACAGATAGCAGGTGCCTCCCTGCGTATTCCAGGGCCTCTGAGAGGCAGGGCTCACCCCCACCCCCACCCCCAAGGAGGCTGGCATCCTCGTTTCCAGCCCTGGTCTGCGGATGAGCAGGTGCTGTGCTGCTTGATTGAGCTAGTCAGGAAGGAGGTGCAGAGAGGTGTGCCCGTGCGGTCAACCTGTGGGGAAGCGGTGCTTCTGGAATCCTAATGTTTTCTCTCTTCTCCCCCCACCCCACCCCAGAAAACCCTATCTCAATAAAAGTGAGTGGTCAGCTGCTCTTGAGGTTCCATAAATTGATTTTGGCTTTGTCCATTACAGGTGGCTTCTGTGTGAAGAACCTGTATAAATCTTACTCAGCAGGGAGTGTTTAAAATGGCAAATTTCAGAGTAAAGGTTTAACAAAAACCATAAATAAAACTTCAGAAGTAATGGAAGTGTTTATAAGCATCTGCGGAATTCCACACAAGAACAATGAGTGCGGCCCGGGTGCCAGGAGGCTGGCTGGGGTGTTGTGCTCGCTGCGGGAGAGGCAGTATTCATCTTTATTTCGCCTCTGCTCAGAGGGGCCGGGCTTGGCGAAGCACAGATGTGAGCAGGGCTCCTGGCTGAGCCCGTGAGAGGGAGTTTATCATCGTCATGGGCAGGGCAAGTCCAGCACAGGAGGTACCAGTGGGAGTGCAACTTGAACTTGCCACGGACCAGGGCCTGGAGTCTGCCATGCTTCCAGGCCTGCCACAGCCCTCTCCTCGTGGGAGGGAGCTAATGCTGTAGTGATCACAGAATCCTTGCACAAGCCATGGGTGGTCAGCACACTGAGTCTACGTCCTGTTTTCCAGGGGAGGAAACCAAAGCAAAGAGTGGTTTGTGCCCTGTCCGCAGTGGCTCAGTTGGCTGGAGTGCTGTCCTGTAAGCGAAGGGTTGTGGCATACCTAGGTAGTGGGTTTGATTCCCTGGTCTAGGTGTGTACGATCCCTGGTCTGGGTGCATACAGAGGGCAGCAAATTGATGTTTCTCCCTAGCATTGATGTTTCTTTCACTCCCTTCCTCTCCCTCTAAAAGCAATGAAAAATGTCCTCGGGTGAGGATTAACAAAATGGTTTGTGATGTGTCCAAGTCCCAGAGTAAGTCAACGTTGGAAGCTGGAGTAGAGCCAACCACTGCCAGCCCTTGCCCTCTCCCTGCTGCATTTCCTTCCTCCTCATCTTACCTTCGCCTCTCCATATACAGGTTTTGAGTCTGCTCCAGGCAGGGTTGGCTGGGACAGGGTTGTGGAAGGCTCACCAGTGTGCAAGAGTTTGTACCTTAGCTCCTCCGGGATGCACTCTGTCCGGCTGAGCACTCACTGCACACATGGAAGTCAGCATGCAGGATGGAGCCACAGTAACTATCATTCATTCATTCACTCGTTCATTCACCAAGCATTTACTGAGCACCGAGTTTGTTCCAGGTTCTATGTGAGATGCTCAGTAAGTAATAGAATGCACAAATGTTTGGTGTAGGGGGAAGTTCCCAGGGTGGCCCCGCAAGGCTAAGAGTGGCAGGTGGGCTGGTGGGCAGGGTGGGTGGGGGCTTCCTAGAGAAGGTGGGGCTGAGTTGGATCTCCAGGGAAGGCAGGGTTTGGGGAGGATAGGCAGCTTCCTGAAGGGAGGGGCAGAGTGAGCAAAGGCCCAATGGTGTGAGTGTGGGAGCTGTAGATTTGGGTCAGCACACCAGACAGCAGGTGGACCACTGTCACAAGGCGTGTGGCATCCCACAGGGGTTCTGGCAGTGTTACCTGTGGGATGGGCCGAGCTTGTTCTCCTGGAGCTGTTGCTCCAGACCTTAGACCCCAGGCTGGGGTCTTTTGGCTGCACCCAGGAGCTGAAGTGCAGACTTCTGGAGCCGGGAGGGCAGCTGTTCTTCCTCCCTGTCCCTTCTCCTTCCTGTCTTTGTGGTCAGTCATGCCCTGGCTCCTCCAGGGAACTCTTGAATTGTAAGTGTCTGACTTGAATTACCCTCAGCCCTCTGCCAGGCAGATTTGGGTCCGACTGTGACCCTTGTCTGGGTCTGTCTCCTGCCTGGTGTCCATCTTGTTGCCCCAGGCAGCCTGGGGTCCCTGAGGGCCATTTCAGTTCTGAAGACCTGCAGGGGCCTGGACACATGGTGAGTGTTGCCAGTAAAATAGAGGATACCCAATTCAACTTGAATTTCAAATAAGCAATTCAAGTGAATAATATTTTAGTATAAATATGTCCCCAGTATCGCATAGGCTATTGCATGCAATATTTGGAGCATCATTATATGCAAGGATTATTTGTTGTTTATCTGCAATTCAAATTTAATGGGTGTCCTTTTTTCCTGAACACTAAATCTGGCAACCCTGCCCTAAAAGCCTGGTTGATGGGTTATTACAATACAAGGACTTCTAGGTTCACAGGACGGAAAAGGTTGAGGACTCAGCCCCATGCAGAAGAAGAGACTGCTGCAGAGCGCAGGGCCCTGAGCTTTAGACCAGACAGTTCAAGTTTGAATCCTGTCTTCTCACTCGTTAACTCCAGGACTGTGAGCAAGTTACTTACCATTCCTGGCCTCAGTTTCCTTATCTGTGAAGTGGGACTTCTGATAGTCCCCAGCTCACGCGTGAAGAATAAATGGGATAATGCCTGGCACTTATGAGTCTCCATAATGAGCCCCATTATTATTGTTATCACTACTGTTGTTGTCGTTGTCATTGTCCCCTGCTGCCTCTGTAGCTGCCCTGGAAGGCCTCCATCCCAGCCGGAAACCACCTGGTGCAGCTTGGTTCAAGCTTACAGATGTAGCTTGGGGAGCAGAGTCCTTTGGCGGACTTTCTGATGGGACATAGATCATTACAGATGGGTCTCCAGTCCTACAAAATATTCTAGGAGGCAGATAGATGAGATCATGAAAAGTGCATAAGGCACATCAATTATGCAGGAGCCAGAAGAATGATTATAGAGTGATCTGGCCTCTACCTCCCTCCCCCCAGCCCAGCTGATCCACTGTGATTGTCTAGGTTCTGAGCCACCAGCTGCAGCCTGGGGACAGTAGTGCAGAGCTGTGAGCCCGATGCAGCCATGGAGGGCCAGTGGTCAGCCACTGCATCCACCTTCCGGCTGATGCTGGAGCACCTCTGTGGTGCTCTGCTGGTGATTTCTGAGAGCCTGAGACATGTCCCAGGTGTCCCTGCATTCCCCTGGGTGATCCCGGTGGGCACTATGGTGGTGGCATCTCTGACAGTAGAGAGATGATGCACTTTGGGAAGTGCGACGGTGTCGGGGAAAGGTGTGCTGCTCGTGGTGATGTCTGTGGGTCTGTGGATGATGTCGTGACAACACCGGGCCGATGACTCAGCCAACGACGCCCTCAAGTCACGTGGGGTGGAGGCCAGTCCTCTCTTGTCACAGACCTTGTGTGTGTCGGCATCGACGACACCCCTGCGCAGGTCGTCACCTCAGGGTGTGGCGGGTGTCCTGGGAAAGGCGGTGAAGAGCCAGCCTCTGCAACTTTCCCGAGGGGCTGATGAAAGCCTCCTGCAAAACCATCTGGGAAAAGATGGGGAGAAACTTCAGAAGAAAATAATAAATGATTGGAATGAAAACACTCCTTTTCCAGAGAGCCCAGAACTGCTATGAAGAGAGGATGACAGAGAGGCAGAAAGCCCAGGAAAAGAGGAGAAAGGAGGCAGGAGCCGCCGGATGCAGGAGGGGAGCAGGCCTCGGAAAGAACACAGAGTCAGCTGCTGAACATCGGGGCTGACCTGCTGCGGACCATCCCCAAGCCCCGCGACCTTGGACATCAGGTGGGTGACGGGAATGTGGAATTCCCGCAAGTGAGGGGAGCAGAGAAAGGGGGTCCATCTGTCCACTGGTCAGAAGACGGTCTGAAGAACCCCCCCGATGAGGCTGACTTCAACGTGTCCATTCACGGTGCTGAAGAGGGAAGAGGGAAAGCAGGGAACGGCCAGAGAGCTGCGAGAGGAAAGGCCAATCGATGCAGAGCTTGCCGCACGAGTAACGAGTCCGAACACCGAGGAAGCATCTGCAGCGTGGAAATTCAAACCTAAGTGAGATTCGGCCGCTGGAGCTGAAGCTTCAGATCCCACTTGATGTACGTGGAGATCATTTAAAACTGCTTTTGGAAACTCTGTTTAAGGAGGAAAGGCACTACTCAGAAATAAAGAAGGGGCTTCTCAGCGTGCACAGACACATGAATTCCATACGTCAGATCCGAAACATGCATAAGAAGATTGTCCACGACACGGGCAAGGCGCTCCAGACAAGCACTTCCTACTGTCGAAAGGAGATTCCGTTCTTTCAGGAAAGAGCCAGAGCAGCCTGATGGCAGCCGTGTCCAGGGAGCCAAAGCTCGAGGAGCTCAGGGAAGAAAATGATCACAACGGGCAAGTGCTGGCCAAGTTCAAGTCCCAGCCTTTCCCGGGTGGCCCTTTTGCTCCTGCTGCTCCACTGCAGCCCACAGAGGCCTGGAAATGTCAGGCCGTCCCTGGGTCATCAGTCCCCTGCGGGATGGAGGGTGGTCACGCCGAGGGCCCAGGGATTGGGGTCACCTGCAGGTTTGACTCGGCTGCCACAAGATCCGGGTTCTGAACGTCCGCCTCCGCAGCACAGCAGTTGTGTTTCTGTTCAGGTGATTCAGGCCGGGCTCTCTAGTTAAGCTGCTGTTACAAAAATGGTGCCACCACTGCTCTTAGTAGTGCAGCATTGTAACTTGATAGTAGTTTTATTTAAATTAGATTGTTGATGTAACTCTCATGAATACATAAATTCCCTATTAGACCCTTCAGCGTTACACACTGGAAGTATTGCATTTTGATTTCAATGACCACTGTTACCAATACCGTCCTCTAAGTTTGACAGGAAAGTCTGAAATGAAGACTGTTACTGTGTGCTGTGGCCATGCCATGGCTATTATTATAAATCTGCAGAAGTAACTTACCATGCGCCTAAATTTTTTGAGGGTTAATTTTAAAAACAACGTAACAAGGAGTTCAACGAAACAACACCCCATTCAAATTACATAATATGTATTAGTTTTGTCCTAAATTGATAGGATGGCTCAGTCCCAAATTCACAGATCAGGAATCTTAAGATTTTACAATGATTTCTTTCTTGCTTTATAATTTTTATTAATATTTTAAATATAAGTAACCTGGCCTCCAATTGGTCCATGAAATCTTTAACTTTTGCTATTGGAGTAGAAGACATCCCTTGCCTCCTACTTCACAGAAGGGGGGTGGTCCCACTTGCCCAAGGGAGGCTGTGACCTCCTTGGCTTGTGGGCCTTGGAGGAGGAAAAGGCCACCGGGGAGTGTGGAGACTGGCGCTGGGCCTGTATGGGTGGCGAGCAGCCCTGGGGTCCCAGGGAGCAGAGGAGCCAGCTGAGGGGCTCTCCTGGGCCCCTTAACCCCGGGCAGAAGGTGTCATCCAGAACAATGAGGGGAAGCCAGTAGATACCGAAACTCCTGGGCCCTCACAGCCCGTCTCCAAAGCCGTCAGGCTTGTCCTACCTCCTGTCCAACCTCAGGGCAGACCTGATCCTCAGGGACAGGGCTCTGCCAGCTTCACCTGGCTTGGGCACTGCTAGGGGCGCCGGCATCCAGGGAAGGGGCAGGAGCCTCAACCCTACAGACATTCTGTCCACATTGGTCCTTCACGCAACTTGAGCCACTATGGTGGGTCCTGGACCCGGCCACGGCCACGATTTCTGTCTCTGGAAGAACCCCAACCTCATTCTGAGCCACACACTCAACTTCCGTGAGGGCCTTGCAGCTGCACCCGGCCCATGTACTGTGCCTGTGAGAGGTGGGCGCCCCCTTCCTCCTTCTGCTGCCCCCCATGGCACTGGGCTGAGACTGTTGAGGGTGGTGAGGCTTAGTTACCAGCTGAAGGTGTCACAGCAAACATTTCTAGCCCCCCTTCCCTGTGGCAGGTCATTCCTGGCCCATCGGTGTTGCCTGGAATCAGGACATGTTTCCTCCTGGGGTGGGTCTGGGATCCCAGCTACCCACAGCCATCAGGAGAAGGCACAGTGGCAGGGACGGCCGTGTTGCTGGGCAAGATCAAAGATTTCCCTTGGGGTGGAGGAAGAGTATGCAGCCTCCTCATTAACATCACAGGCTTGGGATTCTGGCAGGTGTAAGATCGCAGCCCGCTCTGCCCCCCGCAAGTTGTGCGACCTGGGATGAGTCACTTGTCCCCTCTGGGTCCCAGGCTTCTGACCTGCAGAGTGGGGATGTGACGATGACTGCCACTCTCTGCATATAAAGTGAACTCTCTGGTGAGTGCTGTGCAAGGAACGGCGTGTCCTTCCCCGGGTGGAGAGAAGGGTGTGGGGCCTTGAGCTTTGCTTGGAATGTTAGAGGTTGGAGCGTGGGAGAAGGCACTTGGCCTTCCTGGCCTCAGTTTATACATCTGTGAAATAGACTTTTGTGTGGTCAGATTCACCATAAATATCAGTAAGTCAACTTTTCAAATGCTGAAACCATTCTCACCAGGGTATGTACTCACCTATCCATGTTAAACTTGCGTTCTTGAGCTGGTACTATGGTACTACTATTAATGACAGTGGCTAACATTTATCTAAAGCTTCACATGGTGCAAAGCCTGGGATAAATGCTCCACGTACATTCTCCTGTTTAACCTCATAACTCAGCAGATGACACAGCTGAGGTCCAGCGATGCCAAGTGACACTCTCAAGGTCGTAGAACGGTGAGTGAGGGAGGCAGGGCCTGAACCTGACAGTCTGACTGAGGGCAGAGAAGTTATAGGCAGGCCTGCCTGGAGGAGATTTCTTAGCCCTGCCTGTGAGCTCACCCTCCTAGAACGGGGTAGACCGTGGCAGTGGGGGTGGGAAGGGGTGTCTGCTGTTTTTCATAAACCTGGAGGAAGGGGCCCCACGAAGGAGGTTTCGTTTCCCTTGGATTCCAACACCCGTCGAGCTGCTGCAGTCTCCCTTGAACTAAAGGGTGGCCTGGAGAGAGGACTCCCCCACACACTCGCGGATGCCTACTTGCTGGGAAGGAGGAGATATCCCAGTACAAAATGAGGAAAGGGGCACAGGGCTCCCTCTGCCACCCTGTGTGCGGCACCTGAAAAGGAACTTGAATTTCGATCTTTAGGCCAGGAAAAAAAAAGAGAAGAAAAAGAAACTCACACACAATGGAAGGAGGGTTGGAACAGTGTCGCCTGGAGCTTAGACTAGGCAGGAGATTTCGCTGTGGGGACGAAGGCGAGAGAACGCGTGAGGGGGGAGGTTGGTGGGGCCGGGGCTGTGTTGTTTACAGAACCACACGCAGATGGGGTGCGTTTATTGCCCAAAGCAGGGTGCCTTTGAGAGTGCAAGGTGTTCTTAATGGCTGCGTCGGGAGGGTGGGCGCCCAACTGGGCCTGTCCTTGGGTACAGCTGTGGGTTTCTCCTATTTGTTTATCACAGCCACCCTCCGGCCTCCAATGAGATGCATCTTCTCTGTCTGTTTCGAGCTGTGTCCAAGTGTAGAAGTCGTGGGACGGTTCACTTCACTGCATGGAGCAGGACCATTAAAAGGCAGGGAAGGAATCTTGGAAGGGAGACTCTGCAGAGCTCCTTGGAGGCCAGAGGCCCCGAAGCGTGAGCATGTGGGGTCCTGTACTTGGGTTCTCCTCCTGAGGGGAGTTTCTGAGGCTTGGGGATCGCTTCGCAAACTATAAACTTTCTAGACCGTGGGCTGTGCAGACCCACACATAAGCGTCACGGCATAAGGTTACAGGACAAGGTCCTGCTGGCTTTGCTGGCTGGCATCTCCCGGCTCTGCTGCTGGAGAGGGCTGGAGCCATGCCTTCTGTCCCAAATGGAAAGCTCCCAGCGAGGTTCACTGGCCTGTCCCTGCCAGGCACTGGGGGTGAGGGCAGGGGTGGGGCAAGAGGAGCCCAGCTCCGGTCAGAGCCCTAATCCTGGCCGTTTGCAGTCTCTGGAGGGGATGCAAAGACGGGCATGGCAGCCCACTTCCTGCCGTATTTCTGCAGGAGGGAAGATGCCATTCCGGAGCGATGGGCGACTTTTCCAGAAGAGGAGCGGAGTCAGCCAGAGAGGCTAGAGTGGCCCTGGGGATGTTTTTGCCAAGAGCTGCAGAGTTACAGTTGGGAGTCTTTGCTGATTGGGCCGAAGAGACAGTGTCCGAGTGAAGTGTGTAGTTCTTGGTTATCAGTGAGGCTGACTATTTTCCTGGGGACTTGTTGGCCCTTTGAACTTCTTTTGAGAGTCGCCTGCCTGTGGCCTTTGCCTGTGTTTCGCAGCTGGTGCTGAGTATTTCAGAGGAGTGGGGGCGGGCAACTCTGAGGTGGCTGTTTTCCACGGTCTTCGCTGGCTGATTGTGCCGACTGTTTACTCCCGCCTGGAAGAAACCCAGCTGAGCCTTCGGGAGACCGATGTGCAAATCCAAGAAAAATGCTCTCTCCTTAATGAGATTTCTTGTATTATGAATGGTTATTAAATGTTTTATGTGGGAATTGTAATTACAGATTAAGGCCAATATCAATAGCATCAGATAATCAGTGCGTAGCACTAATTAGAAGGTAGCGGGTAACCCCGACGCGCAGTCTGCTGCACCGTGGGAGTTGCCATAATCGCTGGCAAGCTGAGCTGGGGGTGGGCAGGCTGGTGGGACTGGTGCGTGTGTGTTTGTGTCAGAGCCCCATCTCGAGGGGCCGGGTACACGCCGTGTGGCCATGCTCACTCTGCTGATTCAGTGGGCTCCCTTCAGGTGAGCTGTCTTACCTGGTGGGCAGCACGGGGGCCTTGCTGTGCTGTCAGGTCTCCAGTCACGTGGCATCTGGGTTAATGAGGACTCACTCTGAATGGTGGTGGGCTTTCAGTGTGAGAGATAGACCTCTGATCACATGCCTGTGTATACACCCTTCCAGCTCTCCTGCCCCTTCCAACACACACACACACACACACACACACACGCGCGCGCGCGCTTAACCATGAGATGGCTTGGTTTGGTTTGTTTGGGATGTTTCTTTCTGAGAGTTTTGTTCCATCTCTAGCAGGGCAGCTGATGATGCCACATGAGAGTTACTGGCTGCAGGGTGTCGGGATCATGTCACCATTCCAGCACGGCCACCCAGTGGTGTGTGCAGTCTATAGGAGAAGGGGGCCTTTGGTCTTGGGGCCCATTGGCTGGGTGGGTGTCATGCTGGGTCATTCCTTCCTAAGAGCCTTCATCACTGAGGGGCAGTGCCTCCCTTCTTCTTGGGAAGTGGGTGGGAAGTGGTCACGGGAGAGGAAGTGTGGGCTTGTTTAGGGCGCAGCCTCTGGAGCCCCTCGGCTGGCCTGTCTTCCTGCCTGCGCCTCCCCCTGCTGTGCTTCTGTGACCGAGTTACTCAACCTCTGATCTCAGCTCCCGAACCTGTGCAATGAGGATGATACTGACAGCACCTTCCTCCCTGGATGCCCGGGCGGACTGGGTGAGCTGTGAGGAACTTGGAGCGGGAAACGCTGCACAAGTGAGTGTAAATGTAAGTAAGTCAGAAGAGACGTAGTTGCCTGAAGGGTGCCAGGCGGCACCGAAGTGCTCAAAACAGCCACTGTGCTGTGTGCTGGGGACCCAGGGAGTGAAGGAGCCGCAGCAGGAGACCCAGGGACACCAGCCAATGGACAGGATAGTTTTAATGGTGGTTTGTGCCACAAGGAAAACTAAAGCAGGGGAAGGTGGAAAAGAGTCAGAGGGGAGAGGGGAGGTGGTTTTTGATAGATGGAGCCAGTGACATCTGAGGGGACACCTTAATGAAAGGAGGGGTGAGTCAGGGGAGGAGGCAGAGGGAAAGGCAGCTGCTGAGACCCTTCTCTGGCCCTGCAGCTGCTCTGCCCACGGCCCTGCAGGTCCTGTCCCACGCTGTGCACACTTCTGTGCCTGTCCTCCCAACAGCCTGTGCCTGGGGCTCCTTGTTGGCTAACGGGCCTTGGGCTTCTGAGCGGCTTCCCCTCCGCACACAGAGCAGGGGGCATTTGGGGATTCTCATGTCCCTGTGGGGACAGCCGGAACCGGTGACCGATGGTGCAGGGTGTGCCCGCCAGCCCCTGTGCCCTGGGAGGGAGGGATCTCGCTGTTTGCAGGCTTCCCGGGGCACCGCGCCGCAGCCACCCTCCGCGGGACTTTGGGAGGCTGTGCTCACTCACCTGGCCTCGCCCCCCCTCATCCTTCTTGCTCACTTCCCGCCTGGCTGTTTGTGGGAACATTTCCCTAATAAATCACTCCCATGGGAGCCTGCTCTCGGCCTCTGGGGAACCAAAGGCAGACCCTGCATCAGGAACGAGTGTGACACGTTGAAGGGACAGTGAGAGGACCGGCCGGAAGCAGGGAGTGGGCGAATGTGGAGACGCAGGCCGCGCTGGGTCCTCTGGGGCCTCGCTGGTTGGGACAGCTTTGGATTTTCCCCAAGAGCAATAGGAAATGATGGGAAGCTTCTAGGCAGAGAAGTAACACTATGTAATTTATTTGATAAGAGCTCTAGCCACCATGTAGGAACAGATTATTAGGGGACAAGAGTGGAGGCAGGGAGCACAGTTAGGAGGCTGCAGTCATCACGTAGGAGAGAGGACACGCTTGAACCAGGAGGGTAATCGAGGGGATAGATTCGGGGTTTGTTCTGAGGGCTGTTAGGTGATGGGCGACTACTAACGTGTGGACACCTGGGGTCAGTTTTATAGTTTGCCTGAAGTCATAGCAGTCCTCCAAGCAATCTAGCAAGGCAGGCACTGTCATTATCCTCACTGTGCATTGTTGGGGCCTTTCTGTGACGTCACTGTGTACCTGGTCCCAGCCACCTGTGCCCTGCCCACCTCTGTGCTGCTAGGCCACACCCACTAGGCCTAGTTGAAGGGGCCCGTGGGAAGAGCTCTGGGCCAAATGCTGAGATCTCAGGCAGATCTGGTCCCTCACTGGGCCTGGCTCCTTGCCTTGGAGTAAAGGAAGCCGGAGATGGGAGCTCCCGAGTCCTTCTGAGGCTGACTCAGGGCCCTTCTAAGGGAAGTTGTGTTGAGAGCTTTGCCCTAGATGTGAAAGGCCAAGGGCTCTTTCTCCCCCAGAAGCGCCTGCTGAGACCCAGAGTCTGTAAGGTGGATGGAGCGAACCACGGTGCAGCCCAGCCTCATGCAGGCTTGGGGGGTCCTGTGGGCCCTCTTGGGGACCCTCCTGGGAGGACAAGGGCCAGACAGAGCCCACTGTAGCTGGGATTGGGTTGAACTGGAATCCGCTTTGCTTCCTCAAGTAAAGATAACATTTCTACAGAAAGCAAGACTGTCCTTATTCTATAGTTACATTTCTTCCAGAAGTTAAGTATCTGAGATGCTAAATGTTTGGCTCTGACTTTCATGTGCCCAGGGACAGTGCTCAGGAGACACAAACTCCTTTCTGCGGGAGACAGGAGCATCTGCAGTGAGCGCCAGGGGGTGTGGCGTTCTTTGAGACACCCTCCTTCCCAGCGGCTCGCCTCTCCCGATCTGAATGCCAACCAGGGTGCTGCAGGCGGCTGCACCTGGCAGGTCCTGTGACTTACTCCCCGGGGGAGCGTCTGGTGGGCACATGTAGGGTGTGCACTCGCCTGGGTGTTGGGCAACCCCTCAGTGACCCCAGGACCCCTGGGAGGTGAGGAAACCCAATGATCGGCTGAGACCTCCCAGTTTCCCCAGAAGCAGACAGTGGTGCCTGGGGGTGGGGGTGGGAGTCTGATATGTTTATGGGAACTTTTAATGTCAAAATACCCAAAGCTTCACCCCAAATTCCACTTCTTAGTGTCCACTCCAGGAACGCAGTCCTACTGTGTGCGGAGAGACATCTGTGTGGCCACCATCACAGTTCGTTTCTAACCGTGACGAAGTGGAAGCCGCCGTGCGTGTCCTGCACGACGGACTGACTGCAGATGTGCACTGGGGCCGCCTGGCAAGGGTTAAACTTCCCTAAGCTTTGTACGTGCCCGCTGCTGTGGAAAGACCCCCAGGCGTTATTAGTGAGCCACAGAAGTAAGTTGCAGAGTAATTTGTATAACATGCCCTTTATGTAAAAACAGTCCTAGAAAGGATAGCTTTATTTCTCCACATACACAAGAAGCCAGACAGCGCAGAGTGAAGCCAGTGACTGTGGCTGGGGCCTGGGCTTCGGGGTGCCGTCTGCTAGGGGGTCATTTTTTCATACCCGTCACCTAAAATGATGGTGCTTTCTCATTTGTGTAATTAGGAGGGTTAACACGGGACAGGAAGCGACCGATGCCTATTGTAAGAGATCTGGTGAACGCGGAGAGGCGGCCCCCTGCGCCTGGCCCTCGTCAGCATTCCGGACCCTCTGCCTCCAGCGCGTGGCCCCCGGGCACTTCTCTGTAGTGTCGGGCAGGCTGTGCAGACACAGTCTGTACCTTGCCTGTTCCTCTTAGCGTCGGTCTGCACACTTTTGGCGCTGTGCCAGGCTCCCTGTAAATACATCTAATAGCTGCATAATTTTCTGTTGTGTGTGTTTAGCCCTTTCCCACGTTCCCTCCCTGTTTAAAAAGTGATCTCTGTTTGCTTAGAAATCTCCTACCAGCCTGCGAGACGACTGCCACTGTGACAGCTGCCATGCTTGGCGCCACGCCGGTGCACGGGGTACGGCCAGCGTGCGCGAGCGCTCGCATGAGGGGAGCTGAGGCACGGCCTGCGGGCTGGCCGGGCTGGGCTCTCCCAGGTGCGCGGACACCAGGGGCTGGGCCGCACACGAGCCGAGGCTGGGGAGTCAGGCCAGTGGCGTCTCGGATATGTCTGTCTCTTTGTGAAGCCAGCCCCACCAACAGCCGGGGAAACCATTCGGACCCCTGGGTGGGAAGGCGGAAAGGGAGGGAACTGCTGGGAACTCAGAGAGGGCCGAAGTCAGCTGTGGGAGGAGGCTGTGGAACAAACAGCCTCTGTGGCCGAAAGCTGTGCTCTAGACTGAGCTTCGGCATGGAGGGAGCCAGGGGCTCAGCCTCACAGCCTCCCTTCCCTCCCATTTCCCAGGCTCCTGCTGGTACTGCCCCTTGGCAAACCCTGCCGAAAGCCAGAGGGTGAGGGAGCCTGGGTGAGGCAGCTCGGCCAGGCCGGCGACACAGGGCGCGGAGCAGGGAGAGCAACAGCCTCAACACAGCAGAAGCACAAAGTCCCACCAGCTCTTGGATTTCAGCGCAGTGAGGTCGGCTCCATCACAGTCCCACCAGGAGTCAAAGCAAAAACACGAGTCTCTGCTGGTGTCCTTCACATAACGTGGTAGGAAAAAACACAGCAAATAATTAACACGACACTCGTCACGCTGTCTGCTTTGCAGCCGGTCACTTCACCTGCCATTTTGTGCACTGCAGGTCCTCTGCCAGCACCTGGGCTGCCTGGCTTTTTTTTTTTTTTTTTTTTTTTTAACTTGGTGGCATGACCTAAGCCCTTGTTCACACAGGATCAACATCTTGTTGGGTGTGTATGAACGGCTTCTGTCCTTGTCACAGGGGCTACTTTTTACATGGGCCTGCTGGTCAAGTGCGGGGATGGCTGGGGACATGGGTGACTGGAACACACAAGGACAGTCATTTATCTGGTCACTGAGAGCCTTTTGTGTCATGATTGCCTTCTGGTGAGCGTGCCTGTGGGATGTGGGTGTCTTCACACGTGCTCTGAGCTCACTCTGAGTGGCCCTTCCGCAGGTCTCTCTTTGTCACCAGTGTTTCAGTCTTACCACGAGACTGTAAGTCAGTGTAGGTTCATTGGGCACTTTCTCCTTCCATGCGACAGTTCCGGAGTTCCTGCCTACCGGGAGGATTTCCCTCGCCAGTGTCCTTCGGGGTCACCCTTGAGTGGACTTGCAATACATTGTCTGTTTACTTCCTACTTGGCTCAGCCTGCTGTGCAAACCACCAGAAACCAGGTCATGTTCGTCCCTCCTCTCCTGATTAATTCCGGGAAGCTCCCTATGCGGCGTCAGCATGGGTCAGGGCAGACAGGGAGAAGCCATAGGAGTCAGTACCGTGGGAGTCTGAGCCACCTTCTGACCCTGGGGCTTGATCTTATGTGCACGGTTTCCATCGGACAGTGGAATTCTGCTGTGTGTTTCCGATCCCACCCTCAGCAGATCACCTAGCACTCAGGTCACGGTGGGTAGTTTGTGTCACAGGGTCAGTTGGTGTCCCATGGTCAGTTGGTGTCCCACGGTCCGGCGTTCAGTCTTTTCCAAGGTTTAGCAGCAAGCCAGAAGCTGCTTTATGGGAGGAGCACTGTTGGCAGAATTCTTATTCTAAACCCTGTGGGTGTGTGCTGTAACCTTCCTGTGAGGGCTTGCTGGAGGCTGTGTTTGTAACGACAGCTCTCCCTGCCATGGATGTTCCTAGTATAACTGATATGCTGGTTTACCAAGTAGCAGAGCAGCGGAGCAGCTCATAGCTGCTGCCCTGCCCTTAGTACGGCGTTGCTCGACCTCACCAGTACTGAACTGGGGCTAAATAATTGTTTTCTCTCTCTCTGGGGCTAGCCTGTGAGTTGGGGGATGTTTACAGCATCTGTGGTCTCTGTGCACTATATATCAGTAGCACCCCCACGGTGTGGCAACCCAGAATGTCCCCCAACATTGCCAAATGTTCCCCAGGAGCAAATTGTGTCCAGTTAAAAACCACCGCCTTAGCATAAGATTCCTGGCAAAGAAATAGATCCACTGGCATTTGAACTCTGTGATGCTTATGCTTAGGCTTCGTGCCTGAGCCTCGGTCACGTCTGCCCGGCCACCATGGATGATGAGGAACTCCTCCAGAAACACCATGCAGTCTTCCCGATTCTCTGCCTGTTTCTCCACTCAGGAATTGCAGGCTTCCTCTGGGCTCTTCTGGGTGCACCCCACCGACAGCAGTCGGGAGCAGGTGGCACATCCCGGGGTCTTTGTAATCGCCATTGTCAGCGAGTGACAGAGTGTCAGAGCTACTTGGGTTCCAATACTCCGTCTTGTACCTGTGCTCTGTCCTCGGCCGCCACCCATGATGGGAATAATTGTATTGCCGCCGCCCACCACAGGTGATCGCTATCCCTCCTGGCCCTAGAAGGCTTACCTGAGCTCTCATCTGATAGGTGAGTAACCAATCCCCCAATCCTATTCAGTGCTTATTTCCTGGGGCCACTTCCAGTACCGATTATGGTAAAAAATCAAGAAAACAAAGGTACACTCAGAAGAGTACCTAAAGGGAGGTTAATGTAGGCACTGTGTATACAGGCTGGTGATGCACCCGGTAACCAGTGAGAGCGGTAAGCCGTTGCCTCCCCTGGACTGGAAGGGGGAAGGGAAGGAGCCGCTCCTGGGACCCAGTAAGAGCTGCACCCATGGGACAGGCTCTCTGAAGCTGTAGCCTTCCGTGCAAGTGTGGCTACTGCTAAGTTGCTGCCTGGAAGGTGAGGAGATGGGGTGTAGGTGTTCTAATCTCTGGCTCTCCCCACCCTGTCCTGTCTGGTGCCCCCTACTGGCTGAACTGGAGCTGGGGGGAGGAAGGAAACCCATTCAGGCAGTCGACAATAGATAGGCCAGCCTCGCAGGGCACAGAGGAAAGGCGGGAAGAACCTGGAGGACAGACCAGGACAGTGGTTGAGGAGAGCTGTGTTTTTAATGTGTGAACTTCTTTTGCAGAAATTTAATCTCAGTACCCAAAAGATTTTAAAGTAATTTAAAAAATTGCTCAATCATCTTTGAGTGGTGTTATAATAAATAATCTATTAATATTTATTTTACAGTTTTACTTTTAAACACTAAAAATTTAAATTTATAGTATTAATTTGTAATTATAATTAACATAGTTTTAAAATTTATAATTAGAATTAATTTATAATTTTAATTAAAATTGAGATCAGTATTGCTAAAGTTTATATGAAGTTATTTCATAAATGACAGTGAATATATAAAATATTAGAATAAATTAAAAATTTCCCATTTAATAACTGATAATAATTTAATCATAAAAATAATGTTAGCATTTATTTTATGCTTTCTAGATATTTGGTACCATAGGAGGTGCTTTTCAGGCATTACTTTAATTTATTTTTAATTAGTTGTGCAAGAAAAAGCATGCTTTGCCAACAAACAAATTACATGAAGATGTTTATTGGGGACTCAGTATATATAAGAATGAGACTGAAATTTAACTTCATGGTTTAACAGGTAAACTGCCTTTATGACCTGGTATTTTGGACTCCTGCATCATGCATCAAAAAAACACAAATGATTTATCTTGACAATGTTTGCATTACGTTTTAAATGACAAGACGAGAGAGATGACCTCATTGCTATTTGTAAGCACGTAGCTAGAAATAGCATTGCACGTTATTTCTTTATTCTTTATTTTCAACAAATGAAAGGCCCAGTCAGATATGATTGTTATTCTATTTTCTCTTCAAACATTCGCATTTTGAAATACTAATAAAACCTTCCTGATGTGTTATATGTGACTTCTCATCAGATGGGTCCTACTTACCGATCCGGCAGAAATCGTCCTGGGGTGATTTTACAGAATTATTATCTTTGACAGCCTTCATCAGTTTGTTGTGTTTTAACATCAGTGTTTCGTATGCTTCCTGACTTTATTTACTTACTTTTTTTCATTGATGTTCAAGTACAGTTGTCTCCATTCCCTCCCCCCCTCCCCCCCGACCCCAGCCAACCCCGTGCTTCCTGACTTTACACCAGCGGCCCAGTAGGAGTCTAAACAATAATGACTGGTAAGAACAGGACGTTTAAGAAGAGTGCGGTGGCCAAGCCCGCTGTGGCAGTTAGCACGTGAGCAGCTAAGTTACAAATAGATTAAGAAACCGATCTGTTAACAGGTGTAACAGATCTTTACTACCTGTCATTCTTGTTCTCTTAATGTGCACTAAGGATTCTTTAACTTGTAAACAATGATTTCATGTAACTATTTAAAAAAAAATGGAAACGGACATCCTTCTTTATGGACAGAGACCCTGGCTACTGTCCCCAACCCCCAGAAGGCTCATGGATGGCCGTGGTGTTGGGCAGAGCGTAAGGCACTTTGGTCCCCTCTGGCCTTGCCGCTGCTGCTGCTGTCCACTGCCATAGCTCTGCAGGAGGCTGGGCGGGAACGACTGGGCTCCACGGAGTGGAGACTTGGCTCCCAGGGGGCCAGGTGTCCAGCATGTCAGTGCTGGAGGAGACATTGGGGTCACGTGGTCGAGACACCGTTTAATGTTCTGTACCCAGCAGGAAGCAGCCCGCGAGACCTACCAGAGTCAGAGCCGCAACGAGAGCAAGCACTGTTTTCCCTCGTTACAGATGATCCGAGGAAGCGTTTGCTTTGAGCGCAGTTCTCAGGGCCCCTGTGGACCACGGGCCCTCGCTGCCTTTGGGCAGACACAGTGACTCTCCGGGGCAGCTGTGCCCCGCGGCCTGCGGAGCCTAGGTGAACGCGCGGGCAGGCGTGTGTCGCCAGCGCCCAGGAAGGAGCTCCAGACTTGCCCTCTGATGGGCACCTGGGGCCCATCAGGTGGGTTTAGGTACGTGTGGTTCTCTCATGCGTTTAGAAGGCAACACCCAAAGAAACTTCTTGGCAGCCAGGAACTGCTGGGAAAGCAGGAGTTGGGAGGCACGGGCCCTGTCCTCTTTGGAGAAGCGGTGTGGCCTTCCACACGGCAGACTTGGTGACCCCGGGACCCGCCCAGGGAGCCTCACACGCCTGGTGTGAAACGCAGCTGACGGTGCTGTCTGCGAGTACCAGGTACCAACTCAGCAGAGGCGCCGACTTCCTTGCACTGAAGTGTTTTTCAAAGCCTTTTAAATTGGGGACTTATTCTCTTTTTTCCCTTTTTTTGTCCTCCATAATCTAGGACTCTGTGTTCTCTGAGGGCAGAGTGGGGTAATCTTCTTGCTGGCTGGTGGGTTAATCATCCCACATCACTGAGAAGCCAGTGGCAGTGGCCTTGGAGCAGGTGCCAGCAAACCTCCCACAAAAAGACACTGGCTCCACCGATGTGCCTGAGGTAGGTCAGGTGTGTTGGTTCTGACGGTTTTCTTCTGCAAAGGGCAGGGAAAATTCCATTCTTGCTCATTCAGGGGTCTCTGCCTCCCTCTTGCTAGCCCAGCTCAGGCCAAGGCTGAATTCCAGCTCCGAGGGGGTGGGGCCATGTTGTTTACCTAGAGCCACGGTGCTTGTCCTGTGCAGGCTCACGGGGCCCTTTGGGAACCTCTGACAGAGTTGGGTCATCCCTTCCACAAGACGGCCCCTGCACAAGCACACTGAGTTCTGAGAGTGCGTGGGCGTGGGGTCCGTGCTCGCAGACCATGCTGGAATCTGCATGCCTGAAGTGCAGGATGTGGACGCTGACTGACAACATTTGTGGGGTTGGTCAGAGAGGAGTCAGACCACCCCCCACCCCCTGCTGCCTGTGGACAGGTGGGAGCTGGGCTGGGCTGCAGAGCCCCCCGTGGAGAATCACCTCCTGCCGGGAAGATTTAGCTGCTAACAATCCTCTCCGTGGTGTTCCTGACTTGGGGCCCAACCTTTCTTTCCTGCTTCACTGACCCCTATTCCTCCTCCTCTTCCATCAACATGGGTATTTTTCAAAGCTCATCTTAGCCTTTATCTTTTCTGTCTAAATCCCCTCCCTGAGTAACCTTGACCACCCCCTGACCTTTGTGCCAGTGATCTCCCAATCAGTTTTCAGTCCTGCATGCTCTCTTGATCTCCAGACTAATTTCCCGTTGCAGCGAAGATGCCTCTGAACCCCAGTGCCCCTGCAGAGTGCACCCCCCCTGCACCCACCCACTGCACTCCTCTGTGCGGTTTCTCCAGCTAACTCTCGGCTGGAACCTTGGGGTCGCCGTGGTTGGCCTCCAGGGCATCACTGTGAGTGTGTATCCCTATCTCTCCACCCCCAGTGTCACAACCTGGTTCTGGCCCGTGATCGCGCCCCCCTGCCCGGCCACCCTGGGAGGTTACACAACCCTTCCACGCACCTTTTAGCTCACTTGTCTCTTGAATCACCTTCCAAACTGTGGTCCTGCTACTTCCAGGCTTCCACGTTTTGTTTTCTCCTTTTCCCTGTAGACCGAGAGATGCCAGCGTAGACCTGCTCAGCACTGTCCACAGTCAGGACCCAGCTGCGGCAGATGCACTGGTGCCCTGCTCACACCCCCAGGTCTCATGACAGCAGCGCACACAGGCCCACCTGCGCCTGCCCGTACCTGCACCCGCCCGTACCTGCACCCCCTACCTGTGCCTCGCCTCTCAGGGTCCGCCGCACAGATGTGCAAATGCTGCCTCAGACAGGCCAGAGAGAAGTGCCCTTCATCCTCCTGCCATCCCCAGAGCGATCCTCACTGGGTAGATGACTGGCGGGGGGTGATACACCGATGCTCCAGCCCCCATGTCCCTTGAGTAGGGTAACTCTGAGGTGCACGTTCTGCCTTGGCCCCCGGAGCTGCCAGAGGGGCTGACCTCCAGCAGCCCTCAGGGCTGGTGCTTCCCCGGCCGCCTCCCAACTCGGCTCCTTCCACTCAGGTCTTCGTGTCAGGCTCTGCTGCTGGGGGACTCAAATTAAGTCACCAGCTAACCTTTCCCTACTCTCCCTGTCTGCCACCGGAGGCTCCACCTCTCCCTGGCCATCTCCGGGTCCCATCTGTCCTTGTGCCTTTGCTCAGCCAGCTCCTCCACCTAGGCTGTGGCCCGTCCCTGCCTTCCGGAAGCCTGCCATTTCAGGTGCCCTGGCAAGGCAGCCTCTTCTGGGAAGCCTTCCCGAGGACTTGTACCCCACCTTCTGTCTTCTCTGTAGAAATGAGGTATTCAAAAAAATGTGTGTATTCCCTGCAGCACCCAGTCTAAAGCTTGGTGCTTGTGCCTCCCTCAGTTTGTTGAATTGAACTCCCTTGGTTCCCCCAAATCAGGGCAACCCTTACAGCCACTTCGCCAAGACAACCCTTCTGAGACCCAGTGGCAGAGGGCCCTGCGTGCTTTCTCTGAAGGCAGCTGAATCTCCTCTTCTGAACTGTCCTCTAGACCAAAAGCCAAGAAGGTCTGTTAAAAGTCATCAGGCAACCAGCAGATTCAGACAGCAGCCCATGCATTAGTCATAGTGCCTAAGGGGATAGAACAGTACAAGGGCAAGTCTTTAATTCAAAATGCTTGCTGTTAAGCCCTGACTAGCTCAGGGATCAGCGAACTTTTTCTGCACAAGGTGAGATAGTGAGTAGCGTAGGCTTCACGGACACGCACGGTTTGTCACACATTCTCTTCCTCATCCTCCTTTTTAAAACCCTTTAAAATGTAAAAACGGTTCTTATTTCCAGGCAGGATTAACACAGGTTATGGGCTGGTCCCTGTTCAGTGGTCCATCCAACCAGCACTCACGGAGCACCTGCTGCATGCCCAGCCCCTGTGTGGCAGAGCTCGCCTTCTGATGGGTCCCCTTTCTGGCTGGGCGGGGATGCTCCTGGGGAGTGGGAGTGGGCTGAGCACAGTGCTGGCTGTGGTGCTGGGCTGGGGACCAGGGAGGGCTGCCCTGGCCTGCGCCGTCTTGCTTCCGCTCTGCGTGGCTACTCCCCACTTGATTGCGATTTTAATTTCAGCCAGAGGTCAGCTGGCTCTTCCTTCCTAAATGGCTGCTCCTCCTGATTGAATTTTCTGTGTAATAGCATAATCTTATCTCTGCTTTTACTTTGGAAACGGACTCCATATTAACCTCCCAACAGGCCCCCGTCCTTCATGTCTTCCCACCACGTTTGGTTCCAGCCTTTCTCTGGTTCTCACTGCCTCCCTCCCTCCTTCATGCAAGTCGCCTGCCTTCCTGCCTGTCAGGGGCTGTCCCACTGATGACTCTCTGTCTCTCCTAAGCCTCCGCCATTGCTGCTTCCCACGGCCTCCGCACCGCACAGGCCCCCACAGCAGCCTGAGGTTACAGCCGGTCAGTGGCCCATGAGGTGCCTGCAACCCAGAGCTGGGTTTCAACAAAAAATTGACTGTAGTTGGTATACAATATTTTGTTAGTTGAGGGACACAGTACAGTGACTAGACATTTATGTACCTTGCAGTGTGGTCACCATACTAAGCCTAGCAACCATCTGTCGCCATGGAAACATCACAATTTTATTGGCTATGTCCCTCTTACCGTTTTCACCCATCCCCACTCCGGCGGCCACCATCAGTTCGCTCTCCATTTCTATGAGTCTGATTTGTTTTGTCCGCCCTTTTCCCCCCTGGATTCCACATATAAGTGAAACCATACGCTATTTTTCTTTCTCTGACTGACTTATTTCACTTTGCATAAATGCCCTTTAGGTCTATCCATGTTGTCACAAATGGCAAGGTTTCATTCTTTTTTATGACTGAGTAATACTCCATTGTGCACACGTGTGTGCGCATGTATACACACGTCTTTACCCATTCGTCCATCGATGGACCTCTAGGTTGCTTCCGTATCTTGGCTATTGTAAGTAATGCCGCACTGAACAAAGAGGTGCATCCATCTTTCTGAATTAGTGTTTTATGCTCCCCATGCCCACTGTTGTTTTGGACTCAGAGTCTCCTGAGTGTCAGAGCCCTGCCCGGCACTATCCCCCATCACAGATGACTTCATGATGAATTAGGTCCCTCGGTGTCCTTGTCCTCTGCACCTCAAAGGGGTTAGTCATGCACTGGTTATTCTGGTCTTGCTGTGGATAATAAAAAATGACATTTTCTGTAAAAAACCCTTCTCAGAGGCATGGATACAGATAAGCAGAAACCTTCTGCCTTAGATCTCCCTGCCCCCTCTGGCAGTCCTCGCTTTCAGTTACCCATTTTGTAGAAATCCACTCTGACAAAGAGGGGAACTAATTTGCACATTCCAAAGTTTCCCTTGGTTTGCAAAAGAATTCATCGCCAGTTTCTATAAAGCAGTGAGCTCCCTGGGTGCATTCAAAATGGTTTTATTTGCAAGGTTTTGATTCGGTCTAACTTTTGGGGAGCACAGGGAACGCACCGAGCGCGGCATGTTCACGCTCACCTGGAGCGGACTGCTCCCCCACGTGCGTGTGGAAGAGATCATCTGCAAGTCTGATGTGGTGTTGTACCCCCAAATCCCGCAGGGTGGTGAGTTCACGCTCCAGAATGTAGATTTCTCCTAGTCTTTCATCTTAAGCTCACCTGTAAGAAACTGCCTTTGGAATGCAGGAAAGTCGAGATCTGAGGGCTTGGGTCGAATTTGCGTACGATCCATTGAAGGACTTCTCCAGATCCCTTAGCGAGCTCTGCCCACTGAACAGGGCCTTGCACCAGCTTTGTCTTTGCTCGGAGGATCCTGACCAGGTGTTCTGAGACCCCCAGGGGTCCACCTGTGGGTATGAGGGACCCGCCAGCCCTCTGAAAGGCACCTAGTGTTTCATGTCTTTGCTCATGTGTATTCTTTTGGGGAGAGAGTCTAGGGCTTTCTTTGGATTTGCAAAAGATTTGGGACCCCGAAAGGCCCACTTGTGGTGTGGGCTCAGGAGAGAAGATGGTTCCCGGAGGTGGACCCTTTGGCTTGAGCTCTGCTGGGTCCCAGCTCCTGCAGCAGAGCCTGGCGTTAGCTGTTGCTGAATGTGGGTTTGTGGGTTGGATGATTCCATAAATGAATGAATAAAATGGTAGCACCAGGACTTCAACCTGGGCTGCTCTGATCCCAGAGCAGTCTGCCCCACAGCCCCTCAAAGCAAAGAGGCTACTTTGGTTTTCCAGGAAGGCTGGGCTGGGAGTGGGGCGCAGAGGAGGGCGGAAAAAGCTGTATTCACCGAAGACCCAAAGTGCAAATCAAAGACCCAAGTCGCTGCAGAAGAAATCTCAAAGCAATAACCAGAGCAAAGACTGTAAGAGAAAGACAAATAGGATTTTCTGAGGCGCACCCTCTCAGAGCAGTCACCTCCGAGCCTGGGGAGGGCTTGGGCTCTGGCCAGCTGTGGTTGCTGGCAGGCCAAGCGCTGCTGAGGCCACTGTTGCGGGAAGCAGCTGCGTTGGGCCGCCTTGGGCTCCGGCTGGTGAGCAGAGCGTGAGCCAGGCTGCGGCCACGTTCTCGTGTCCTGGAAACACGGCCAGGGCACTGAAGAAGGAGTCCACTGAGGTGGACGCACTGGCCCGAGGGTCAGAGGGCTTGTCTCGGGGCCTGACTTGGGCCCTGGGCACACCTTGCATGGCCTGCTTTCTGCCCTGGGCTTCAGTCTCTCTGTAGAAGGGTTAGGCAGTGCTTGATTTTATTCTTCCCAGGTTAGCTGGGGGCAGATGGGAGGAGTCGTGACCGGGTTTTATAAACTATAAAATGCAGGAGGCAGAGGCACTTGGAGAGACAGGGGCCCAGTTGAACATGCTGTCAGGGTTCTCTGCCCTGGGGTCTGGGTCTGTGCGGCCAGGCCCTGTGGTCAGCCCATCAGGCAGATGCTCCTGGTGAGCAAGGGCTGCCTGGGGATACATGGGAGCCCAGGACTGCGTGCAGGAGGCTCAGAGGGTGTGTCCTGTTATGAGAGACTCGTCGGTTATTCAGGTGAATGTGGAAGGACAATCCTTGGCCAGGGAAGTCAAGGAAGGAGGAGCTAGTTCTCCGTCTGTGCTTTAAGCTGATGATCTGGCTTTCTGTAGAGAATAAGTCAGTTACTAGAGCCATTTAATTAGTTCTAAGATGCTGAGCTGAGCCACGCTGGCTGAGCCCGCTCTCAACAGCAGAGCAAGCAGACATGGTCAGTGACCCATCCCAGAGCCCTGGACGTGTTCCAGCTAACAGAGGAACTGATGTACGGAGTGGCTGTGAGTTCCTGGTTGGAATCTCAGAAGGGAGATGAGCGAGTCTCAGCATCCTAGCACCCCTGGGGTTTGGTTTAGATTGAATGGCACTGCAAACAGTGCTCCTGGACCCTGAGGCCATTTTCAGTAGAGAGAGCAGAACTTTCAGGAATGCATGAGGCCCCTTTGGGTTGGTGGTTTCATGCTCTCCTGCTCAGAAGCCAGAGGAAATGGACATTGTGATTGCCCTGCCTCGTGCTCCCCCAGGGCTAGCAGCCTCATGATTGAGTGGCCCTGACTGGTCTGAGTCAGTCAGGGAAATCCCACTCTGCCCTTGCTGGATGGATTGATGGGGAAATGGTCCAATCAGAACAAAAAGCTTTAGTGGTCTGAGAAATGGCACTCTTCCTCTGGCTGTGAAAGGTGAAGCATGGAGCTCTGGTTGTTATTGGCAGCTGTTTAGTGACCATGAGGAAAGCTGATTTGAAGATAAAATTAATGTATGGAGGGCAGCAGAGCAGAGAGGATCACACATACACAAAAAAAATGGAGCTAGACTTTCTGGAGATGTAAGACAGCAAATCTCCTTTATTGTTCAAGTCGGTTTGAGTTGGCTGTTTTGATCCTTGCAGTGAGTACTTTCTAACTAACACACAGGACATCTTGGTTTCTCACAATCCTCTCAATCCTGGAAGTCAATAATTCAACTTTATAGTTTTGTGTCCTGGGGCTAGAGCCAAAAGCAGGTAGAAATGGAAATTTGGGGCTGAGGTTTTTCTTAGATACCTGAGCTTTTTGTTGGAGGTTGCATGCTAGAAGCTGATTTGTGCCAGTGTCTCTTCAACCCAACCATCACGGGTCCCTTTCAAACACGGAGAGGCCCCTCTTTGCATTTTGGGGGCACTTAAGTCTAGCCTGTAGTTCATTGGGAGTCGGGGATGGTCTAGATCTAGAAGAATTCAACCTGAAAATTTAGGTTTACTCTTCCAATGCTCTGTGGCTTGGAAACTACCAATGAATTGAGAAAATAATCGCTCCTAAGTTGTGTTCTTACCTCCTGGAGTCAATTACCCGCAAGTCTTAGTGCCGCTTAAAATTGCAGTTTCTAAGCCTGTATGTCAGGGGAAACCAAACAAACAGGCTTTCATTTTACAAACCCTCAGACGGTTCCTCAAAGGCCCCTTTAACTGTCTCTGACAGCAAGAAAATTAATAGGTGCAGCCGACAATGTGTAAAATGATGCTGTGTGTTGAGGTCTTGGAGGCTAATATAGCGCCGTCACTACGATGGTGAAGGTGGACCGGTAGCGTAGGAGACGGATGGCTAGAGGGCCCGCCATGGGTTAAATGTCACCATTACAGGCTCTTTCAGTCAGGAAATAGATGTCAGGCGCTTGCAGGCTGCCTAACACCAGGCCGGGTACCTGGTAATTCAGGCTTGCAGGATGCTGTTAAAGGAGGGGAACCTCCTTGACCTTGGGGAGCTGCCCCGCCAAGCTGGGAAGGAGGAGGCCCACAGACCGAACTTCCAGGGGCACTTTAAGGCTGTATATGTTCTCAGAAGTCTGTAAGAAGGAAATGATTTTTGGGATCTGGGCTTTCTCAGGGGAAATGGGGCTTGAATTAGACTTCAAAGAAATTGAGCAAATTATTATTTGGACTGGAATTATGTATTATTGAATGAACCTTGAAGCAGCCATTCATTGGCTAGGTCTTGGTGATTTTATTTACCGAGGACGTTGGAATAAAATTTATTATAACAAGAATTGGCCAGCCCTGTATTTGTCCTATATTTAAAACATGTAATTTTTCACAGTAACAGCAAAGAACATGAAATTTAAATGTAGGCTTCTTTATGGAGTCTCGGAAATGACTTTTCTTCCTGGATGGAATTGGACTATTGACTGTGTCAGGTTTGGAGGTGATTGAGCAAATAGTGTTTTCTACTTGATCTTATTATGTTTTAATCACATTGCAAGAAATGTCAGAATAGTGCAAAATGAGAAACTTCACAAGCTCATATTTCATGATGAAGTCAGTTTGTACAGAAATTTGGAAGGGACCTCACTTACACTGATTTGCCGTGGTGATCAATTATGGCTCCGCTCTAACTGGCGGTGCTGGGGTGTGCGAGGGGATTCCACCGTGCGGAGCCTGAGGGTTACCCCTCCGCACCCCTCTGCCTGGAGTCAGCCACACTGTCCCCTGTTTTATGGGGTGGCTTGAATCTGGAGGTCAGTGGATGAAATACCACTCACTGTGGCTCTGGTTTGCTAACACATCAAGCCACCACGGCTGAACAAATATTGCCCGTGGGCTGAGTCGTATTTTGGGCTATTCATTTTTCCAGACTCCCCTCCCCCTTCTTCCTATTCACGCAGGTAGCAGGCCTGGGGCTTCATTGCCTCCATGGCACACGTGGCCAGGCTGCGAGCTGAAGGTGCCTGTGAGACTTCTTGGCCTTCGTTCTCTGAGAGCCCGAGCCTGTGGTACGGGAGGGGGTTTTAGGAAAAAGGCAGAGTGCGTGGGGGAAGCAAGAGGCAGACAGCCTCTGCCCATCACCCCGAGATGGAGATTGCCCTGCCTGAGCACCTGAGGGTGGGAGACAAACCCTAGACTTGATGGGGCTGCAGCTTCTGTGCACCATCTACCTGTGTGGCGGCAATGGGGAGGAGCTGAAGCTGAGTCTCTTTTTTTAAAACAAAAAGATTTTTAGAGAGAGGGGAAGGGAGGGAGAAAGAGAGGGAAGGAAACATTAATGTGTGGTTACCTCTTGTGTGCCCCCTACTGGGGACCTGGCCTGCAACCCAGGCATGTGCCCTGAGTGGGAATCGAACCAGTGACTCTTTGGTTCACAGGCTGGTGCTCAACCCACTGAGCCACACCAGCCAGGGCTGAAGCTATGTATTGAAGGAAAGGTAGGAAGCAGGGCATGGGATTACCTTCCAGGGAGGAGGATGGTATGAGCAAGGGCACTCAGGTTGCAGAAGTCAGCTGGTTTGACTGGCGGGTCGGGGGAAGGTGCCTGGGCATAGCTGTCTTGCATGGTAGGCTCTGGAGTTAGAGCAAAACCAACCAGGCTGCATCCACGCAGATGCCAGAGTTCCGCTGGGGCCAGGGTACTGCCCTCTAGTGGGCACTGGGCATTTTGCCCCTACAGTGTAGACCTGGCTGCTGACATGCATGCTTTGACCTTGGCCCAAGGACCTCCTCTGTGTTTGTGAATTCAGATGTAACAAGTTTTTAGGGTGAGTCTTTGAAGCCAGTTTAATGCCTCGGTCAGTTTACTATCCCATCTAGTAAGCCCGTTTCCGACACTTTTTACTTTTATTTTAATGTTACTAAAATTATTTTCAAAGAATTTAATTCTGTTTTGGATGAACCATACAGGAGGAATTTAGCACATCTACCAAGTTGTATCCATTGTAACATCTGACACTGCGGATTTTCTTCTGTGGCCGTTGTTTCTATCAAATCCAATTTTCCTGGACAAATATTTACAGATCTGAATTTTATCAAGACAATTACATTTATAATCTCTAACAAATTATACAGTGTGAAATTCTTATCATTATCAGTTCTATTTTGAGGAGATTATTTCTTCTAAGAAAATTCATTATGACCAGGGTCAAAGATCAATCGTTTATGTGTATTTCTTCACTAATTTATTACAATATGATGAGGGGACTGTGAGAAGTCCCGGGTGACGGAATTGTGCACCTGATTCTTCTGCCTGTCTCCAATTACTCTGTGTGCCGGGTCTGTGTTGCCTGCTCTGCTGGCAGCAGGTGGTGCGGCTGGGACATGCTCAGGGCGGTGTGAGCAGTGGGGCGCCCTGCCTGTGCTCTCCCATCCTCTGCAGAGCGCTCTCTCTGTGCAGCCATGGTGCTAACCCTTCATAGACCTTACCTCACCGAATTCTCCTTTCTTACCCCATCTCACAGTGGTGGGAATGGCAGCTCAGGGCAGTAAAGGGGCATGACTGGGATTTGAACCTAGGTTTGTCTAAATCCCAAACCCACAGTTTGAACCACTAGGTCCTCAGCAGATAACCACTCACTGCCAAAGATGCTCTTTGGCATGCAGAGTTGTTGGTTATGCTCACAGAATATCTGGTACAGATCCACCTTACACACACACACACACACACACACACACACACAGCCCCAGTGTGGAAACAAAGGCTCAGGGGGAGAAGGACAAGTCTAGGGTCAAGTTGGCATTGGACAGCATAGGAGGCTAGAACCCGGGTTTCCGGCCCCACCCCCTTTGCCAGCATCTGCTGCTGGTGATCGTCACTCAGTTCAGCTCCGCTCCTGGACAAGGGCCTTCGGATGTCCCCAGCTCAACAAGCAGTGGGTTTGATGGGGGAAGCCAGGCAGTGTGAGTCGCCAGAGACTTGTGGATGCTCGGATTTCCTTTGTTTCAAAGAAATTGGGAGGAAATGTCCTGGCGATGGGTACTGTCACATCACTGGCTAGAAGTGACCATGTCCAGCAGTTGCCACGTACACATTCCGGGGCTTTGTGTTTCTTGCAGGGTCTAATTTCCCCATTAGAAGGAGCTGAGTGGGACCCCCGTGTCCCCAGCCCCTTCCTGTGGGCACTGAGCAGGGAGTAGAGGAGGGGCTGCCTCTTTGGTTTGTGGGCCAGGAACACATACCAGTTACCTTTTCGGCTTCCATGGTGAATAATGCGCAGAGGTATTTCAGGTCCTGCAATGACTGAGAAGAAGGCTTTTTCTTTGTGTTGCTGTAACATATTTACTCCCTCCGATTACAGAAGGAATGCTGCTTCCCTGTGGCACAGTGGTCCTTTAAAGGGGCTATTTCATAGCAACCATAATAATAGTGCGAGAACAAGAGAGCGGTCTTGTTTTTCCCTTTCTTTCTTGAAAATCCACATTTGCACAAAGAAAGGGCTCAGAGCATGAGAAAATAACTGCGCACTTGACCTAATTAGACAGAGAAAGCTGACTGGCTGTAACAGGCTGGGGCAGCTTTCCTCCATGTGGGATTCTGGGGCACCTGTGCTGGCTACACTGACCCTCAAACCCCACTGTCCCCCACAACCTCTGAGCAGTGACAAGCAGTCACAGTTACATATGCAAGGGAAGAGGACTTTCAAAACTCTGCAGCTTGGATAGTTTCCACAAGTGCTAAGAGGGCAAGTCTGTTGTGAAAGGAAATGTGACTGGTGGTGGCTGGGAAAACCTGGAGGGTCAGACAGAGGGTCCCTGCCTTTGCTGATCTTCCCCCTTCCCCAGCAGTCTGTCTGAGGGCTACTTGGATGTTGGGTTAATCGTAAGGTGGTGACTTCGATTTTTGAAACTGGAGACATCCTTCTAACATTCTGCCCCAAAGGAGGCCCCACAGCCAAGGACCTGGTTCGGATGCAGCATTTTCATCAGGTTGGGCAAAGGCAAGCCAAACCGGGCCTCTTACCAGTCATCCTCTGGGGACTGAGTGGACTTCTCCTTGGCTTAGCATCTCAGAGGGCCGACCCTCCCGGGAGGGTGCCTGACAGACTCGCCAACCTTCTGGCAACCGCTGCCTCCCCAGACGCGCGCTGAGCCTCCATTAGCAGACAAGACGCACAGTCTGAATCGCTGACCCCCCAGTGAGTCTTTCTTTGTTTGACTCCATTAGCAACTGACCTGCCAGACTTGAAGGATAAAGATTCTAAAATCCACGGGCGCCTCCAAGCTTTCACAGGAGCAGCCGGCCTGGGTTCCTCTCGCAGACAGCTTTGGGCGGAGGAGGAGGAAATCGTGGTTGCGTGTCCCAGAAGCATTTTGTGAAAGGACTATTTATTCCAGGCACAGACTATTTGGCCCGACACCTCTCAGACAGTCAGTGATTCCGGTTTGTGTATGATTATCCTCGCCCCTCCCCCTCCATCTGCCATGGGAGTTTGCGCCTCACGCTGCAGCCACCCCACAGAGCGTGGGAGCATCTGTCTCTCTAACGACCAGCCAGGGCAATCTCAGCTGCTCAATATGGCTGGATGAAGAAAACATTTAATTCCTGCGATACAGGGCACTCCAAAGCCAGATTTGACAACTGTGCCATTGAACACTAGTATTTCACAATTTCCTTCGATAATGAACAGAAACACTTCTCACTCCCAGAGGAATATATTTACAAGATGGGATGTTGATAACTAGGCGCCTAGAATGACAAATGGTTCTGAAACACGCTCAGTGTTGCCTTTGATGAGCACGAACGCCTTCTGTCAGATGGAAGTCTTCCAGAGTGCCTGGTTCTCAGCTCAAAGGGCCTGCAGAAGTCTTAGGGAGTCCTGCTTCTGGGGGGCCTTCCTGTGGCCTGAGGAGACAGCTCTCAGGCGAGGGCCTCCAGAACAGGTGTGAGGGGCATGTAGGAGCTCTGAGGGTGCTTCATAGAGAGGTGGGTGCACAGAGGGAGGTGAAGGATGGGAAAGTCCTTGGTAAGTGGGGAGCTGGGGGACAGAGAGGGCAAAGACATCTACGCTGCGGTCTGTGGTAAAAGTGAGGCGTGGCTGGGTGGGGACCTGGGTGGAGGGGGCTGCTCGGTGGGCAGGGAGAGGGCTGTGGATGAGTTCGCAGGGCTGTGGTCTTCTGACCTTGGCCGAGAAAGATCGACCGATTCATGGTCATGCACGGAAGCAGAGGGAGGATGTGCCTCCCGCAGGGCCCCAGAGGCAAGGACGAACAGTGAGACTTCCATGAGAGAGGCTTGCTGTGTGGGGGCCCTGGGCCCCATGACTTGGGGATGTTTCTGTAGAGAATCATCATAGAGGTGTGTTGGCCTCATGGAGGCCTGGGTCAGGTAGGTGGTCAGGCTGCTCAGAGCCCGGGATGGTGGGGTTCTGGCTCCCCTTCTAGAGACTCAATCTCCCGCCTCATGTCCATGACCCAGAGCCGGTGATCCAGATGGGCTCCCTGGCCCTCACCTGTGATGTTCCTGCGAGTGCTGAACCCCCTGGCTCCTTGTAGTGGGAGGGAGGGAAAGCTGTGTGGAGTTAGAACCTCTCCTTTCTTTTTTTAAAAAGAGATATTATTTATTCATTTTTAGAGAGAGGGGAACAGAAGGAGAAAGAGAAAGAGAGAGATATCAATATGTGGTTGCCTTTCATATACCCCTTACCGAGGACCTGGCCTGCAACCCAGGCATGTGCCCTGACTGGGAATTGAACCAGTGACCCTTTGGTTCATAGCCCACATTTAGTCCACTGAGCTACACCAGCTGGGGCAGAACCTCTCCTTTAACCTCGGGAGATGGCAACCGTGTCCACAGATGGGCACCGTGAGGAATGGGCACAGAGGGTGTGCTATGATTCTTCAAAAAAGCACCTTCCTCCAAAGCTTGCATAATTCCCCAGTGCTCTGGGTTTTTACGAACAAGTAATTGGTGGAGCGAGCACCTGCCCTGGATTTTTTTAGGGAATTAGTAGGTCAGGTGCCTACCAGAAAAGAGGATTTCGTGGGGTCCCTCTGGGTCTCATGCCTTCCCGGTACTGTCCCCTCCTGGCACTGCACTGTGAAAAACTCACCTGGCTTAGCTGCCTTCATGGTTCCCAGCATGGCGCTGTCCCCGCTCTCCCTGCCCCAACACGCATGCCTCCCAGCAACCTTCAGCCAGCCAGCCTGCCCACGGAGCAGCAAACGCCTGCAGACTGGGATGGGGAGGGTTGGGATGGGGAATCCCGGAGAGAAGAGGATTCTGTGACCCGTTTCCCTCCATGGAACCCACTTAACTTAAGAAGGAGGTGAACTAAATAAACTTTGTTAAGAGATTTTCATCATGTTTCCTGAGCTGTTAGGGTACCAGGCCTAAATCCTTCTGCCTTAAACCCCACTGAGGTCGTGTCTGAGGCTCAGGGTGACTTGGGAATGATGCGATGCTTTGCCTTGGGACACTTCCATCCAGCCCCACTCTGAGAAGAATGGCGGGTCCTGGGGGTGGGGGGTCCTGGGGGTTGGGTGGGGGGAGAGCTGGCCTACTAGATACACCCTGGGGGCTGCTTCCCAGCTCTGTCCCTCACTCATGAAATGGGCGCTAATCCCTGCTCTATCCCCTCTGCAGGAGACGGAGGCTTCAGAAATGGCAAACTGAACTCACTCTCAGGCACCAGCATGACTTGGGTGCCTCGGCCCTTTGCTTGCAGCCCATGGCTGTTGTTTCCCTGAATGGTTGGACCATCGAGCAGGTTGTGCAGGGTTCGGAGCTGTCAGCTGAGGGAGCAGTGGGGGTGGACATCCAGTGTGTCTGGAGGTGCCAACCTGTTGCTTTTGGGGCTGAGTCTGCCCAGCGGGCACATTCTCCGAGTCGTAGGGAAGAGCAATTTGGTGGTGGCACTGGCTGGGGAGCCCCGGGCTGGTCTCGGAGCAAGGCCTGGTCACTCGGATCTACACCTGTGAGTCCCTCTAGGGAACAGCAGCCCCGCTGTCACTCCAGTCACTCCGGTGCTCTCTGGCTTCTGGGTTGGTAGCCGCTACTCCCAAGGCCCTGCCCCTCTCCTGGGTCCCGGACAACAGCTCAGAAGTTCATGCGTTATCCTGTTCCTTAAGGGACCTGGAGCCCAGCCCATGGCCTCCGCCAGGCAGTGCTCACTGATCAAGGTCACTCCTCTAACCCATTATCTACCCACAGCCAACCCACTCCCAGAGATTCCTCTGCTTCTGACGCCATCTCCGACGCTGAGCCCTGGTCCTGGCACCAAACCTGCCATCCCCCAAGGCTGGCTCTGTGCCCCTCCCGCCTCTGCTCTCCAGCAGACCCTGCGTTTGCACCTCCAGTTCTGACTACTACAAGAGAGCTACTCTGGAAAAATCTCTCACCCATAGTCTTAACTCTCTGTGTCCCCGCTCCCTTCTGCCTTTCGCCACGTGGCCGCCACTGCCCCAGCTTCAGAAGGCCTGCCTGGGTCGCGACATGGGGTTGGGCTGTTTTAAGAAGAAAGTCTTTTGTCTGACCCCACTGCCTCCAGCCAGAGCCAAGGCACTCTCCACGGAGCTAGTCTGCTGAGTACCTTCAGTAGCTCGTGGGGAGAGGATGAGAGTCCCCGGTTAGCAATTCAGAAATTTCCTTTTGCCTTCTGTGCATAAATTCCTGCCAGAGAGTCTACAGTGGGTAGGGAGCCGTTGGTTGGAGGCAGGATTTAGGGGTTCAAAACTGAGTACCCCAGCTGTTTGACTACCTAAGGACTCCCCACCTATTACCCACCAAATCAGTCTGTCTGAAGTCATTCTCCGGCTTAGTCCCACACCAGCTGCGCTCCTGGCCGCCCCCAGGACCCAGGAAGGGCCTGAGGCCGGGAGAAGGGGCAGAGACTGTCCGGGGCGCACACACTCATGGCCCAGTGGCTCTTTCAGTGCTAATAAAAACAAAAAGAAAATTAACCCAAATTCGTTCTCTAATCACTAGATCTTATTAGAGCCTGATTATGTAATCTATCTAGGTTTATATTCTCTCTTAACCTGCTTTTTCAAATTAGTGAGAATGGGGCTTGAGAGTCTCATACTGGACTCCCACATCTGGCGGAGGCGCGTGAGCTGAGGCAATTTGCTGGAAGCACAACTTGGGGAGAACCAGAGGTCTCCGCACAGACGGGAGGTTGTTGCTAAGCGTGGTTGCTTTGTGTCGTGGGACGTGCAATTAGGATCGATCAACACTGTAGTAAAGAGTCGCTAAATTGCCAGGTGCCACAGCTCTGATAGACTCATTGGCTTGGGGTTCTCTGGGGGTAGCCCTTCAGTTTCTATAGCTAACTACAGAAGGTTGGAAGGGGAACATTATGCTTCTCTGGAATGATGTGGGTGGGAAATTTAGTGCGTTGGCCTAACCCTGTGCCCCCGAGGTCTAGGCTCTGCCTTCTCTGCTCCCACTGCTGCAGGCGGCAGGAGCTCCCAGTCCCCACAGCACACCTGGGGGTGAGAGTCCGCATTAGGCAATATGAACAACAGAAAGCATAGAAGGACCAGCGCAGCCAAGCCTCGGCCTCTCGGCTGGGTGCTTTACCGTCAGGGAGAAGCTTTTCATGTCTCCTCACAGTGCCCCTGGTGGCTTGGAGGAGCTATTGGAGCATTGCCTACAAGCCCTTCAAGGAAGCCGGGGGTGGGGCGTTGTTCGTCTGTTCCTATTCTGTAGTCCGACCAGGAAGTTTAATGGTTGGCAGTGATCTGCCATTGTTATTCTCAGTGGCCAGTTTTGTCATTTTTATTATACCTAAATGGCGAAAACAGAACACAGCTCTTTGCATACTGTCAATGTCTTTTTGTAATACCAGTTTTCGTTCTATGCTGGTTCTAGTTCATTTAGCTTGGAATTGGTGTTTCATTTGGTCACTGCTAGCAATTTGTTGGGCTTTTCGGGCCAGAAATTATTATTTTTTTCCTGCCTGAGGAAAAATGTCACTCTATTTGGAAAGCAATTTCCCCAGATTCAGGGGCCAAAACTGATTTTATATTTCAGATATTAAATGCATTTTTTTGCTTTGTAAGTCTCTAATTTTCCTTTAGAAGAAACACACAGATAGCTGTGTGCATATCTGAGTGCACGTCCGTCTGAAGGAAGGCGAGCCATGCAGGCTCATGAGCTAGCATCTGTAGTCTCGGTGGGCGAAAGAAGAGAGAGAGCACCAACCACACACATTTCTCGGGCCTGCTCGCTCCTCGGCGTGCTCTTCAGAGTGACAGAAATACCGTGCGTGTCGCGCCCATGGCCTGCAGAGCTCATCCTGTGAGACAGCAGTGGCGAGGTGGGCCTCCAGTACCAGCCTCATTGCGAGAGTGTCCAGGGTAACGGGGTTTGGGGGTCGTCTCAACCGCGTGGAGTCTTCAGCATTCATTTTCTTTGCTTTACTTTTTCAGGCACTAAAAAACTTGTTAGGCCTAATGTATTAGCGTTCATTTCGAGGCTTTGAAAACCAATTCCACTTTGAAAGGAGAGCTTTAAACGTGAAATAGCAGGCCTGTATAGCAGCACCCTGGAATCGTTGACTGTCCCTTCAACCCCAGCCACAGGTGGTGTTGCCGTCGTGGGGAAATTGTCATCATGTGAAGGCGATTCGAAAGGAAAGGCCCCCAGAACCCCTCCAGGGGTCATGCTGTCACTCAAAACTTTGTTCTGGAGTCGATCTGACCTCAGAAATGAATTGTACCTATTGACAAAATGATGGCTGGTAGCTTTAACAAAGCTGGTGAGTGGCAGTTTGAGCAAATGGAATGGGAATTGGCTGGTGGATGGATCTGCCAGGCAGTTCTGGCCCTGAGCAAAGTCCTTTTGTGGATGAGTCTGATGAGCCTGAGGGTCGAAGCCAGGGTACCCTGGCACCCCTGTTTAAATTCATGGTTCTGCCGAGGACGTGGCTTATTTGCCATGCAGCCTTGTTGCCACAGGCTCGGCCTGCCTGGGGAAGGTGGTGTTTCTGTTTGTTCGGGTCTCTGGCTGAAGGCACATCAATCTGTGTACGAATATACACTCTACGCGGATTTGCAACTCTCAACCACTGCCCCAGCAGCCTCCGCGGCTTGTCTTCTTGTGTTTATCGACTCGCGTGCCATCGATTCCCACTTGGGGCTCGTGACTTTTCACTTTTTGCTCTTATTCAGCAATTTTGCCTGTTAAATTCTAATCTGGGTTTAAAACATTTTCCAATAAAGCCAAAGCGTGAGGATCATCCAGTTGAAAGGGAAGCTGATCCATAGCGGGCCCTCGGGGTGTTGGCACGGAAGGGCTTCGCCTGCACTGAGGAGCGAGTCCCTTGGTCTGAAGGCCTTGCTGGTCCTGGCGGAAGGGACCAGAAGGGAGTGTCTCTTTTTAAAACAGAGTTTTTGTTTCCTACCTAAGCCACTCTATTTTTTTAATAGAACTCCATCTTCCTGGTACAGATGGGGGAAGAAGGCCCTGTTCTCATTCCCGGGAACGAACAGCATTGACCCCCTTTGCTCGTAACATGTCCCAGCCTCCGGCTTCCTGCTTTTCCCTTCGCCAGGCCAGGGCATTTTCTATGGCGATGCAGTCCAGGTATGGGCATATCCAATTCACTTTACTCTTCAATGAATTCAATTTAACAAACACTTACTGAGTGCCGGCTCTGTGAAATTACCATGGAAACCCAAGTGGAATCTTTAAAATCCACTGGGGCTGTCGTTAGAGCTCCCACATCCATTGACACTTCACTGAGCAGAAAGGCTACGTCTTGGTCCCACCCAGGCCTGGTTCTGTGCTTGCATTCAGCCCAGACAGTGGAAATGGGGCACAGATGGAGGAAAATTTGTAAAGCGGCTAATATGGCTTTTTGTCCCTGGCTGTGTAACGCTGGGTTCCCGGGGAAAAGGGTGAGGAGCCAGGGCTTTGATTTCCATTGGAGCGAAGAGCGGAGTTCAGTTACAGCTGCCTCTGCTCAACAGTGTCAATTACCCACACACCCTGCGCGGGGCCAGGACCTGAGCGGGGATGTCTTGGGGCCTGGTGACAGCCTCTTCTGCAGCACCTTGTAGCACAGCGGGGGCCAGGGGCTTCAGAAGAGCAAAGCCTCGATTATGTGAGGCACTTGTCACGCAGTGGGAGCAGGGCTTGTCCCTGACACAGGGCTGGGAACCACAGAATCATGGTCCTGACAGGAGGCCGAGAGGAACCAGGAGGCCCCGTGCTGTTTGTTCTTAAGAAGACAGTAGTTCCAACTGTGCTTTGGAAAGTTCCAAGTCAGAGAAGGGGGAAGATGGGGCTTTGACATTTAAGATCATTATAATGATTACAAATCTGTGCACTGCAAGTGATAGAAAAAAAAAAGAATAGAAAATCAAACTGGATTAAACCATGAAAGAAATCTGCTGGTTCAGTTAACAGCAATGTCCGGGCATGAATTTAGGTGAGGATTGACCCTGGAACTCAGTGATGTCCCCAGGGACCCCGCATCTCTCCATGGCTCCGTGCTGCCTTTGCACCGGCTTCCTCGATGGGCCTGAGCTGGGTGTCAGTGCTTCCTGGGGCCACCGGCTGACTCGTCTGTGTCTACCTGTCTTTGCCTCAACCTTCCCTGAGCCCCTGAGATTCACTCCGATCACACTGGCTGGGCTCACATGGCTGCTCCTGAGCTAAGCACTGGTGGACAGGAAGGATGCATAGGATCTGATCTTGGGGTGCACAGTCAGCTTGGGAGGGGACCAAATGGAAACGAGGGGGACAAGAAGGCACACAAATGTTTACTACAGTGTCATGAAGGATGTGACTCGAGCTTACCCCAGTCTTTGCCTGCTAGTATTTGTTCACAGATAATTAAAACAAAAACTTAGATTCATAAATATCAGCAGCTACCATTAATTTGGGAATTTACCATTTGATTGAAAAGACTTGAATAGGCTAAGCATTTCCCATGAATTGCATTATTTCATCCTTACACGATCCCCTGAGACTGTGATCGTGCGTTATCACCAATCCATGTCCAGGTGGGCAGACCGAGGCACAGGGAAGTGACTTGCCTCAGGTCACAAAGACTTGCCTTAGGCTGTAGAGACAGCATTTGAACCCAGGTCTGTGACTCTGCAGGTGAGGTGCTAGATGCACCATGTTCTGAGTATTGTGGGGTAAGGATTTTCCACCAGCCAAGGGTTTGAGTCTTTTCCCAGACCCTCTGGCCTTTCTGAGAAGGGGTCTCCAGATACCTGGGTTCCACCCGTTCTTGCCACGAAGCTGTTCTGAGACCTAGGGTTTCTGTTTCCTCACGAGTAAGACTGAGGGCTTGGACCTCATGCCTTCTCTGGCCATTTTCAACTCAGACAGCTGGGAGTAGCCCAAGTCTGAGCTGGACATGATTTTTTTGCTCCTGGGAGGCAGGAGGGATCCCCCCATGCCACCCTCACCAGTATATTTCTTCTTGGGAGAGAGAATTCCTTTAATAGACTCTTGTTTTCTCCCTAAATAAAAGGAATATGCAAATGTTTTCTTTGCTAATTTCAGAGACTCTAGCAGCAGCAAACAAATCACGTCTGGGAGCACATTTCCAATGGGATCATGGCGTGTCCAGCTGAGATGCCTCCCCTCTCAGCCTGCGGGGACACTGATCTCCACCGTGCACCTTCCTGTCATCATTTGGGCAGGCGCTCCGCTTGGGCTTGGGCACCCTGTCCCTCACTCTGGTGTGTGCACCATCCCTTCAGGGACACCGCCGAGCCACCGGCCTCAGTTCCCAGGGTCCGAGTGGAAGAACAACGCCCTCCCCCTTCCCTCTGGCCCCAGAGAGGGGAACAGCTTGATTGTCAGGAGCTCGTTGGGCCTTTCATTGGCTTTGCCGTCATGACATCCTCTCTGTGCGTCTGTCCCCTCAGAGCGCTCTTCTGAGGGCCGAGGGATAATTGTCACCCAGGCATCGAGTGTGCCCTCAGAGGTGGGCCTGTGCCGACATGTGTTGCTGTGAAAGTCTGCTTGATAGCAGCTCCCCTGGGATTCCACTCAGCTGCCACTTCTGTAGGGTTCTCTCTCATCAACCTGGAAAACAGCTTTTGTTTCCTCATATATCGCATCCCCTTTCTTTTTGGGTGCATTGATTTTTCTTCTCTTGGGATGGCCGATGGTTGTGTTTGGCCAGTGTCTGCGATCCATCAGGCTTTGTGGAACTGGAATTTGAGGGCATGAGGTGACGCTTCTGATTGTGGCGGGCGTGCCCGGCTCTAATGTCTGTCGGCTCAGCGCACCCCGCGGGGCGGCCCTTCTGGCCCGTCGGCATCATCTGGGCTGAGCACCAGGATGATGGACTGTGTTGTGTTCACAGTAATGAGCTGCTTTGTCACGGTGTGCAGGAAGCGAGACGGTGCAGGTGTCTGTGGCACTGAGGTAGTGACACCCATGTGAGAAGGCTGTGTGATCAATATGTCACGTTCGCACTTCACTTCTGCAGGGTTCAGAAACAAGTTCATGATGTGTGGTCTGTCGTGACCTGGAGCTCTTTGTCCTGGAGAGGCGATGGCTCCAGGAGACGGAGAGCAATGAGCGAAGGAGTCTTCCGAAGATGTCAGAGGTCAAGTCTGACTTATGAAATGTAGAGGTGCATGTCTTTTTTTTACAAAAATTTTATTTATTTATTTTTAGAAAGAAGAAAAGGGAAGGAGAAAGAGGGAGAGAAACATCAATGTGTGATTATCTCTCTTGCACCCCCTACCAGGGACCCAGCTCACAACCCAGACACGTGCCCTGACTGGGAATCGAACTGGCGCGATCCTTTGGTTCACAGGTCAGCACTCAATCCACTGAGCCACACCAGCCAGGGCCATGTCTTCTTAAACCACATAGTATACCTACCCCCAGTCACGAGGGCTGGGAGAGAGGACACACTGACCCTTTTGTGGCTGGCTGGTCCTGGGGAAAGAAAGTGCCTGAAGCCACAGCAGAGCAGGGGTGTGGGTACCTGAGCTTCACTGTGAGCCTGAGCCTCAGCCTCTGTGGTCTCCTCGGGCTCCTGGCTCCTGTGGTCTATTACACAATGTGATGGGTGCTGTGGGTGCCCCGGCCCGACACCTTTTCCTGCTGGTGCTTCCCACCCTGGCTGCTGTATTCTGGGAGTTCTCTAGGAATTGTCCTCTGTCAATTAGAAGCTACCTTGTCTGGGGAGTTTTGCCACCTCCCCATCCCTTGGGGCCAGTAACCAACAGAGAAGAAGGTTCAAAAGACCAGCCCATGTGTTCCAAGGCGGGGTGGACCTCAGACGGACGTCAGGGGGCAGTGGCCCCTCAGAGCCTGCCACGGTATCGGAAGGAAGCCAGGCTCCAGCTGCAGCTGCATCCTTGCTCCCCCACTGCCTGTCCTCTCCCGCAATCTGTCCAACAATATTTGCTGAGTCTCACAAATATTTCTGAGAATATTTGCACATGGAGCCCAGATCTTTGTGTTAGTTCCTGCTGTTAGGGACTCTGACCTAAGGTGCATGGCCACCACTGACCAGGACTGTGTTGTTGCCATGGGATTAACAGGGGGCTCTCCTCCATTCATTCCATTAATGCCAGTCCCCTCCCTCCTCTGTCTCCCCCAATCCTTTCTTGTTTTCCCTCCTCTGCTGTTTCATGTGCCTGCACATCCACGTGCCTGCCCACCCATTCACCCTCCCATCCACACTGCCCGTCTGCTCACACATTCATTTATCCAGACACTGGCCCTCAAACCCTCCTGTGTGGTGGAAATACCAGGGTCCAGGTTCTGCCCGGATGGAGACTGCATGGGACCTACTAGCTCTTTGAGACTGGGCTCCCCTTCTGTTCCTCTAGAGAGGGGGAGGCTGGGAATGGGAGGGCGGGTGCCCAGGAGAAGACCTGTACAGAAGTGGGAACTGGCTTTGCGGATTCAGCACGCCTCGCTTTAGTACATTCTCCGCCATTTCATGAGTTTGTTTTCCTAGAGACTCACCACTGGGCCCTGGGTCACCGGCTGAAGCCAGAGAGGGAGTGTTTTTCACTTATAAATGTTGTAGGCAAAATCGAGGTGAATTATATGGCTGCTGCGTGAGTGCTTTATTGATTACCGAGAGCCAATCAAATTAGCTGTCGGAAGAGAATGCAGATAGCACCATGTGGAATAGATTTTCTATATTCCCTAATTGCATTATTTCAATCAGTGGGTGAACATTGCGTGGCCTGGGGTGACTTGGGTTGAGGGGTAGTGGGTTGGGGTGACATACATTACCTTGTCTGGGCCAGGCTGAGGATATAAGTTTGATTGTCACAGGTATCTCAGTATCAAGATGGAAGCATTAAGAAATGGATCTGGGCTGCGTTATGCATTAACGCAGGTCGGGGCAGGACTTCAAAACGTGTCTCCAGGCGAGAGTGCCTCCCCATCCTTGAGTGTGGAGATGCGTCCATCCCTCGTGCGAGCAGATTGAAACAATGCTCTTCCGCCTTTTGAAGGTGGTATTGTTTAGCACTTGAGGGCTTAGGTTCTGTCCCAAATATCAGTTCTTTTTCTTACCAGGTGAACGACCTTTGGCTGACTACTTCACCTCCTCAACCCTCAGTTTCCCCCTTTGTAAAATGGGGCCGGTGATTACAACTCCCTCACAGAGGGCCTGTGAGGGTCACCGTGCCTGGTGCATGGTGGGTGCTCAGTAAATGTGAGCTCTTCCCGCGGAAGACCAGTGCCCCCACCCGTGGACACTTGGAGATTTAGAGCGGTTCCCAGGTTGGATCATGGAGCGGCTGATTTGGTGATGGAGAGAGATGCAAACACATGGTTTCTGGTTTTTTAGAAATTCCATCCATTCATTCATTAATTTTCCTTCTATGAGTTTATTAATTCTTTGCATTTCCTCTGCGTGGGCAAGATAAGCACGTGAACTCCTCAGAGACCCAGCCCAGCAGAGCCCCAGGTCTCTGTCGGCGGTGCATGTGTAAATTACAGGCGCTCAGTTGGCGGCAGGGTGCCCCTCCTGCCGCCCAGCAGCCATGGCTCTGAGGGGCAGAGCTTCCCTGGGGCGGCATGGTGTGGGCTAAAGGTGATTGATCGGTGAGCTCTGGCCCATTGAGACCCATGGCAGCAACTGCTCTGTGCTCTGAGGCTGCAGTGGCTCCCCACCAGGAACCCCCACAGAGTTCTAGACAAGAGCTGGACAGGGGTGAGGAGGAAGTGTGGGTAAGACCTGCGGGCCCCCAGCCCAGACTCTGTCACCTTGATGACATAAGGGCTCCACTTTCAGGAGCCTTCAGGAGTTGTAGCGTTGTGACTCCTGTAGGAGGCTGTGCTTGCACTTCTGGGGTACGCTTGGCTGCCCAAGTTGTGGTCACTTGCTCCTTCCATCAAAAATCCTTTCTTTCACCTCCCATCTGAGAACTTTCTCCTTTCTGGAACAAGCGCACTACCTTTTTGAGAAGGAAGGAGGTGTCAGGTAAGGTGTAGTGCTAAGAGGGTGCCAGGACCCCACTGGCTAATTGGAGAAGCAGATAAGTTGTGTGAGTCAGAACAGCCACTTTCCCCTCCGCTACCACAGCCAAGGAGAGTGCAGTGGGGCTGGCAGCGGAGGGAACTGGGAGCTTGTCCAGGTCCACAGGTACTCATTCCTGTGACCCATCTGAGGTGCCGGGGTCACAATCATGGCCTTGGCCAGACCTGAGGAGGTCACAAAAGGAGAGAGGGAGGCTCAGACCACACCCTCATCCCGCACCCTTTACACGTGGAGGCCGGGGTCTGCAATGTGCAGTGTTCTTTGTCTTATAAGAAAACACACACGAACCAGCATACTTCAGTAAGTTCACAGTTCAGAGTACTAATCTCTTTAGAGAGAAAACTCCAAGGAAATCAAATTAGGAAGCCTGCAATCCAATAAGTCTCTGTGTTCTGGAACTGTGTGTTATGGAGAGAGAGAAGATGAGAGGAGATGGGAGGGGAGGAGCCGAGAGGAGAGACACATTGGGAGGAGAAGCCCGGTGACTCTTTCCATCGGCCTGGCAGAAACCCTGAGAGAGGCAGCCTGGCCAGGATGCTGATGGAAGGTCCCTTCTCAGTGGACTGGGGCGGGTTGAAGAGCTGGCTGGGTGGTTACTCTGAGCCCTGAGAGCGGCAGATATGGGCTAGGAAGGCACCACCTTTTCCTGCCCAGTCAAACCCCCACGTACGCTGTAGATACATCTCCAGTGTTGGGATGACGCTTCTCCCAGAATCTGTCTCTCGCCTTGATTGACACTGACAAGGCTGGAGCCCATCTGAAACCCTTCTCCTGCTGGTCCCTGGGAGCCACGACGCAGGCTGGACCCCGGCACCCTGCCCAGGCAGTTGAGGGCTTGGTCAGCAAAACCAAGAGGACCAGGGCTTTGGCTCTACTTCCTTAGCTTGTCCTATGTCTGTCTCCCCTCCCCTCTCCACTGGCACCTGGTTCACACCCCACTAGCATCTCTTATCTGGACAGTGATGCTGTGGTTGGCTCCAGGTGAGTGATGAGAAGGGTCACAGGTAATGTCTGAACGACAAATAACCAAAGCATCTGTGTTCCATATGGCTTACTTCCTTCTGTATGCACAGATACAAGATTGTTGCTTTAAATCTCACTTTGCCCCTGCTGTTGTTTTGACGAAGGCCAAGAGGCACTATGACCGAAAGAGCTGGGGGAATCGCACGTGACCCGTGGCTGCCCTCACCCAGGTCAGAGCCTGCGGTCTGGACGTGCCCACAGGAGTGGTCGGGGTTTGTGGAAACACTGCTAGAAATAAAGTAAGCACCGATATCCCTGACTTAAAAACAACCTCCTGAGACACCTTCTTGCCTTTAGTCTTACCTCTTCCAATTTATCTTCCACACTGTGGACAGAAAGATGTGTATTTCTAGAATATAACTGAGCGGGTCCTCCATGGATCCTTTTTCCCAAAACACAAAACTCACACCCCTGGGGACCTCCTTAGCTCAGCCTACAAGGCCCTGCACGACCGGCTCCCTGTCCTCCAGCCTCCTTGTCACCCGACAGCATTAAAACTGGAGACGGGGCAGTGTGGGTGACTAACCGTTCTGTACGCACTGGTTGTCTTTCTCTGCATTTCCAACACCAGGGACTGAAGACCTGCCTTCCAGAGTCCCCAGAGGAAGCTGGCATTGGAGAAGGGACTGCCAGCTTTGGCAATGGTCACTTCTTTCTGTGTCAGGTGCACTGGAGCAGGTCACCCGGAAATACTTCTCTGATGCTCAGGACCTGTCAGACTGAGGGGCAGTCAAAATCAAGTGTGTCCATGATGAAGATGAGGGGACCTCTTTAACGTGTAGAGACTCCAATTTGCTTGTGACAAAATAGACCAACACAGGCAGGAGGTCATTCTGTTGCTGCAGTTGGAAGGAAATCTTGACACCCTTGTTGTTAGTAGACTATGACTCAGAGGCAGGAAGGGAGTAGCAGAGATTAAATATGCAGAGATTTTGGGGGGGATGCACATGTATTTTGGTGAAGTAAAAGAGAAAGAGAAAGAAAGAGAGAAGGAAAAGAAGGAAGGAAGGAAGGAATAAGAAAGAAAGAAAGAAAAAAATTCAGGAGGTTCAGGGGGTCTGGCAACATCTTTGAACTTCAAGGACAAAGGGAAGAGTCCTCTGGGTAAGCACATAGTTAGAAAAACTAGGCGACCCACCGTGGCACACAGGCAGAATTTAAGAATTTTGTAACCAACCAAGCTGTTTTTCATGTGTCAGTAAAGACAATAGAATGACTGCTTCTAATATGCAAAAGCTCAGAAATATATACCCACTACATATACTTCCCAGGGAAAAGTACCTTGAGGATGCATGTCCTTTATCTGCACATTCGTCTGTTAATTCAACCAATGTCTGAGAACTTCCCATGTGCCCAGGTAGGAGCTGGAACTTGACCTGTCCGAGAAGGAATGCAACAAAGGACTTGAGCATGGAGACGCTGTATGTGCTGTGTAGGGCTGCGTGGTGAGCCTGGACCAGTGACATACAGTGAGGAGTCCAATGACATCATCAGTCTGGTGGCACACTGTCTAGGTTGGGCCATTGTGCCCAGCCAGCCCAGAGAGCCCCTCCTTCAGGGGTATCTGATTGCAGGTGGGGACAGAGAGCTGGGGACAGAGCTAGGGACAGATCTAGGGACAGAGATGCCCTGGACGGTGGGCAGTGCGGGTCTGGGCAGACTCACCCTGCTGCCCAGAGGCCTGGACGTATAGAAAAGGCAAGGGCATCATTGTGGGCAAGTGCAGGCTCCAGAGCTGGGCAAGCAGCAAGGGCGAGTGGCTGATCCAAAGTGGTTAAGAAGGGGACCCCAGGAGGCAGCTGTGTGGAGGGGGGTGAGCCGCACTGGTGACAGAGTAGTTCTGGGGGGTGCATGTGGAGGGCAGAACCTGTTGATGGGTGGGCTTTCTAGAAGTTTCTAGCCCTGATCCTGGGACTGAACTAGCAATGTGAAAGGACATTAAAGAAGCTGTGGAGCAGACAGGCTCCAGAGGTGTGTAGGGAGCAATAGAGATGCCCCCTGACCCCCGACAAAGCCCTCTGGTTCTGCCTGATGCCTACCTTGCCCAGAGCTGTAGGACCTGCTGACTGTGGCATGAGCCCCCTGGCAGGGTCATCTTCCTCAGGACCTGTGGTGCAGCCCTGGCAGTGGTCAGTACACAGGCCCAGGCTGTGGCCCTTACCACAGTGTCCCTCCTTCTTACACTGGTCAACAGGTTTATGAGGGGTTCTGGGGGATTGCAAACTGCTGGGCAGACCTCCTGCTCCTCTGGCACTGGCTCTGGATTGGCCTCAGGGGATTCCCCCTTGGGTCTGACCCCGTTGGGGGGCAGATGGTTTGGCTGTGCACCAGTTCCTGGGCATCCCTTCAGCAGGGGTGATGGGTGCTTATTAGAAAATGCCAGAGCTGGGGTCTCTCTTGCCTTCTGGCAACAGGGGCTGGGGCAGCTTTAGAGAATCATAGGGTGAGGGAGAGGGAGGGGCCTCAATTTTAGAGTTAATTAGAAAGTGCCCTTTCTTTGTGGGGGAAGTAAATCTCAGACCAGATTTAAAGAAAGCAGGGCACCGGCTTTCTCTCTGGGTGAGCTTCTCCCTGCACTTCTGGGTGAAGCTTCACAGCTCCATGGGCCTCCGCTGCCTGCCGGCTGTCCTCTTTCCTGATTTCTTTCTCTACTGCTCTCAAAATGTAGCATAAGGCTGTTCCACTTTGAATTTTTTGAGGTTACGCCATACCACTTTCCACAGTGGCTGCACCAATCTGCATTCCCACCAATAGCACATGAGGGTTCCCTTTCTCCGCATCCTCACCAGCCCTTGCTTGTTGATTTGTTGACAAACGCTTTGTGATCCAGTGATTCCACTTTTGGGATTATATCTAAAGAAACACAAAACACTGATTCAAGAGAACATATGCACCCCTATCTGTGTTCATTGCACCACTATTTACAATAGGCAAGATTTGGAAGCAGCCCAAGGGTCTGTCAGTAGATGAGTAGATAAAAATGCTGTGGTACATTTACCTAATGGGATACTACTTGGCCACAAACAAGGAGGAAATCTTACCTTTTGTGACAGCATGCATGGACCTGGAGAGCATCATGCTGAGTGAAATAAGCCAGTCAGAGAAAGACAAATACCATATGATTTTACTTATATGTAGAATCTAATGAACAAAATAAACTAACAAACAAAATAGAAATAGACTCATAGATAACAGAGAACAGACTCACACCTGTCAGAGGGGAGGGGAGTTGGGGACCGGGTGAAAAAGATGAAAAGATTAAGTCAAAACAAAACAAAACAAAACAAAACAAATCCTCATAGACACAGAGAGCAGCATGGTGACTTGTCTGTGGTTTCTTCCACCCCCTCCTGCTATCTGTGCAGAGGGAGACCAGGTCAGCTCTCTGGCCTGTTAACCAACCCCTTCTGCTTCCCCCAGACTGCCTGGGAGGCCCAAAGCAGGTCAGGGTCGGAGCGGTGCCCTGGCTCGGAAGTGTCCCAGGCAGGCCAGAGGCTACATGCCCGCCCCCCAAGGTCTCATCTCTTTTCATCTCGGAGACAACATCAAAGGCATCAAGCATCTCTATTTTGGTCATATTTCTCACTCTTTCTCCCCCCCCTTCTTTTTTTTTGGTTTGTTTCATTTTCTGCCTTTCAAGTTCTACTGTGTTCTCTAATTATTCCAGAAGCCAGGCAGATGGGCTGGTTTCTTTAGCCAAAATAAAATTTAAAAATCATCTCAAAGTAAACGGGAGGCTCAGATGTTTCGGTTGACTTGCGCACCTCTCCTCGATGGCTAGTTTGCCGTCACAGGAGCTTCCTATTTTTAATAAGCCATCTGGGCCTGGCCATGCCTCCTTCCAGAAGGCACCTGGCAGCTTTGCTGGACTTGGCCAGGAGTGACCACTTGGAATGTGCATTCCTCCGACTTGTGTAGAACTGGGGGTGATACAAGCTAAAGAAGACACGCCAGATCAGGCCGTTCTGCTTCCATGTGTGTGTGGCGGCTGTGGCCCTGGAGGACAGTGGGCTGCCCAGGGCCACACAGCTTCAACAAAAGCCAGGTCTCCTGACTTTTGGTTTAGCTCTCCTTTTTTTTTTTAAAATTTATTTTTAGAGAGAGGGTAGGGGAAGGGGAAAGAGAGGGAGAGAACATCAATGTGATTGAGAAACATCAACTAATTGCTTTTTATATGCACCTAGATCGAGGACTGAACCTGCAACCTAGGCATGCACCCTGACTGGGGATCGAACCAGTGACCTTATGGGACAACGCCCAACCAACTGAGCCACATGAGCTAGGGCTAGCTCTCTTTCTTTAACATCCTAGAGCCTGTCACAGAGAAGGGGCTTAAGAAGATCTTGTGGGAAGAATGAATGCATGATCTTGTTCAAGGGGAATATCCAGAGTCTTGACGAGGGGAGCATGGTTGAGAGACTTGAACTCTTATTCTCTCTACTTTGAAACTCTCTAGCCACTGCCTTAGAAGTAAGACATGAATAAGGCTATACCCTCTCATACCACTTCAATATCTGGTCTTCAATCGCATGCCCCAGGGCCTCTCAGTCTGTTTATATAAGGAGAATTATGTCCTAAAAAAGACTGCTTCAGTTGGGCTAACCTTATATTAACTTCATTCAGTTTTGTACTCTACAAGTTAGTTTACTAGTTGTAAGAGGACAAGGGGTCGACCAGATGACCAGGATACCATGGTGTTCTTCTGGAGAGTGTTGGAGGCCATGGAACTGCTCTGACCATCCGACAGTTGGTGAGCACAGAATGAGAGCCAGGGGCACTGGTGTTCTTAGGGATGCTCCCTCTGCTTCTGAGGCTCCTTCTTCTAACGTCCGGGGCCAGGTCTTCCTCTGGATTGGGGGGTGGGAGAGCACAAAGAACAGGATTCTCTCTGCAACTCCTCTTTCTGAATCATATGATCTTGCAGCTTTTTTTTTCTTTTCCCTTCTCCCATTATCAGTAGGGTGTGTTGGCGGTGGATAAATTTACCGTTTAGTCTGTAGGTGGTAGAATATTGAGATGGGAGAAATGAATGTTACCCAGAGATCTCAGGCTTGAGTTGGATGCACTAACTAGATTCGAATCTGGGCTGTTTCCTTTTGCAAAGGGATGAGATGGTAGCACAGTGTTAGAGGGAGACATTTTTAAAAAGAGCGTGTAATGAAACCCCCCACAATGAACTTACTGGTCACTTGCCAGGTGCCAGGTGCTGTGCTAAAACTTTGCCTGGATCATTTATGTGGTCCTCTCAGCAAGCCTTAATGGTGATATTATCCCTTTTTATGAAGGAGGAAACAGACGCAGAAACTTCCACTTCCTTTGAAATTTCTAGTAGTTCAGTCTGCCTCCAGACTGCTCTGTTTCAGAGTTACTCATACCACGTTGTAACTCCCGAGAGGAAACTTCCCACATTAAAGACAGTTGTACATCATGCAGGCTGATTCCACGTCTCTTTAACAAAGGCGTTTTCCTTCAAGGACTCAGGAGGAGTCATGTCCTATTTTCAATTCCATCTTTTTAGTCCCATTCTTCAATGTCTGCAAGCGTCTTGCTTAGGGAGCATGGAGCCCACTCCCAGTAATAAAGGGGGGTACCTCCCCTACCCCAGCACCTAGTTTCCCTATCATAAGGTGGTATGGGTCCCTTCTAGGAAGGTTTTTTGGGGTTGCTGATTCTATTGAAGGTACAGTTTCCCAGGCACCCTAGCTGCTTCCACAGCTCTCATCCTGAGATCCTTGAGCAGAGAGGGCCATTTGGCTATGCACATGGTTGGCTGAACACTCATAATCTGCTAAGTGCTAGTGACGGGCCCTCTTTTTAAGCAATTGCCTTTCTCACATGGCCTCTCCCAGGCTGGCAATGATGCAGGTCTGTGGAGTGGCTGCAAGGCCCAGCTCTACTCAACAGGCTGGAGCGTCCTCTCTTCTGCAGGCCCTTTCCTCGCTCTGGGTCAGGATGTGGACAGAATATTCCAGAGCTGGGGCAGCTGTTACCTCCCCTTGCCCCCCTTTCACTTCTTCATTCTTTCTTAACGTGCACAAAAGACCAGCCGAACTCGTCTGTAGTTTACTGCCGCTTCTCTCTCTCCATCCCTTCCCTGCCAGACCCGCAGCTGCTGATGGGGACTCGCAGGCTGTGGTGGACTCCCTAAGGCCAGGAAGTGCCCCCGGCCTCTTGATTCCTGCAACACTATCCTGGAATCTTCTGACCTCCTCGGCCTCTGCCTGATCCCAGCCTCCTGCCTTATGGTGCTGTGTACCCGGGTTCATTTCCACTGTATGAAATAGGATGGGCTCTGTTCATACTGAACTGCCCTTTCAAACTAGTGCAGAATTGTTCCAGGGTCCAGATCCGGGGAGAAGCTTATGTTCTGTGTTGTAATCTTCTTCCTGGCCTCAGAAGCTGAGACATTGGTTAGGTCTTCACCTTGGTGGTCTTAACGAGACCTCCTTATCCTACTCTGACCTCGTAGGGCAAGTCTGTCCTGGTCCCTCTTGAAGAGCTCTTCCATGGGGTTATCCATTCATAGCCAGACCTGGTGACTGACCCCAGATCTGTCTGGGGTGGGAGAGCTGGGTGGCATGTGGACGACTCCCTCCAGCGAGGACTGGCTACGTTTCCTGCATAGAGGGAGACCCAGCAAGGTGAGGGCTTCAGTGGTGGAAAAGGAGGTCACCGTGGCTTTTATTTCTTTTAAGTTTAAATTAATGTTCTGATCTGTCTGCTACAATTTCTTAACCCCCCAGGAAGTAGCCAGCTCTATTTCAGCTTCCACAAGGGTCAAGCTATACCTCCTTGTAGTCTTGAAAATGCCTTTTGTTCTTGCCAAGTTTGCTGCCTGTTGGAGCTTTTCCGTTTCATTTTTCTGTCCTGCTACTTCTGAAAGTTGATGGCTCTCTGGGTCTTCACATCTTCTCTTTGTCGGGGACATAGTTAGCTCTGGATGAGGGATGTGGTTTGTATAATGTGAAGATGTGATTGAGAATAAAGTGATGGTTCCCCACCTGCCACCAGGCTTTCGAATATATGGCTAACTCACCGACATGCCACTGGCTCCAATTTGCAGCTCGGCAATAATTCAAACATTAACATAGGAGGCTGCAGCCTTAGACAAATGGAGCTGCTTATAGATGAAGCAGTGCTTTGTCTGGCGTGCGAAGTGGTGATAGGCCTTTCTTAGTTTCATTCAGCAAAGGATGGGAGTAAATGAAAGAATTGCTCAAACTGGCTTTATTTTCAATATTTGAAGTCCAATCGGTTTTACAAATTGAATTCCTTCATTCGTTTTTGAAGCTGAAGGTGCATTATTCTGCTGGGACCCTCCCTGCGCACGGAGCTCTGTTCGGAGCCCGCCGCCCTGCCCCCTCGAATCCACTCCTTCATTACTTTCAGCACACACAGCACTGAAACACGTTAAATCCTCCAGCTGAAAGAAATGCCCCTCAAGCTACAAAAAACCCTTCTGCTGCTTCTTTTGGTTTGTTCTCAGGAATAAAGGGAACCAGGATGATTTCCACAACGGCAGCGTCTCCTGGGGGAACGAGAGGACTGCGGGGCTGCAGCACCGTGCAGCTCCCACCAGGGATGCAGGTGAGAATCTGCCCTCCCCTGCGGACCGGGGAGCCGCCAGCTTCAGGCCCACCTGGTGGAAAGAATGTTTTCAGACACTGTCAGCCGTGCTGCGCTCCAGGGTGGGTGCCAAGTACACCTGCGGTCTAGGTACGGTCTTGGTGAGTGGCAGGACTGAGTAGGGTCAAACCACCCCTTTGTGGCCTGGCTTCCCTCTTGGCTGTGTAGATGGGGCAGGCCTGGGTGTAGGGGTGCTCACTAGCTCCTAAGGCTACCCGTTTCATATGGGGGAGATGGTACCAGCCACCCCCAATAACCGCTGGGTTAGTGGGCAGAATCGCTCAGTGTTCTGGGGCAGGTGAAAGTTACAAGGATGGTCTGATGATAACATTGTACTGAGTTGGCTTCCTCTGGGCTCTGCGCTTCCGAACAAGGACCAAGGGAGAGAGGCTAAGGGGAGGACACTCGTGCTTTAAAGCTTTATCTCAAGAATGACACAGGTGCTGACAAGATTCCTAATCCACGTCCTATCCTCCTTTTTTCCCAAACTGAGTCTTCCCATTGTCAATAGACAGAGGTCCACGTGATGCCCGACACCAGGTAAACTGCCCCTTTCCACAAGACTGACTGCAGTGTTGGGGTCACGAGGACAGCTCAGTCACACACACCTGGATGCCCTCTCTCACATACCATGAAGGGCGCTCTTGGTGACAGCTGCTTGCATTGCTGTAGACCCGGCAGTGGTGTCTAGCCTGTGGCCCACAGGTCGCATGTGGCCCAGGATGGCTGTGAATGCGGCCCAATACAAAATCGTAAATTTACTTAAAACATGATGAGATTTTTTTTGTGATTATGTGTCTCAATGTATTTCATGTGTGGCCTAAGACAACTCTTCTTCAGCATGGCCCAGACACCAAAAGTTTGGACACCCCTGAAGCTTCGCCCTTTTTCAATCTCCGCATCTATCGTAGTTTTCATTATTACCATTCACAGTCCTGGGAGTGCCGGTGTTGGCCCAGGCCGACGTGCCCAGAGTGGAGACGACTCCAGCTGGTAGCACCAGGCTGCTAGCCAGGATTTGGTAAAAGCCGAGAGTGAGGCAGAGGCAGAACTTTGAAGGATGATTGCCTCTACGAGTAACGATTTAAACGCCCTGTGTGTGTGTTTGAAATCTACTCCTCTCCTGAACAAAACATATCACAGTTCTGAGGGGCGGGTGCCTTCCGGAGAACACATCCCCGGGCAGCAGTCATTTATGGGCAGATGAACATGGCCTGTTGGTGAAAGGCCATTTTCCCCTTCGCTGCACAGAGCTAACCGACCTCCAGCTTGTACCTAAGCGTTCATCCCTGCATCTAGTTGGAGCTTCTTCTCCGGCAAAGTCAACACAGCGAAACTTACCGCACCGTGTAATACCCTCTAAAGATGGCGTTCTCGACTCCACAGGAAGATGGGCAGGACCTAGGATAGCTAAAACAAGTTCAAGTGAGAAGGACATGGCTGGGGGAGTTACACAGCCTGAGTGTGAGACTTGCTGTAAAACCACAGTGTGCGGGATGGTGGGCTATTGCCTTCAATACGGACAGAGGTCGACCAGACAGAATGGAGCCCAGAAATAGACCCTCACGTATGTGGTCGATTGATTTTCAACAAAGATGCCAAGGTAATTTGGTGGAGAAATGAGAGTGTTTTCAACAAGCGGTGTTGGAACAGCTGGATGCTTGTACGGCAAAAAAATGTTCCTCAACATTTACCTCATGTTGCACACAGAAGTGAACTCACAGTGGCCATAAACCTGTAAGTGCTAAAACTATCAAACAATCCAGAAAAAAAATAGGAAAAAAAATCTTCATGACTTAGGGATAGGCAAAAATTCCGGGACACAAAATGACAAAACAGATACACTTACTTTCATCAAAATTAAAGTATTCTGTTCTTTGAAAAATACTGCTAATGAAATGGCAAGTTGAGCCACAGACTGAGAGAAAATATTTTAAATATATATTTCTGGCAAACATCTTTTTTCCAGAATGGATAAAGAATACTTACAAATCAGCAATGCAAACACAAACAACCTAATTTTTAAAAGGCAACAGGTTGAACATACTTCACACATGCACAGGTATCTGAGCAGTTGGTAAACACACATAAAACCCACAGGGAGCTACCACGGCACATACTTGTGAATGATTGAGATCGAAAGAGTACTTGATGGGGAGGTGCCCTGGCACCTTGCTGGTGAGAATGTACAGAGACACAACTTCTTTGTAAAACAGTTTGAGTGGTTTGGGTAGAGTTACAAATACAGGAAGACCCATCAACTCCACTGCTATTCACCCATGAGAAATGAAAGCATGTTCTGTTTGTCCTGAAGCTTACACATGGAGATTCATAACACTTTATTCATAACAGTTACTGCTGGGAACAATCCAAACGTCCAACAGCAGGTGAACGCATAAACAAACTGCGGTATATCCATACAATGGAATACTATTCAGCAATGAAAAGGAATGAATTACTGATACAGGCAATGACGTGGATGATGCTCAAAGACATGACGTTGAGAGAAAGAAGCCAAGACACTAAAGAACACACGTTCTGTGGTTTTATTTAATTGAAACTTCAGAACAGACCAGTCTAATCTGTGGTCACAGAGAGCAGCTCAGCACTTGCCTGGGCTGGTGGGATTGACTGAGGGTGCACTAGGGAGCTTTTCCCTCAGATGGGAACTTTCTCTATTTCGGTCATTGGTGGTTACATGAATGTACAGATTCGTCGCAATTCATAACAATGTATGTTTGAAATGAGTGTAATTGTATTGTAAGCTGTACCTCAGTAAAGTTAATTAAAGAACAATATTGTACAAAGCACATTAAAAAAATCAGCCTCTGTCATCCTAAAGGAGCAATGTTATTGTCCTGCAGGACAGAAGGTGTTTTAGCTCTCCGGCCTCTGTGGGTTGTGGGACCTCGGTCTGGTCAGTAGTGCTGTCTGGGAGGGTGAGCCCCGGGGGCTCACTGTCCACATGGGGGTCAAAGAAAGCCAGTTACAGGCCGGAGAGCAGTGCCCAGGCTGTCCCCGGCTGAGGGCACACTCTGACTTCCAGGGGCCAGCAAGGGGATTTGCCAACAAGCCAGCTGGCCGAGGGACAGGTACTCAGACTGAATGAGACACTGGTTTGGAGGACCTCTCTCCAATCCAGTCGCTTAGGAAATGCTCTGTCTAAAGCTCCTCTTTTTAAGAAAATGGAGCTGGACTTTGTGATCCATCACAGTTCCTATTCGAGGGTATTTTCCACATGACTACAAGCCTCGTGAGAGAAGACACTCTTGTTTTTTACTACTGTCTTTACTACTGGTGCTTCGTGGCATGCCCGGCACCGCCGTGTGGGTTCTTTACAGATGTTTTTGAGAGATTGTGTGAAAACCTGAAGCCAGGATTCAAGTAATGAATCGGTTTATCCGATGTGTTAGTCCAGATGAAACAGGTTATGCTGCCTAGGTAACAAACGGCCTCTGAAGCTCCACATGACTGAGTGACAGAAGTTTACCGTCCGCACAGAACCAGCCCCACGGCCCAGCTGACTGCAGGGTGGCTGGGAGAGAGTTTTCCATGTCTCCAGAAAGGGAGGGACGTGAAATGACACTTGGTGAGCACATAGCTTTGCCTCGGCCACAGGAAGTCTAGAAGAGGCCAAGTTCATAGTTGGAGGCAAGCCTCTGCTGACAGCCTGGGGTGGTTTGGCAGAGGGAGCCGCACGTGCGCGGAGCTTTCCTGATGGCCTCTGTCAGATGCCATGCCCTCTTGGGTCTCTACATTTAGCTCACACAGTGCCTTCCGTTCCGAAGGCACTCCATTTTCTGGCTGGATGAGCTAAAGTTCGGATCGATCTTAGACACTCAGTGAAGAGGTACGTCCCCCAGTGACCCGTTCCTGGTCCGTGGCCATCGTTACCGGCACATGCATTTACGTGCTTCACTGCACCCGGCACTCGGTTACCTGCAACCGCATGGTTTCTAATGACCCCATGGATCTAAGAATCGTTTCCTCAAGTTCATCAGCTCTTTTTTTTTTTAAGATTTTATTTATTTATTTTTAGAGAGGGAAGGGAGGGAGGGAGAGAGAGAAAGAGAGAGAGAGAGAAACATCAATGTGTGGTTGCTGGGAGACATGGCCTGCAACCTAGGCATGTGCCCTGACTGGGAATTGAACCTGCGATGCCTGGTTCACAGCCCGAGCTCAATCCACTGAGCTACACCAGCCAGGGCTCAAGTTCATCAGCTTTTGAAAGAGTTTGCAGGGTGCTTCCTTCTGCTCTCTGGTCCAGCAGAGGAGTAAGGATGAGGCGGATGTGCAAAAAAATCGTGTTTTCCCCAGACACTGGTCGAACTTACCCATGGGAAATGCCCCCTGGGTGGAGCTGAACCCCAGGGAGCAGAGCAGCCCAGGTGGAGCTGGTGTGGGCTGCACAAGGTCTCCTCACCATGCCTCCTCCCAAGTGGTGAGGGCCAATTTCATGAGGCTGTCCTCTGTGTCATGCGGCTGGGTTTGCATTTATCTGTGGAACACATCCTGGCTCCCGTGGAGAAAACCCAACTGGGGAGTCCTGAGGAACAGAGTCCTGTGGGCTATGGCTGCTTGTCCTCTGAGACCTCGAAGACCCCAGGTCCCTTCATTACCAGCCTCTGTGAGTCTAATCGGCTTCCCTTCCCCTCAGTCTGGGCTGAAGCAGAATGCATAAAAGGCATAATCACTCCAGTGCCGGGATCTGCCTTTCTGTCTGTGCAAATGTTCTTGGGTGTGGAGTGTGAGCATGCTGCACTCATTTGGAGCCATTGTTCTCTCTCGATGAGAAAATGCAAATGAGGCACTCAGGATACCACACCATAACTCGCTGCACAAAATTCTTGACATCAACATGAAGCTACTTAGCATAATTTTCCTGTTAATAAACCGCCAATTTAGTCATTTAGGTTTCAGCTTCCAAAGACTGCAACAGCGTCAGCTGGATTTCCTCCTCCCCACCCCCGCCGTATATTCCTGAGTTTATTATTTTGATGTTTATGTTAAAGCAGGAAATTGGAGCTTATGCAATTATTTGGAGATCTTCTACCCTAATTTATTTACTTTCATGATTCAAGGGATCTTTGCTCATTTGAAAAGCAAAACATAATTTTTCACAGCATTTTCTCCTATTCAGGACAAAATTTTCATATTTGAAATGACTGAGGAATGTTTCAAGGATCTGAGTGAAGTCTGTGCTGAAGGCATCAAACCAGGGGCGGCGCACGCCCTGACCCCACGCGGAGCCCCTGGAGGAGACAGGGAACTGGGAAGCCTCCGAGGGTCTGGGTTCCCAGTCGGTGTGGGGGGCTCCTTTCTGGAGGTGCCCCCACACTTGCTGCCTCCTGGCCGCCTCCTTGCCAGTCATTTATCTCTTTATTCAAGGTTACCCACTGTGCGCCTACTATGCGCCCGTCCTAGAGATGATGATGCTGGGGCAACACATATCCTCACGGGAAAGACAGGTGCTAGTTAGCAAATCACACAACCACAAATTGAAAAGCAGAGCAGGAGAGCAGTGGTGCTTTGGGGGAGCAAAGCGAGCATCTGAGTTCCTGCCTGTAAGAGCTCACAGTCCAGATGCACTCACGGAACGGCAGCGGATGTTTTAGGATGCAGAAATTAACTGTCAGGTTTTTCCATAGCTCAGGTTGCTGTGCAGTGTAGGCACGGCTGACTAGAGGCATCAGGTGTTTCGTGTCACCACTGCAGACGGCGCCAGACACAGTTCCAGGCACGAGGCCTGCAGAGCACTCGGCTTCTGGCCAGCTGACTGGAGGGCAGGGCAGCCGGGCCGCTCAGCTCGGGGGCTGCTTCGGGGTGAGCGTGCAGGGGAGAGAGTCTGGGCCACGCCACTTCCTGGGCATGTGCCTTGGTCTCCTGTTTGTCACATGTGTCGCTGAGCCGCAACATTGTGGGGAGGACTGAATGAGATGGTGGAGCACAGGCCCGTGGAAGCACTTGATGAGTCTTGGTTGTTTTACGTTCCTGGAGAGGAGGGAACACGTCAGACAAGAGCTGGGTCTGGTGTTTCTGTATTTCTGTTGTGTCTGGGCCAGGTCTGAGCTGGTGGGGGGTCCTTGTGGACCACGTCATCATTGTGTGATTCAGACCCAGAGCCAGTGGGGCCTGTTGCACTGTTTCTAGCTTCTCACCCCTTTGTAGGTGAGCAGGCAGGGGTCTGGGAGAAGCTGCCCGGTTCCTGGGGAAACTCTGGCGGTGATTTTCTCTGGCTGTCCAGGCCAGGCAGGCTGGCGGGCAGAGCCCTCTGTGGGCTGGTGTGCGGGGTAACTTGTGCCTGTGGGCGAGCACTGTCCACCACAATGGAGCAGGAAGGACTGAAATGGCTTCACCCTGGCTGCTCCCCTGACTTCAGTGTCGGGAGAAAACAAGCTCACTTAACACTCCTGTTTGGTTGTTTCTCGTCTCTGAAGCCCTCAGATCTTGTTGAGGCATGGAGATCAAGGACTTGGCTCCCCCACTCCTTCAGCCCCCTCCCCCAGCTAGGACCCAACAGCGTGGTGTATAGAGCCAGATGAAAGTGGCCTGGTGGGGAGTTTGGGGAGCTACCCCAAATAGGGGCATCCTGGGAAGATGGAGGGACACCCAGGTAATTGGTCTGAGCTCACTGTTCCTGGACTCAGTGCCTCCATCCTGCTTTCCTGAGGATTCTGTGGGTTTTGTTGTCTCTCTTTGAATGCAGGTTGTCTGTGACCCCATTTCTCCGCTCATGTTTTATGGTGCACGGGAGCCTCAGGCTCTGGACCTGTGGGGAGGGCTGCCGGCAGGTCCCGAGCCACTTCCCTCCCATCAGGTCCCCCCGAGGTTGCGTTTTCTGTGGGTTTGCCCAAAGCAGGTGTTGGAGTGATTAGGCCAACTCGTAATTTATTCTGTGTTTGTCCTGGTAATTAGCAGAGCTGCAATGGTCACATAAATTTAAAAAGATAAGCTAAAAATAAATATGACTTTTAGTTTTAATTTTCAAGATAAAGATTCAATGAAAGCTTTTTCACTGTATTTGTCCTCTGGTGGATTCCCAGAGGCCTTCGTCTCTGCCTCCTGTTGCCCTTGGAGAGCAAGGGCCTCCTCGTGGTCTCTTCACAATGTCAGCGGAGACCCTGGGGTTGAGAGCGGGGCACGATTCTCATTTCCCGGCAGTCTCCGACTCTGGGTCCCCCCACGCTCACCTGTCTTGAGCCGGGGCAGAGACAAAGACAGTGCAGCTGTGAGAACGACGCCCAGTGTGTCCTCAGGAGGCTCTGTTGTCCTTGTGGGCGGCTGTCCCGTGCTGGGGCAGAGGCCCGGCTGTGCACCTGTGGTGGGGTGCAGCCTCCCACCCAATTTTCCAGACACCCGCACAGCCACGTGGGCCGTGACCTTCAAAGTGTCCCTCTTGGGAACCCCAGACCTCATGCCTGCTGGGCTTCGGTGTTGACATCTGCCTGGGAGGTCTCCAGGACAAACCCGAGTCAAACCAAACGACTCCTAGGCCTGGCCTGCGTGTATGACCAGGACGAGCGGCTCCCTCCGGGGTGGTCTCCACAGCCTTTCGTGAAGCCTTACCTGCAGTCGGGCGCCGTTCTCCGGGCTTCATGCACTGTAACTTACCTAACCCCCGTGTGTCAGAGGTTGAGACCGAGCCTCAGGGCACTTCAGTGGCTTGCTGGGTCTCACAGCTGATGGGTGGTGAGCGGGGAGTTGGGATTTAACCCAGTAGCCTGGCTTGGGGATCCCTGCTTTTGTCCCACTGCGCTGGACGGCCACTCCAGGGGCACCATGGCCATCCACAGGAGCACCACAGAGGGGCTGTGACAGGCAGGCCCTCTCTGCTTCTCTCCGGCCACACCACACCTACTCGTGAAGCTCCACAATTGCCTTATCAATACTGGGATGATGCCATCGATTTACTGGCATTTAGATCACAGGAGCCTGTCTGGAGCTGTGCCCCCAGATTTATGCTCCCCGCATCCAATAGAGCTAATGGGAAAGGTCTGCATAAATCCTGAGTGGAGGTGGGGAGTGACTGCCCCCCGCTGCCTCCCAGGTGTCCCTGCTGGCCCTGCACTGGAATGCTCGCCCTCTTAGGCACCACATACCTCCCGTGTCTCAGGTGTTAGTTTTCTCGGGGACGCCGGGGTTTGTGGAGAAATGTCCAAAGCATGAGGCTGGATATTTTTAAACTGTGACCGTGGGTACATTACGTCACCACTCTGAGCTGTCCTTAGTTTTCCCACCTGTGAAATGAAGCAAACACCTTGGTGTGCTACTGCAAGAAGAGTTAAAACCCCGAGCCCAGCCAAAGTGAGCACGCCTTCCCTTCCACCAGCTCTCCTCTGAGCCCAGGGCACCTGAGACAGGCTGCGAGAGCTGCTGGGCGTGCGTGCTGTGGCCCCGATCTGGAGTTGCTAAGAAGCTTGGGGAGAGGGTCGGCCTGTGGCCGCAGAGTGCAGTGAGAGGCAAAGGTTTCTTCTGTCCACTGGCTTGTCCATTCACCCTGCATATTTCTGTTGTTTCTAAGAGCACTTACTTTAAGTTTGGGGGCCAAGATGAGTTAGCAGTGCCCTGATGGTGTGCAGAGTTGGCTCCTCTGCTCTCAGCCTCCCACGCTGTCCTGAGCCACTCCCTGGTCTTGCCACCCACGGATGCTAAAACTCCTCGAAGCTGGGTTCTTAGCCTGTGTGCCCTGGCTTTGACCATCTTCGTACAAGCCTGGTTCCCAGGTCCAGGTCACGCTCTTTAACACACTGCCTGGTCCTCTCTGCATGGTCATGTTGGGGCAAAGGCTGGAGTGGACAGTGGATGAGAAAGCAGAACCTATGGCCACCACCCCAGGAACGTGGACTGTGCCCCGTGAGCAGCACTCAAGTTCCCGAGTGTCAGATGGGGCCTCTCGGAGTTCAGGGTGAGGAGAAGGAGAGAAAGGGCCCCTGTGCAACTTACCATCCGAACCCGACACTCAAACGGCAGGAGGCACTGCGACGAATAACACATGGACAGGAGGTGCAAGCCAGGATGGGGCAGGTGACCGGGACATCTGGCCTCCCGGTCCTGTCAAGCTGAGAGGTGCAGGAAGGCTTTGTGATGAGGGGAGCCGGAGGCTGGGCTCAGTGGAGGTGGCATCTGGTGTTTGGCCCGCATGTCCCCAAGAAGGTGTGGTTGCCACTAACTATGCTAAAGGGGAGAATTTTGGAAAGTCCACTTGCTTTTTAACCAGTGAATAGGCTTCTGGGAGGGCAGATGGCTGACATCCAAGGCAGACACAAGCAGCGCCTTCCTGAGCTTCAGGCAGGAGTGTGGCTTCCCCTCCCCAGCCCCTCCAGGTCAGCTGCAGTTCTGACTCAGGCCCTGGGTGCGGGTCTCACTGTACTGCAGAGAAGGCAAAGAGACACCCCCAGACTCTGCAGGCTTGTTGCCTGCATTTAGTGTCTTTCCGGTCCCCCCATGGAGCCTGCCCAGGGACAATACATCCTTTCAGAGTTCACTGAGGTGTGTCAAAGCCCCTTCATCTTCAAGCCAATAAGAGCAAAACCGATGGCCCACATGCAAGTGACTAAAGAGCCATTTCTCAGGGGGCTCCCTCAGAGCTGGCTGGGGACATGAGCATTTGGGGTGAGCTGCTGTGTCTGGACCTGTTTACAGTGGGGCCTCTGGCCCTTCAGGTGCCTCGAGATGGGGCCTCTGGGAAATGACGAAGGGGGAGAGTGAAGGGACAGCAGGCAGGGCAGGTCACTGTCCCAGGAAGGTGGACACAGGAGCTCCCACCTGCTCTGAGTGCTCCTGAGTGGCCCAGCCATGGCTCAGTGATGCCGACTGTGGCCAGTGGCTGTTTCACTGGGGAAAGGAAACAGCTTCAAACATGCCCTTCCTGCTGCTGAGGTAGGAACCACATCTGCTGAAGGAGCCAGTGCTTTTAGAACGAGTGAGACAGTCCTCAGAGAGTTGGCGTCTGAAGTCGATGCCGCGTGTAGCGTGTGTCCGTGAGGGAGAGAACGTGGCTCATCCGGCCGAGCGGCCCACCGTTCTAGCACACGCATGTGCTCTCACTGGGAGGATGTTTGCTCCAGTCACTACAAACCCTCCTCCCGCCCGTCTTCTCAGCGCTTCCTCAGGTGGTCCCAGGGGCCCTGATGCGGCGGCTGTCCCCTGCGCAGAGCCCTCCCGCCTGTCTGTGAGGGCCGTGCTCCACTTTGATCTCAGCCGGGTGTCTGAAATTTCGTCTGTGGAGTGATTTGTGAGCCGTGTCCCTTTTTAATGCTCTGGGGAAGTTGGTATGGACTGAGATTATGAATAGTGATAGGAAATATTTATTGAGTGCCTCCCGTGTGCCAGAGGCTGCCGGGGTGGAGTACAGTGGTGAATATATTGGTTTTCCAGTGGAGGAGAGAAATTCTCACCAGCTTTCCCTTCCCTGGAAATCAGGGACAGCTTCGGTTCACCCCCAGTCGCAGGGAGCCAGACTGAGGCGACCCCTCCCCACCCAGTTTGGGCCACATTGACTGGTCTGGTCCTGAATTTTGAAAGAGGAGATAATGGTAATGTCAGGGCAGAGCTGCAGCTCCTTGGGCTGTGTGCTTGGGGAGCATCTGTCCCTCTGTGGCATTTGGGACCTCTCCTGCACACCAGGTGTGGTGAGCTGGTGGCTGTGAGCAGCCTGCAGAGTGAGGTGTATCTTTGCAATGGAGCAGGGCAGTACCCGGGCCTGGGAGGGGCAGCAGTCCATCCCCTGTGCCTGGTGTACTGTCTCAGGTCCAGCAGTGAGGTGGCTGATGGGTAATCAGGGCACAAATCCAAGGATCGGGCCCCAGTGGCCCTCTGCAGCACCCTACTTCCAAATACAGCAGAGACTCCCCCCACCCCAAGAGGAGCAGGGCACTGAGGAGATGAAAGGGCATTTCAAGGAACCCTTCCTTGCTGGGTCTTTGGTCCAAGTCCAAAGATCTGCAAACTGCCTCATTTAGCAGAGGTGGGAGGCGGCCTGGACATCACCCTCGCATCCTTAATGAACTGAGTTTCTGCCTTCTCCATCTCTTCCTCCCCCTCCCTTCCCTCTTTTCTTTCTACCCCACAGCTGTTTACCGACAATATCACACACCAGACTCTGTTCTAGGCACTGGGGACACACATTCCCAGCTTTCAAGGGACCCACAGACTGGGTTACAACCCAGTAGCCTGCCAATCACATGTGCCTTATGGGAGTGCAGGCAGGGGGAGACCCCTAAAAGGCAGTGCCCTGAGCAGGGATGCCTCCCCGGTAGGCTGGGCTTACAAGGATGCCCAAAGGCTGAGGTCAAGGGCAGGGTTGCATAGTCATGGCTCCCAGGAAGAAGTGAGATGGGCCTATTTGTAACCCAACCCATGGCCAGGCCTGTGGTTAGGGCCACTGGGAGGTGAGGAAGGGGAGGGGCACCTGGGGCAAGGAGATGTGGACAGCGGAGGTCCCGGGGACCGTGGCCAGATAGGTGGGCTCAGGTTGGTGTCAGGCGCCTGTACAGGAAGCCCCTTGCTGTCGGCCCCCTCCGACCTGGGACAGGCCCCTCGACAGGAGGACTGCTGTGTGAGAGCACAGGGCCAGGCCAATTTCCTCCCTTCTTAAAGGCCCAGAACAAAGGTGGAGTTGGCAGGGGGTGTGGTGGTGGCCCTAGTCTGTGAAGCAAGCCGTTTCCTTCCCCTCTTCCTTATCTTGGGAGGCACCGCTGCCCGACTTTTAACCTCAGGAAAAACAAGGCTCAGTGGCTCCTCCCTGGGCCTGATCTCCCTTCAGCCAGCTGCTACCTGCTGAGCTCTGTCTTTGGACACACCTCTCAGTGATCCGGCATGACCCCTGCGGAATTCCTTCCAGCCTGTTATGCTTCCTGCTCTAGGGAAACTTCTGTTTGATCTTCATAGTATTGTAACCCAGCACACTTCCTCCTTGAGGCTGCAGGGGGAAAGGGCTTACTCAGGGCTCATGGTGGCAGCAGGACTCAAACCCAGAGCCTAGGGCCCCGGGGCCCTGGGACCAGGCTGTGGGGATGTTTTCCAAGAAAACTATAACCTTTCTCCTATGTGTCCATCATTCATTTCCCCCAATTGTTTGGCACTGTTTGGTTTTCCTGTTGCATTTAGGTCCTGGGAAGTGGTTACCTTCCATGAAGTAGCGTGATTGATTGACCTTTTGAAATGTCAGCAGCCAGTCCCGGCTCGATGGGATTTTGTGAGCTTCATCAGCCCTCGCCTCCCGAGCTATGTGAACAGACCTCTCCTGTAACTGGCAGGACAGCAGGAGAGGGGAGATGGCCACTGCATCCTTGAGGACCTGGGACACAAATCACTGTTGCCATTTGAACAGACCAGGATTGGGCTGGGGAATGGGGTAGCTGCTGCTGCACGCTGCCCAGATCTGTGCCGAGTGGACGCCAGCTAGGTCACCTGACACCCTCCTTTCTGAGGAAGAGGGAAACTGGCCCAGGCTCTGGAATTGTCCTGGGCTCCTGGCTCCTGCCGAACGCAGTGACAGTGGCTTGTGAGCCACTGATGATGCCACTTCCTGTGGTGCAACTAACAACAGATTATTGTGGTCATGGCTTTTGTTTTCTAGCTAAATGCTTTTGGCACTGTTTTTACTTAAAAAATTGTCATTGCTATTAAATTACAGTTGTTCCCCTTTTCTACCATTACTCTCCCCTGCCCACCCCACTCCTACATTTAATCCTCCCCCTTCACTGTCCTTGTCCACCGGTCCTTTATACGTGGTCCTTGACTTGACCCTTCCCCTTCTTTCCTCCGTTACGCCCCTCCCCTACTCCCCTCTGGTCACTGGCAGTTTGTTCTTTGTTTCTGTCATGGTTGTTTTTACTATGTTCTTTTCTGAAACTTTTAAACAAGAGTTTTAAGTGATTATGTACCACTATTATATTGCAGAATTAATTATGATTATATATTTATCATTACCAGTGAGATTTATACCACTTTTTTATACTTTTATGAGGTTAATTAGTATCCTTCTACTTCCACTCAGAGAACCACTTTTACATTTTTTATAAGGCAGGTCTGATGGTAATGGACTTCCTCAGCTTTTGTTTACTTGGGAGTGTTTTTATTCTCCCTTCATTTCTGAGGACAGCTTTGCCAGGTATAGAATAACAGGTTTGCTGCTATTTTCTTTCAGTATTTTGAATATGCCATCCCATTCTCTTCTGTCTTGAAAAGTTTTTGTTGAGAAATCTGCCAAGAATCGTATGAGGCTTCCCTTGTATGTAACATTCTTTTTTCTCTTGCTGTTTTTTTTTTTAATCTTCCCTATAGGACATTTTTTTTCATTGCCTTGTTTTTTAGAGAGAGAGAAACATTGATGTGAGAGAAAAATCGGTGGGTTGCTTTGTGTATGTACCTTGACCAGGGATTGAACCTGAACCCAGGGTTTGTGCTCTGACCTGGAATCGAACATATGACTTTTCTGTCTACAGCCAGGGCTCTCTTGCTGTTTTTAAAAATGCTTTCTTTGTCTTTGACTTTGACGATAATTATACTGTGTGTTGTAGCCCTATTTGGGTTCAATCTGTTTTGGGGTTTTGGGCCTCACAGAGCTGGACGGGCATCTCTGCGAAGGTTTGGGAGTTTCCAGCCATTTTGCTGTGAGTGTGCTTTCCGCCCTGCCTCTGTCTCTTCTCCCTCTGGATCCCCACAATGCACGTTTGCTTCTTTTCACTGGGTCCCATAAACCTCGTAGCTTTTCTTCACTCCTTTTCATTCTTTCTTCTTTTTGGTCCTCTGACTAGTTAATTGCTTATGTTCTATCTTCCAGGTCACTGATTCTTTCTTCTGCATGGTCAAGTCTGCTTTGGAAACTCTCTATTGAATTCTTTAGTTCAGTTATTGTCTTTTTCAACTGCATTTTTTTTGATGGTTGCTGTTTCTTTGTCAAACTTCTTGTTTTTCCATGAATTGTTTTCCTAATTTCATTAAGTTGTCTGTTTTCTTATAGTTTACTAAACTTTCTTAAGAGGCTTATCCTGAGTCCTTTGTCTGACAGTTCACAGATCTCCATGTCTCCAGGGTCAGTTGTTGGAGCTCATCGGTTTTCTTTACTGGTGTCGTATTCACCTGATTTGATGGGGGGTGGGGGGCGGTGAACCTTGACTCCTCATGTTGGTGTCCACGAGGAACACTCTTCCAGATTTTGTAGGTTTGTTTTGGCAGAGACGGTTTTTCAGCAGACAGTTCAGTTTGGGTTTCTGAGAGTGTCTGCTGGTAATGTCCTTGGGCAGATGAGGCCTGCTGTTATGATCTGTTTGGGGGCTAGGCAACTGAGCTCTGAGGTTGGTGATGGGGGTGTGTGCCACTGTCTGAGAACAGCTGGATAGGACTACTGGCTTTGTCCTCTGCCCATGTGAGGTGGCAGCATGGGCTTCACAGTTGCCTAAGTTCTCTGGTTTGGCTTACTAGATGGCTGGAACTGGGCGCTATGCTCGCTGGTAGACGGGCTATGAATTAGCTTCCTGGCACTGGCAGGCAGCGGGATGGGATCTAGGGCCTGTACAAATTATTGTTTGGGGACCTGGATCAGGCAAGAGTGTGCAATGCATTCCCTGGTCATGTGAGCCCACTGCTTTTGCTCTGTGGATGTGGAAAGCCACGGCTCTGCTCACTGTTCAAGTGCCCCTGTAAGTAAGGCTGTTGGATGAGCTACACAGCTTCCCACGTGCACTGGTTAGGTTCCCTGGACCAGCAGGATGGAGGCTGCATTTAGCAAAGAAAAGGGCTATGAGTTAGTTTCCTTGCCTGTACACAACAGGAGAAATAGCTCGAAAGCCAGGAAAGCTCTTTGCTTGTTGTTTTAACTCAGGTTAAGCTGTGTCCCAAGTTCCCTTACCAAACAGGTACACTGACTCCGCCCTGCAAACTGCTGGCTTTGCCCGCCTCTTATCTGGAGTGCTGCCGGAACACACAGCTTCCAGGGGCCGTGTCCAGTCCTTCTGGTCATCTGGGGCCGGAAGACACTCTCCACAGTGGACGGGGCCGCATTTCTCCTCTGCGCCTAACTGTGGGCAAACTGGGCTCTCAGCCTGGTAAAACTCATCTGAGGGTTTGAATCAGGCAGTGTCTGCACCCTGCTGAATTTCCTGGTCAGAACGTGCCCCCGAGCTGGTTTTGCAGAGCAGGAAAAGCCTCTGGTTGGGATTACTACTTGGGCACTGTAGGCATGAACTTGGGCTGCCCAGGTCTGCGTGCTGGTTGTTGCAACCTCCTTCTCCTTCTCCATCCCAGTCAGATTCCCCTGCAGCCCCTGGGCTGTGAGAGCAGAGTAGGGGCTCCCACAGAGTGACCCGCAATGCTGGCTTCTCCAGATTCCACGCCCCCCCAAGAGGAACTGGAGGTTCAGAGGTCCCTTCCATGTGGTGCTGTGCAGCCAGGGGGAGGGGCAATGTGGTCACTGTGCAGCTACTTTTCTTGCCCTTCTAGTGTGATCTCTCTGTGGTGAAGGGGGGTGTTTCCACCCAACCCAAGTCCTGGCATTCTCTCAGTGATGACTCGTTGAAGAGTTTTTAGTTGTTCTTCTTGTGAGAGAGAACAAAGTCAGGAAAGACCTATGTCACCATCTGGGTGGTCATTCCCCAAAGAGGGGAAAGCTTGACCCTGTACTGGCTGTGTGTCCTGGAGAAGCAGGGGCTCTGCTTGGGTCCCAGGCAGCTTCCCTTGTCCCACCCCATGTCCCCTCCCTCTGGAAGTCTACCAGGCTTGCAGTCCAGGCTAGCGAGTTCCTGGCCTTCTCTTCTGGGCCAGGACCCTGAAGAGCTCCTGTTTCTTTCACTGTTGCTGGGTCAGCCTGAGCCTAGGGGCTCCCCCGGGGACTGGGAGATCTTTTTCCACAGACGGCTCCATTTCCTCTGTGGAAGTTTCCCCAGGTACAAAATCCCTCTCCATCCTGCTAGCCCCTCTCTTCTGCCAGCGCAGAGTGTGGTCATTTGCACACCTTGTCTGGTGTGCTATAGAAGTGTGTGCTAAGAACAGTCTGCCAGGCCTGCCATTATTAGGAGTGGATGGGCCTGTGATTGGCAGGGACGATCCTGAGGTACAATCTTGGCTTCTGTCTGAGCAACAAGAGGGACAGTCCGTGCCAGAGGGGCAGATCCCTGGGAGGCTGTAGCTGAACCTGACCTTGGTATCGTAAATGTCTTTTCCTCCCTGGCCCCTCAGTGTTGACGTCTGTTGTGGGGGCCCCTTTGTGATGAGCTAATTGGAATGGTAATGAGCATAGCCTTCCTTTTTCAAAAAAGTTATTTATTTTTATTGAATTCATTAGGGTGACATTAGTTAATAAAATTACATAGGTTTTAGGTGTACAGTTCTATAATACATCATCTGTATATTGTATTGTGTGTTCACCCCCCAAGTCAAGCCTCCTTCCATCACCATTTACCCCCCCTTTCCCCTCTCCCACCTGTTCCCTGCCCCCTTTCCCTCTGGTAATCACCACACTGTTTTCTGTATCTGAGTTTTTTTCCCTCTTTGATATAGGATTCTGCCAGAGCTAACAGCAACACTGGAATCTGAGGAGACGCAGAGACAAATTACCTCTGAATTTTCTTGCAGCCGTAAAAGCTTTTACTGTATAGTAATTTTCCATTTCTGCTGCAGGCATATTTGCATATTGCTTAACAATTTGTCTCCTGTCATTTGTCAGATATTATCCATCTCCTGTTAATAAGCTAAGACAGGTCACATTGAGACTGTGCAGGCCCCCTGTGTGCCCTGTCAGCCTGCCTTTCCTGCCCACAGGCGCCTCTGTGGTGGGAGCAGACGGCATGACACGGCTGCCGCCCGCCTCCGTGTCAGGGGCCCTGTCTGCAGCCCCTCTGCTCCTGTCCCCGCATAGAGAGGTGACGGGGTCGTGGCATGCTGTGTCCCTGTGCACGGCCTTCAGAGGAGGCTCTGCTAACCCAGCGAGCTCTCCGTCAGCAGGGGTGAGGCCCGTGTGCAAGTAGGCGGGGAGCCCTGCACTGGCTCTCCTCCCGGCCGGCCCCTAGCTGCTGCAAGAGCTTGCCTCGTTTCCCTCGCCGGAGCTCGCCTTCCCCGTTTCTCGAGCAAGGATTCTACAGACAAGGTTTAATGAACAAGTTCTTTTCTTATTTAAAAATTTTCGATTACTGTTTGCATTCGACATTATTCTGTATTAGTTTCAGGTGTGCAGCACTGCGGGTAGACATTCATGTGCGTTACAGAGTGGTCTCCTGGACACTGCCTGCGCCCACCTGGCACCACACGGCTATTACATTGTTACTGACTACGTTCCCCACGCGGCGCTGTACGTCCCACGACTAGTCCGCAACTGCCGATCTGTGCTTCCCAGTCTCTTCGCCTCTCCTCCCAGCCCCGCAGCTGCCCTCCCGTCTGGCCGCCACTAATCCGTTCTCTGCCTCTTTGAGTCTGTTTCTCTTTCATTAACTTGTTTATATCATTCTGTAGATTCCACATATAAGTGGAATCATATGGGATTTGTCTTTCTCTGACTTATTTTATTTAGCATAATATCCTCTAGATCATGCTGTCCCAAAAGTTAAGACTTCATCCTTTTTTATGGATGAGTAATATTCCATTTTAAAATCTTTACCACAGCTTTTTTTTTGTCCACTCATCTCTTAGTGTGCACTGGGGCTGCTTCCATAACTTAGCTATTGTGAATAATGCTATGATGAGCATGGGGTGCATACATTCTTGCAAGTCAGAGTTTGGGGTTTCTTCAGATGGATTCCCAGAAGTGTAAGTGCTGGGCCATACGGTAGGAACAAAATGGACTTGTTTTTTTCTTTTTTAAAAGCAGAAAAGCAGTAGCACCCTATCTCCCGAACTAAGAATTCCATGGAACCCCACAATGTAGAGCAGGTGCTGGTTAGCTGCATGGGGGGATGCATGGGGAATGGGACCCCATTTTCCTGCCTGTTTCTCCGGAGCCCTCTTGCTTCCTCACACAGAGAGGCCCTGGGGGCACATCCTGGCCTCTGGGCACCCTGTGGAGCAATAGGTGCCAGGTGCCTGCTGGAATGCTCTTGGTCCTGCCTTCCCGATGCTGTGGCTCTGGCGTTATCAGCAGCTGCCGCTGGCCTGGCTCTGTGCTCAGGCTGCAGAGCGGTTTCACCTCCCAGCTGTCTACCTGGAAATGCGAGGGCTCTGCTCACTCTGGGCCCCAAGTTAGTAGCAGTAGGTTCAGTTGGCCATCGGTGGACAGATTTTGTGAGGAAAGAAAAATGGCTTGATGCTGAATGTGTGATTAGATTTGCATAATCGAATCGAGATAGAATTAAAGGGTCATATGTTTACACAGCGATACCTAAAATCAGATTTCGAGGGTGTGCGCTCATTGCTAAAATGGGTTCCTCAGGGACCTGCAGGTATCTGCTTCCCAGAACCTCTGCAGGACCTGGAGGGAAGAGTCTGGGGTGGGGGATAGGCGGAGGGAGCCAAGGGATGCTGATGGTGACAGCAGAGTTCACTGCGTACCTCCTGGGGCAAACATGCAAGTGTTCTCCCATGTGCACTTCGTGATGACCCCGTGTCTGCCACCATTTCCGTTCATACGTTTGGTCCTTGCTGTTGTTTGATCTGAGCATCGAGTGTCAGAGGGTGCCAGTCCGGGCATGTGTGCAGGGCAAGTGCGGACCCGGGATGAAGAGCAGCATCACCATGCAGGCGCAGCCGTGCCCGCAGCGATGCCAGCGTGCACTTGAACCTGAGACCACCCTCGTTACCTGCGTGTGCCTCTCTGACCAGGTCCTTGCCTGGCTTTTGTATTCAGTGCCAGATGGCCTCCCTAAGCCAGCCGCCTGGCCAAGCCTTGACAGCTGTCTAAATTGTGACTGAGATGTGGGCACATCGCCTGCACCAAATGTGCCTAAGTGTCATTCTCCAGGTTGTGGGCAGCACTGCCTTTTTGTCATTCTGACAGTGCCTGTGCCCAGCAGAGAGCCGGAGTCCTGTGGGATTTCCAAATCAGGGCTCAGAGTGACTTCTTTCCACTAGGCCATGGAGTCCCTTTGACGTGGCACACAACCCCCTGCATCTGACCCACACACAGCCCAGCAACGAGGCCTGTGCCCATCGTGGGGGTGGGCAGCCCGGGGCCCTGCAGGGGAGGTGACTTAACAACGTTCAGACAGATGGGAGGGTGGTGAGGAGGATGGGCTGCCTGGGTCTCCCTCCTGGCTCTGCCACTTGGGAGCTGTGTGACCGTGGTAGATGGGGGTGTCATCTTGGATCTGCCCCCCATCCTGGAATGCAGTTGGGATGTGCTGGTGGGGAATGTACTTCCCTGCCCACAGCAAGGGTACCTGGCATGGCCACTGCAATGCTTGCATGCATGATGTGAGAAGAAGCTTTGGGTGTGCTTCTTTGGTTCTGTCTGTCCTCTCGAGCTACTTGATCTGTCCTTGGGAAGCTTGCAGGGCGGGGCCAGGGTGGGGGTACTGCTGACCCTTCGGCATGGCCCACAGAGTGAAGACCCGCGGGCAGGTGGATGCGAGTCTGACACAGAGTCTGGAGTTAGTCCAGCATGGCTGACCTCAGGCTCCATCAGCCGAGTGGTAGCCAACCTGCAGACCCGAATGAATAAATGTTTACTATCTAAGACACGGAGATTTTTGAAGTTATTTGTTATGCAGCAGAAACCAACTGGTGCAAAGTCCTTAGGCAAGTCACTAGCCCTTTGGAGCTCCCATTTCTTTATGAATAAAATGGAAAGATTAATGCCAACCCTGGAGGGCTGTCATGAGGATTAGCTGATGTAAGCACAGTTGCTGGCATAGACCAAGCACTCAGAGTTGTGTTTTGTTTGGTTTTCTGAGTAGACAGTGTTCCCTAGGTATTCTTTGATGCTAACACTGTTGGTGGAACAGCGGGAATCCCTGACTTTTGTCTAGAAGCTGATTCCAGCAGGTTTTCTCCCTCTTGGCTTCCCAGCACCCAGTGGGCCTGGCTGGCTGAAGCCAGTGGAGCCCGGCAAGGATTCTTCTGGCTCTGCCTGGGACTCTGGTGGCCTGAGTCACAGCCTGGAAAGGCTCATGGTGAATGCATACCAGTTTCTTAGCTGTGCTAAATGCTGTACCCTTCCCTTCAGAGAGGAAAAGGCTGGTGAGAGGACTGGGGTCTGGGAGCCTGGGTCACACGAAGTAGGTCCCAGACCTCCAGGAAACCTCTGGCTGCCTTTCCTTCTGCCTGCTTTGAGATTCTGTCCCTCCAGGCCTTGACCTTGTCACCACCATCCTGGGAGGGGAAGGTCAGGGCCATCGATGCCTGGGCCTTAGGAATAGATCTGTCTCTGAGGAGAAGGCCAGGCTCTGTGCCCAAGAGCCGTGGGTTAGTCCCCTGTGAAGGAGACCCACCCAGGCTCACAGGCCGCTGCCTGAACCCTTGGGCCTCATGCTACCTTGTGGTCGTGAGCCCCTCCCGCCAGGAGGGGGTTTTGGCTGTTACTGTGGCAGATCTAGAGCTCAGGGCTCTTGAACAGCTTTGTAGGGTGAACCCGGGACCTTCCTATTCCCACGGTTGAAACCATCTCCCCCGCTCGAGCGCCATCAGTGTGGGCGCTGTGCCAAGCATGCTCCATGCCAGATCGCGTTTGACAGTCACAGCCAGTCCGCCACGCGGCACTCTTCATTGCAGTTGGTGGAGGAGGAAATGGAAGCTGAGAGAGGTGAAATGTGTCGCCAGGGTCACCCAGGGTGACTGAGAAGGGGCAGAGCTGGGATTTGCACCGAGGACTTTGCGCTCTGCTCTTTGTGGCCGGTGACCGGCCCTGTCTGTCTGTGTCCATCCTTTCTTTCCCTGGCATATGCCAGATGAGGTCCAGCCCTTCAGAACGGATGCTCTCTCCTGTCTCTAGCAGTTTCCGGCTGCTGGAACGTTGCTCCTCCAATTTCCCTTGGGACTCTCTTTGATGTTGCCAGAGGGCATCTGGAAGTGAGCGGGGCGAGTTAAAGTCATCGTTTCCTCTGTGTGGCTTTCACCGTGACAATCTGGGGTCAGAGACCATCCCCCCCAGTTTGATTTCTTCTATGGAACCCTGCACACTGTGGGTGCCTGATAAATCTCTGCTGAATCAAAAGGAAAACAAAAAGATATTGTCCTCAAACAAGTGCTAGAACTCCATTGGTAACAAAACTGTTATGCTGAGGGTAAAGGTTTCGAGTTGAGCCCCCAATTATTTGAGTTGTCGTTTTCTGCAAGTGTTTCTTCTTTGGTGACATGCACAAATGTAGGAGGATGTGGTAAGGCAAGTAGTTCTCAAGCAGGAAAGGAGCCGCTGAGTGTACCAGCCAGTCCTGTGCCTTGGTGGGTCTGCAAGGCTGTGCTGGGGGTTCTCATGGTGCCTGCTGGGAGGTGGGGGCACTCCCTGGGGCCTTGAATTGCTGGCTTTCACTGCCCCCCCGGGGGCCAGGCCCCCAGTGCTGTGCAGAAGAGCCCACGCTACATTGAGTTTTTAAATTCAGCCTTTTAAACAGAAAGGGATTCTGACAAGTGGGGCTGCAGTTTTCACTCCTCACTAGCTGGGGAGGGGCTTGGGTTTTCTGGGTAAATTCATGTGCATGGAGGAGGGTGTGGTGGAGACTGTCTTTTCCATTGCTTCTGAACACTGAGGGTAGACGTGTATTTGGGGGGCAGAGATGTCAGTGTGGCCAGGGGCAGGGGCAAGGCTGTGCTGACCCTGCTGGGGCTGCCCAGGTGTCTGGCGGAGCAGCTGCTCTGGGGGCGGGGCTGGACTGGGCGGGCTGGGCCCCCTGGGTTGCCTGGCCAACCTTCCTCACAGCGGTAGACAGGAGGAGCAGGGTTCCAGTGTGGTGTCTCCTGGCCCTTGGACGCGCAGGGACAGGCCTCGGTGCCGATCGACAGCCAGTGTGTGCGTTCACGCGTGATGCCCGCGCTGTGAGTCCGGCAGGGATGAAGAGCGCTACACGGAGACGTGCCTGCAGTCACGTGGCACTTGGCAGCCCGCTCCCCGCCCTCCACTGGTGCCTCCTGCTCCGCCTGTGTTCCCACTCCGCCGCTGAGGCGATAGTGTTCTGGCGCAGGATATTTCGCGGGGGTGTTGGTGCTTCTCTTCCAGAGAGGGGCCTCCAGAGCAAGCTGGGGGGTCAATTAGGCTTCAGGGCTCCCCTGCCGTGGCTCAGCAGGGGCTGCCCCTCAGCCTTGCACCCACCTGCGCACACATACACACTCCTGCCCACTCACACACCTAACGCAGAGACACATGGGAAGGCACCTGTGCCCAAGGGGGCTGCCCAGCTAGGGGCTCCTCCTCCTCCCTCCCCATAGCCCTTCTCGCCTAACCCAGATGAGGTAGAGCCGCATGAGGAATCTGTCAGTCCATCTGTTAGCCCTTCTATGGGTGCAGCTGTCCACCCAACAGATATCTTTTGAGTTTGGCCACATGCCCCGCAGTGCGCACCACAGAAATGGTCATGATGGACCTTTTGACAGAGGGAGGGACGTGACTGATTAAAGCCAGGAGAACATCAGGCTATGAGGAGAATGCGGACAAAGGACTCTGGGGCCTGGGGAGAGGAGCCCAGGGCTTCGGAACGTTTTAGAGGAGCCAAGCTGGGGCAAGGAAATCCGGGAAAGGGGGCGGTGTGAGCAGAGGCATGGATTCAGGAGGCCAGACCTGGCCGGGGCCCTGCAAAGAGGCTGGTGGGTGGAGCAGACCCCAGAAGGACAGTCACGAGGACGTCAGCAGGATCCTAAGCAGAAGCTCCTGGCCGGGCACCAGTCCTGTCCTCAGAGGCCCCAGACAGAGCCAGGACAACCAAAGGTCAAAGATGTCCCATCCCTAACAAGGGGCAGGGCCCCCCAGACTGGGAATGAACAATGAATGTGGGGAGAGGAGGAGGAACAGTGTGGGGGTCAAGGTAAGTAGAGGCCAGGAGCGCTAGGGGCCCTGGGGGCCCTCTTCTGCAGGGTCCCCAACTCTGTGGCAGGACATTGGTTCGTGCCCACTGGCCCTGCCGACTGTGAGCTCCAAGAGGCGAGACCAGGTTTAGTCCCACCCCCTCGTGCCCCGAGCACCCAGCAAGGTGCCTGGCCCAGTGCCTGCTCACTCAACACCTGTGAGTGAGTGCCGAGGGTTTGAGGAGGAGACCAGGGAGTTTCTGTGGGTGGGGTGGGGTGCAGAGGGACTCGCAGGCATTGAGGCGAAGGCAGCCTCAGGCTGTGCGCTTTGGCTGGACCTTCAAGGCTCTCCCAGATGAGGCCCGGAACGGAGGGATGCAGACGGGACGCCCTCTGGAGGGCAGGTCTCCTGCCTCCTCTCCCAGGCACGCCCCGGTCCTAGGCACGCGCTGAAGCAGTAGAGGCTTTTCATGGCTTTGCTGGGATCAGAGAGGGGTGCTCATCTGGGATTTGAGTTTGGGGGCCCCCACACAGAGCACTGGTGGGGCTCCGTGGCCGGCAGGGCCCTTTGGGAGGACAGAGCCGGGGCCACCAAGTCCATCAATTGGGCGGAGACAAAGAGGCAGTTTTCCTCACAAGACACACACAGGGTGTTATAATTTGGGAGGATGCAACAAACTTTTTATAATTGTATAATTTGTATATAATTCCTTGTAATAAAATGTGATGATTATAGTTCTGTTCTCATGAAAGGCTCCCTAATCTAATTAGGAATGGATGTTTTCTGTGCTCCAGAATGGCTCATCTTTAAAAGCTTTTTTATTTTCAATTTTTTTTTTTAAGTGAGAGTCAGTGTCGAGTTTGGAGCCTGCCAACTCTCAGGAAGCGGAGGCAGCAGCTCTGCCTGGCCCGGTCCCATCACGGGAGGCTGAGGGGGGCGAGGGGCTGGGAGTGAGGATACTTCCTCTTTTCACATCCGCTAGAGATGTTGTCCCCTGGTACAAAGCCCGTGGCTGCCTTCATTCCACATTCACCAAACAAACGCCAGGTGCCTACTGTGTGCCAGGCACTGTTGCAGGTTGGCCATCATCCGGCTCCCCCGCGAGTGTGAGAGGGTGTGAATCAAATAGCTACCGAAGGACTGCGATGCTGCAGCTGCAGCGGCGTGAGGTGCCCGGCGTGGCGGGACCAGGGGCCGCAGGCCGGACCCATTGCGGGCGGAGGTTGGAGGGCCCCAAGGAAGGGATCTGGGAGTCGGGGAGTGAAGGGTGAGGAGGAGCTATGTGGGATAAACGGTGGCGGGAGCCCTCCGAGATAAGGGAGGTGGGAGGGCGTCTGACCGCTTCTGTCCGCACACTTGGGCGGACCCCTGCGCTCCCCCTCCCACCGCACCCCCCCAGCCCTGCAGGCCCGTGGCAGAGCAGCAGAAGTCTTGCCCCCATCAGCTCCTCCATTGGTGTCTTCCAGGAGGGTTTCCTTTTGTGCTGCTTCTCCCTTTGGCATGAACTCATGGCTCCAGCTCTGGTACAAGTCCCGTCACTGCCACCTCCTGCTTGGACAGGACCACAGCCTCTTCACCATCCCTCTGGCAGAGGGGTCTCCACGCGCGGGACAACTCTGATTCCATCATGCCCGTACTCAAACCCTTCTGCGGTTTCCTACTACCTGTTCTGCTCTCCGCACCCTGGACACACGGCTTGTCTTGGGCTGGGGGATGTGCCCCTGTCCCTCTCCTAAAGGCCTTTGTACATACCCTTCCTCTCCCTGGAACACTCTTCTGCCCCCAACCCCATTCCATATCCCCTTATCCATCCGGCAAATTCCTGCCCGTTCCACCTTCAGGTCTCAGCTTCAAAGTCAGCTGTCCCAGGAGGCTGGCGGGGACCCGGCAGCAGCCCCTCCCCGGTCCCTGATCTATGGATAGTTTTCCACTACGCTTGGCTCCAGATGCTTGATTCATCTCAAGTTTCCCTTCAGAACTACAAAACCCTCGAGACCAAGCCCTTGTCTGTCTTATCCACAGTGTTCTGTGTCTTTGGTGTCTGCACAGTACCTGCTGAGCACACACACAGCAGTGCTCAGCCGAGGAGTGAGTGGTGGAGGGACAGTTCGGGTGGCCATGTGTGGCCTCTCCCTGCCCCTCCCCCCGGGAGGTCACCATAGCCCCCATCCCACCACAGGCTCTGGCTCCTGCTGGGGCCGATGGCACGGCATGTCTTGAGTGCTGTCTCTGCTGTTAGGGAGCTGGTCCAGGGCAGACAGCCCTCCTCGGCCAGGTGCTGGATTGGAGGACTCAGCCTCACAGGGATGGCTGTGAGCAAGGTTCAGCGGGAGACTCGGACCCCGGGGGAGTTCAGCAGAGGCTTAGCCTTCCATTCTTTCTGGTCGGAGGTGACGAATTCAGAAATAAGTAGGGAAATGATGGGAGGGCTCCATTCCCCGGGTTCTCTGCTCTGGGCAGCTCAGAGCTTGGATTGTGAGTTGGAGCCACGTCCATGGCAGCGGGTGGGCCGTCCGCCTGGCGGGGTCGGCCCAAGTGCTGCCAGCAGTGCCCACCCCGGGAGGGCGCATCAGAGATGTGGTTTCCGGAGGCTGCAACGCAGTCGCGTCTGGCTGGCAATTATGTATTTCTGATCCATTAGAGAAAGCTTTGGCATAGGACATACAGATTAGGAGCGAAATTGTAATATAATCAAATTGCATTTTTATGGGAAGTACTACATTTTTCTCTAAATAAAATTCAGTAAGAATATTTTATTTGCTTTTCCTCAAAAAATGCCTTTCCAAATTGATTTTTCAGAGAAATTGTGAAAACCAGCATGGCTAAATGGAAGAAGGAAGGTCTCAATCAGAGGCCTCTGACCCGGAGCGTGGCGTGGTTGTGACTGGCAGCTCAGGCGCCCCGGGCCCTAGCCTCCCCCCAGCCTCCCCCTCTGGCTGGTTGCTCGTCTCCCACGGAGCTCTCTGGGAGATGGGCGACCCCTGGGACGCCCCTGCCGGGAGGAGGAAGCTGTGCTTTCTGAGTTGTGCCGTGGTAATGGAGCAGCGGGCAGGTGTTCAGAGGAAATTATTTGAAGAAGCAGGTAAGAGGTTTGGGGCTTGGAAATTGCCGGGGAAGAGGGTGTGTGGAGCACCATCTCTGCGGGCCAAGGTTCTCGAGAAGGATTTCCAGCCCTCTGTGCACAGTGGTGAGCGTTCAGGTGAGAGTCCGAAATGCCGTCTGCCCCACCAGTGTTTGCCCCGCATCCCTGCATTTGGGAACATCTGGGTCACCGTCGGGATTTATCACCCACCCTGATGCCAGGCAGTCCCCACCTGGGCCTGCCGCATGCATGTGGCAGGAACGGGACGTGAGTTATTCTCTCTCTAATAACTGTAATCAACAACCAGGTTTTCACTGCCTGTAATCAGCCGTTGGGTACTTGCTGATCTCCTGCGCCAGGCATGCAAAAGGTGCCCGGGACATCTGTCCTGACGCTTCACTTAAGAAGAGTGGCCTCTTTTCTGAGACACAAAACCAAGGAGCACAGTGTGACTCTCCTTGGTTCCCTCTCTTGCTCTAACCAGGAGACCCTTCCAGGGCACATGCTGGGGAGACAGGAAGGCTACCCAGGCAGGCTGGCAGACAGGAGGAAGGGGACTCCATCTGTGTCTGATCCTCAGAGTGGACTAGGGAGCGACGGGGGCAGGGCCCCTTTGGGCCAGGTAGCAGTGCGGGATGCTCACAGCAGGGCACAGCATGAGGGGAGGATGCGCTGCTTGAGGGAGGGAGCAGGGTGGGAAGTCAGAGCACGGAGACCCCTCGCTTGACTGTGGGTGTGGGTTGAATTTTGGGGAACAAGGAATGGTCACCTTGACTATGTAGGGCAGCGCCTGATGGTCAGAGGCCTGAACCCCTAAAGAAGAGAGGTTCCCTTTTATCCAGGGTACTGGGGGGCTCAGCGAGTGGCTCAGAGTTTGTGCACGCGCCCAGGAGAGCCCTGTGTGTGGGTGGACGAGACAACAGTTCTCCCACCTGGAGCCCAGCTGCACCGAAGGCAGAGACTGCTGTGAGAAGAACGCAGTGTTGCCACAGAGAAGTAGCTGTTTGCACTAGGGATCCCCTTGAGCAATGTCCCCTAAACTTACATAATTACTCTGAAGGGCAGGAGCTTGCTCTGCTGCCAGGAAGAGGACCTCCTGCGTCAGAGGTGGGCAGTGCCGCCCCATGGGAGTCCACAGGGGGGTTTCAGGGGGGTGCTGAGGTCACGGCTCTGGAGCTGAGTCCAGGGCAGATTGGAGAGGTGGGAGAAAGGAGGCTGGGGGGCCAGCAAGGCCACCAGTGGGGGGAATGGGGTGTGAGGGGCTGGGCTCAAATGCGCACTCTGATCAGGGGAGACTGGAAGACCATGGGAGGGGCAGATGGCGAGAACGCTGGCTGCAGTGGTGTGCTCAGGGAGCCACGCAGGGACACTGGTCTGTGCCTCTTCTTTCTCTGAGGGCCATCGCCTCTCGCTGGGGCTTCTGCCACCTGCGTGGGTGGCTGCCAGCAGGAGGGACCTTCACGGTTCAGTTTTCCAGGCTCTGAAATTCAGCTCCCCTGTCCCACCTCACAGACCCCTGCAGAGTGCTAGGGGCCTGGCTCAGGGCTACAGCTGAGGCATCAGAGGCCCTGGGGGCGGGGACAGAACAGAAAGTCGGGGGAAATCAGCCGCTGAGCTAGGGTTTCTACCCTGCAGACCGAGGTTGTCGAAGTGTGGGCCCTGTGAGAGCCCTCATCCAATCACGTGTTTGCAGAGGAAGTCAGAGTGATTGAGTTTAGAAAAAACGAGTTTCATGTCAGACCTGTTCCTCCCCTTGAAGGTTGCATCCAGCCGTCTGGCTTTTGTGTGAGTTCTGTCGTCGGGATGGCCGGGATGAAAGAAGTGGAGCACAGCGACTGTTCTGAGACTAAGTCGTACGGCATTTTCAAATCAATGACAAAGCACAAGACCCTCTAGCTGGAAAGAACTAGCTGTCCCGTGTTTTCAGAGCTGTGTTTTCAGAGGGCCCATGGCCCCCTTTCCCAGCCTTCCTGCCAGCTGGCCCTGACTGTTTACTGAGGGCTGGCCTGTGGAAGGTGAACACACAATGGGGGCGATGCACAGGTGTGCCGTGTATGTCACAGGTGCCTGTGAACTGTGTGCCTTCCACCCTCGCCCTGCTTTCCCTTCGCGTTTTGTCTGGAGTGCACACGTGGTGGGATGCAGACCCTTGACGGCAGTGCCCTCGGGGTGGGGGGCGTGGTCAGATAGCAGGGGCCTGGTCCTCGGGAACCATGAAGCCACCCCGCCAGCCTGGGCCGGTCACACCCCCATTGTTGTGCAAGAGAGAAGTACACATCTCCCTTACTTAAGCCGCTGTTACTTTTTCCTTCAACTTTAGGGAGAGGGGAAGGGAGCAAGAAACACTGAGAGAAATGGGGAGAGAAACACTGATGTGAGAGAGAAACATCGATCACTTGCCTTCTAGGACATGCCCCGACGGAGGACCAGATCTGCAACCCAGGCATGTGCCTTGACTGGGGATTGAACCAGAGACCTTTGGTTTGTGGGATGACGCTCAGTCCACTGACCAACACCAGCCAGGGCTAAGCTACTGTTACTTTGGCTCCCCACTCACAGAAACTACATCTAGATTTAACATTCTTTCATTTGAAAGTTGAATATGTACATGTGGAGAATAAAGGAAGTATTCTTATTCTTTCTTTACCTTAAGAATTACCTTAAGGGTTTTGACAACTGTCTGGATTTGCTGTGTTGGGACATTCCTTCATGAGAGGGAGGGATGAAAGGTTTTCTAAAGACATGCCAGTTTGCAACGAGTTTTGAAAACTCCCCAGCCTGGGAAGCTACCCTCCACCCCTGCTGGATGTTCTCCTATCTTACTCCCCTCTATGTGTTCCTCTCCCTTATGCTGGCTGAGCAGTTTATCCCTGCTGTATTGAAATGCAGACTACAAGAGGGCAAGGGCTTTTGTCCACTGCCTATCCCCTCACTGCAAAGGGTACCTTGCAGATAATAGGTGCTCAATAAATGCTGACTTAGCATCCATGGAGCTCAAACAGTGTCTCCCAGCCTTGGCCTTGGGGCTCCCTGCTCTCGTCCCTCAGTCCAGTCTCCACAGTTGTTTTTCTAAATCTTGCCATCATGCAGATCCTGCCCCCGAGCCCCGGCCCTTGGCCGGGCCTCTCATTGGCTCCTTGCAGGGCAGAGTCCTGGAGTTATGACTCTCGAGTCCCAGTTCCTCCCGCGTGTGCCGCTGAGCCACAGGCTCAGCCCCTGGTGCAGCCAGCAGCTCCCAGGCCATGGTGCCCTTTCCTATACCCTTCCAGCGGGGGCTTTGCTGCCTCTACTTGCAATGCCAATGCCTGCCCCTTCCCCTGGTGAGCTCATCCTCCAAGACTCAGCCTCTGCTGGCCTCTTCCCACCTGCCCCTGCCCGGCAGAGAGGGCCCTCCCTGCCTGGCTGCCCCGTAACGGCCACACTTCCGCCGTACAGCTTCCTTCCACTGGAGTCACTTCTCTGGAGTCTGCCCATCTGTCACCATGGTTACCTTGGCCTTCATTCCCAGCCCCCAGACCAGCACAGGCAGCAGTGAAAGTAGCACACGGGTCCAGTCCAGCAACTCTGGCTTTATCCCGTCCTGTAGCCTTGAGCTTGTCATTTCCCAGACCCTTCTGCCCGCAGGCACTTCGTGTATGAGCTGGGGATCACGGCAGCGTGCTGTTCCTCTCACCTGGCCTCGGTAGGCGTCGGGGGAAAGTGCATGGGTGAGTGTCGCCTTCTGCCTGGCGTGGATGTGAACGCCAATTCTCCCGGCGGTGACCCTGGGATGGCCTCCGAGCCACATCCGACAGATATGACGCTGAAACAGCTGAGCTGCCCAGGTGATGGGTTTCATTTATTTATACAAATACTTTAATAAAGCCCTTACTGAGTGCCAGACACTGGTTAAACATTTTACAGTATCATCTCATTTAATCCCATCTGCCACTCTCTGCAGTGCACACTTTTCTTGGCCCCATTGTATAGACAGGGGGACTGAGGGCAGGTTGAAAACAATGCTTGAGGGCAGAATTAGTGGAGGGACAGAGGTCCGAACCCAGGCAGTCCAGCTCTGCTGTCCAGTCTGCTCCCTTGGCACCAGCTATCTTTCCAGAGCTAGCGAGGGCCAGAGGGCTGGAGGCTGGGTCATGGTCAATGGTCATAACCGTGGTTTTTATTGGGCATTACAGGAGGAAACATAAACCCCAAACAGAGGCCCTGTGCTGTCCAGCAGGTTCTCTGCAGATGCAGTGTGATTTCACCGTGATAAATGCAGCCCTCATAATCAGGGGATCTGACTACCGCACCATTTGTCAGGGAAATTACGCCCCCCTCAAAGTGAATGTGGGGTGAATGAGAAAAATAAATGAGTCGGGAGTGTGTCAGAGCTGATAAGCCTCAGGGACACGGCTGAAACACGGCAAGGACGGGCTCTTTAAAAGCAGTTGCTGGTAGAGCGATCGGGACTGGCTGCGTAGGCATCCATCACCAGAGGACGGCGGCTGGCCTGGCTCTTGCCAAGTGCTGGTTGCGAGCCCACGTCCTCCGGCTCTCACCTGGCTGGTTGTCCCAGACTTCCATTACTGTAATGACTGGCATGGCGTGGACGCCTAATAGGGCTCAGATAATTCCTGAGTGGTCAATAGAAGAGGGGAGGCCGCTCCATCTCCGGCTTGCCACAGCACCAGCAGACGGGGTGAGCAGCAGGCTCTGCCACGTAGCCTCAGCAACAGAGAGAGCCCTCCCTGACACCAGCGCCACCCCTCGCCATCTCCAGGCACCTGCATGTCTCATTTCACCTACATCGTGCACTTCAGGGTTTTGCTGTCCATGCAGACATAGCAGGTGCTGGCCTTTGGTGGCCACTGCTGCTGGACAGAAGTTGTATTCTTTGGAGCATTCTAGCTTTCCCTGCCCGACTCAGGCAGCCAAGCGCCTTGCCCCAGTGTAGCGGATGCCTTCCTTCTGAGGGGCCGTGTTGAAAGCCCATGATCTTAGAGTCAGATGGGAGGGAATAGGGCTTGTCATCCCAAAGCCAGATTTCTAGCAGAAGATACAACATGAACATTCAGATGAGTGCGCTAGCCCACCCCTGGAGAGTTGCTGAGGCCCCAGGGGCAGGTTCCTGATGCCAGAGGAGCGGCTGCCCTTGCCCTTTGAAAGTTAGAACTGTGCGTTTCTGTTGTCTCGGCGTGGTCGACCTTGGACGGGCCCTGCATATTGGGTCGCATGCCCAGTGCTATCTACCAGCTGCTTGAGAGGGAAGAGCTTGTGGGCTCTTTGGAGCAGGTCCTGCGGGTATAAACTAAAGCACCGTGGCAGTCATTTAAATCTCATCATGAGTGTCTCTCAGCCCCTGGAGCTTCTCTTTGGGAAGAAACAGGATGCCTGATACAACTTGAGTAATGATCTGGAGTGTTCTTTATTTGCAGCTGCCCCAGGTCATCTGTAAATGGTGTAGCCCTCAATTATGCCCGGCTCCTTCCTCAAAAGGGGCCACGTCTCCAGACCTTACCAGCTAATTGTACCACGAGGGCAGTTTCCTGTTCCTTGAAATGCTTCAAGTCTCCTGGCTGAATGCTCACATTCTGAAAACTCAGTATCTCAGCGATAGGTCCCTGGACACTTGGAGGCAGAAAGACAGACCAGTGGGTAGGCTGGACCGAGATAATGTGTCTCTCTCTGCTGAGTATCAAGGAAAGCAAGTATCCTCTTATTGGATACTTGGGGGAGAGGATGTTCAAGTCCCGGCTGCCCCAGTGACTGGGTGAAGGAGAAGGTCAAGGTCAGTGGTTGCATCTCTGTGCTTGGGAAGCTCAGGGTGGTTGACAAGCAACAAGTGAGGGAAACATGGTGAATCACCTCACAGAGCCTTGCAACCAAGAAGCGTGGTTGGGGTTCAAGGTCTGGATCCTTGCAAAGGCTCTCTTCTCCGCAGCCACCCTGGGCAGCCTGAGGGTGGCTGGGAGGACAGAGAGGCGGGGTGCAGGCAGCAGCTGGCCAGGCAAGGTGAGCATGCTGCTGTTGCATTTGCTTACGCGTCACTTTCAGCCCCACTCTTGGCATGTAACCGCAAACAAGACCTTCCCCTACCGCGGAGCTTAATGATCCCTTTAATGCCCGAGCTGTAGCATCACTTCTCTCTCTCGCCTGTTTCCTGTCAGCCATGGGGCATTAAACCGGTGATAAAAATGCCTTTTTGGTATGGTCCACAAACTCACCAAGAGGCTCCTGGTAGCAGTATAGCCATCCAGCATGAAATCAAGAGGCAATCACCGCGGACGAGGCGAGATGAGCTTTGAGCGGGAGCAATTAGGAAAGCCCACGTCCCGGATTCCGTCCTTCACCATCTCCTTGCGCCCGCGCCTGCGCCACTGCCTTGGCTCCAGCGGGGAGGGCCCCAGGGGGGAGGGCCCCCGCCACGGAATCCTGCCGCCCAAGCCCAGTCCTGAGGTCCATGCATTTCATTTCCTGCGGGCGTTTGGGGCAGTGGAAAACGCTCCTTTCCATGTTTAATCCAATCGGACACAGCATTCCTGACCCACTTGGCCCCTGGGAACAAATGTCCTTTGGTTAAGTTTTCAACTCAGAAAATAGAAAACGCAAAAAAGGGAGAAAAAAAGGCAGGGGCAGGGGTGGGGGAGAAATGCCCAGTTATGAATATGCATTAATGTGATGCTGCGTTGGGAGAGGGAAGCAGGAGCCATTTATTTTAAGCAAATCGGATCTTGATACATGGCCCGCGAACATGCGCACTTCTCCATCACCAAGCACGCCGGGAAAGCTTGATTTATATGGTGTGGCTGTGAGGGGTTTTTTTTTCCCAATTAAAAATGAACCGAGGAAAATCATTAATTTAACTACTGTATATTAAATTTGCATTAAAGCACCCGTTTGTCTATATTTATATGCGAGTTATCGAAAATGTGAGCTCATGAATTCTAATTTTTAAGATCGCATGCCCAATATTGAAGATAAATTTTATTTATTTCTGCAATTAATTCTATGAGAACAAATAGCTCTAATTTAGGGGATGGCAGATGTAACTGTCCGCTGGTTCCCTCCCTGCGTGCACACGCTGCATTCATCTTTTCTCATTAGGTCCCTCCCATGTCGGGTCTCCCCACACGCAGACCTGGGCTGTCTTCCGTGTGCCCTGTTTCCGCCCGCCCTGAGCAGGCACGCCTGGGAAGTACTTGGGAAAATATGGACCGTGTCAAATCTCCTTTTTCTCCTTCTCTGTGATGTGCAAAGGCTTCCACCATATCCCAAAGGCTAAGCAAACATTTCTTCAGAGGATAGCTTGACATCACTCACTTGGGTGAGGACCGGGTGGCTTTTCTCTGGAGCTACTGCCCCCATGCACACCTTAACATCAGCACATGGGTCATAAGGAAGCTAGGCCGTGACCCAGCCTCCCCACAGGGCACCAGGATGTCTGGTTAAACTTAAGCCTTTGTAACCCCTGTGCTCCCTGTGCAGGAGGCCACCCCCTGCACATGTTCCCTGCCCCCACACAGCCCTCCACACCTTCCCTGGCAGAATGTGATGAGTATTACAGGCTGCAGGGTAGGCAGCACCACTCAGAGCACAGTGTTTCTCAGGGCACATGAGGGTTGGGGCTCTGGTCGCAGGGCTGCAGTGACCAATGGGTTGTCAGAAGCCCTGCCCCCAGAGCAGGCAGGTGCTATTTGCCACCATGCAGTTGTCTAGAACGGGCCAGTGTGTTGACCATAGAAGCTTTCTTCTGGTCGGTGGCTGCACACATTGCCAGCTCTGGTGCTGAGGAAGTCAGTTCGATAGTTTGCATACCTGTGGGGTTACACATGGGGCTTATGGTAGTTTTAGCCCCTAATTCAGGGCAGTCCCCTGCCCTCCGGAGCACAGCAGCAAAATGCCGTGGGGTGGACGCTGGGGTCAGGGCCCCACTCAGGGAGTTGGCAGCCAGGGCTGGACAACCACTGCTCCTGCCTTGGGCGGCTGCCAGCGGACAGGGTGGCTGAGCTTGAGTGTGTGCCAGAAGGGTTTTCAACTCATCGGGAGGTCCTTGGTCCCATTCTCATGGTTGTAGTGTCTCTTTAAGGGGTGGAACTCCCATGTCCCCTCATTGCCAGCCCCAGTGCTGCATGGTTGGTGCCATGATGACACAGAAGGGGAGGGTTGGGCCAGGGAGAATTGGGCTGCACAGGGTGTGCTTTCGCTGCATGGTGGAGTACTGCACTCTCACTGATCATGTGTCCCCTCTGCAAGCAGGGCTAAGGCCTCTCAGGCCATGCCACCAAGGGCCCTTAGCAAGAGGTCACTTGTTCCTTGCCGGGTGCTCTTTTCCTGAGCATGGCTTGCTGGTCTTATCCTCTGGGGTCAATGCAAGGGCACTTCCTGAACTTGGCCTCTGCTGCAGCCATGGGGTGACTTCCAGTAGTCTCTTCCATGCAACAGGAACCCAAGGCTGTGTGTGGAATGCCGGATCCTTCAGAGATCAGGCCCACCTTGCTGGGGGTCAGGGGTCGTTAGTGAAACGGATGCTTTTCCAACACAGGAGCTTCCAGCAGCTGGAGTTTCCCCCGGCCTTGCTCCTCTCCCCAGGAGGCTCCAGATTCCTTCTGATTAGCAGCCTTTCGAAAATCACATTTTGTAATGATCAGCCCCAGGAACACGCAAATCAAGTACATCACATTATCAATGACAATTGACATGCAAGGTTTTTCCCTTCCCTTTTCCCTCAGTAGCAGAATGATCAGACAGTCTCCTTTTGATTTTTATGGAGTTGATCGCTCTTACATTTGACTGTAGACTACATTTACATATCACAGACTCCATGGGGCCGCAGCCCAGTCCTTCCAGTGGCTCCTGATGGGAAGCATCGGACTCAGGGCTGTTGGAGTCAGGAAGGACTATTGGAGTTAGGAAGGGCTGTGACGGTCACCTGTGGTTTTTCTGTGGATGGCGAGCCCATGTCTGTGTGGTGGGGGTTTGCCCTGCATTGCTCATGACGCCCATTCTGGCCTCACGTATCTCAGGCAGCTTGGGAAAGCAGGGGTGGGGCAACCACTTGCCATAGCCTGCCCAGGATCTGCCTTGCCTGGACAGCTGGGCATCTGGAGACAAAGCAGGCCAAGGCTGCGGCTGTGGCCAGCCTGGCCACCAGACACCTCTCCCTCCTATGCTTGCCCCCGTCCAGGTGACCAGTGCTGACCTCTAAGGCAAACCAGCTGAACACAGGAATCACCTTGGTGAGGCACCCATCACACCCACCATGGGGCATGCCTGTGTGGAGCTCACCACTGCCTGCCCTGGGTGCCCCTGCTTTGTCCAGGCATCCAGGTCTCAGTGAGGAGGCCACAGCTCCCTGTGGGGGAGGGCTCTGGCATACCCCGGACCCCGGTTCAGCTCTGACGCTGCCCGTGACTAGCTGCGTTGCCTTAGGTAAGTCATTCTGCTTGTGGAGCTTCAGTTTCCTTACCTGTAAAATCGGGGCGATAGATCGTATCTTTTGTGGGGCTCATGGGGGATGCACATGACATCATTAGCACAGTGGCTGTGGTGACATCACTGTTTATTCTGCTGTAACCAGATGACCCCCTGGGCTTTGCAGTCACACCTCCTCTTGGCCAGAAGTGGCATCAGGGTGCCTGTGGGGAGGAGCCTTCTCCTGTGGGGCCAATGGGGCTTTCGTTCAATGAGTGTGCATTGGGGACTCACTGGGGGTCAAGCTCACCTGTGATCGTGAGCTGTTGCTTGCCCTCGCTGAGAACCTGTATGAGAAGAGATCAGAGACCAGTTAACCCAGTAGGAAGTGGGGCCACAGGTTATGGGAACCCTGGACAGGGAGTGCTTGTATTACGTTGAGAGGAGCCTACCGAAGTCTGCCTGGAGGAGGTGGCATTCGGCAGGGCTGGATGATGTCTGCCTCCTGGGGGAGGGTCCTGCATTTGGAGCTTCTTGTGTGGCCCCACACACAGGTGTCACTCATCTGGCGGGAATCCTTGGCTCACAGGCATCTCTTTCCTTAGCTGCAGGCTTCTGGGCATCAGGGGAAGGCAGTATGCTGTGTGTGCGGACCCAGAATTCAGTTCAAGTCCTCATAGGAGGACTTAGTAGTGTTGGATAAATAAATGAACATGAGAATCAATGAGTGAAAATGTGAATGAATGAATTAATGAATGAGAAGTGTGAAAAAATGTGTTATTTTGTGGAATGCAGTCTGGGAGTTTTAGTATGAACTCTGGGAGCCAGCAGAAGTTTTTTGGAAGTTACTACGATTTATGGAATCAGAATAAGAGCCTGACCTCCACTCTGACACCCCGCTCATCTCGCCTTGTCTGAGTTTTATTAGCATCCTTGGCAGAAACAAACCTGTATCTTGCCTTGTGGTGGTCACCACAGGGCAGACTACCTGGTAGGAGGGAGAGAGAACCGGGTTGCTCGGGGTGGAGCTGGGATCTGATGGGTGGGGCTGCGTGGGAAGCTGAGAAGGGCTGCTCCCACCCACTGTGGCCTGAGCAGATGCCTCCTTTATAACAGGTGACTGGCTATAGCCTCAGAGAGTTCTGCAGGCCCGCAGAGAGCTTACTTTCCAGAATTTCTATGTCAGACCTGGAACTAATTTGTCCACTTTCCAGCTCTCTGAGCCTGTGTCCAGGAAGTTTCCTCTTAGCTGCCCAGAATGATGGCCCCATCTTCCAGGGCTTTTCAAGAGCGCTGGGAAAATCCTAAGGACCAGCATCTAGTCCTCAAATGCTCAAGGGGTCACCATTCCCACTGTGCAGAAAGGCGTTAACATGGTAGGCTCGAGGCTCGTGTCCTTGGAGACTCCTGCTGGCCAGAGAGTGCTGGGCTGGCGTCTGGGAACTCGGCTGGTGGATAGTGCTCTGCGCCGACAGGAAACGCTCCCTAAACGATGCAGGTGACTCACTGGGTCTGGCCTGTGCACTGCGGTTTATGCTGAGCACTTGCTTTCCTCTTGGGCACCTGGAATTTCGGCACACGCTGGACAGAGGGTGTCTTTATGACCAGTCCCAAGTGCAGCACAAACCTGGGCCTTAATGAGCTTCCTTGGGCAGAAGCGTTGAGCACGTGTTGCTGCATTTTCCTTGCTGGGGGAGGAGCGAGATTGGGTGGCTCCGAGGGAGGGGAAGTGCACGAGGAGCCCTGCGCATTGGTTCCTCCAGACGACACCTGGGCCTTGTTCCCTTAGAACCCATCGGTCAGGCTACCCTTACTGTCTCACCGTAACAAGTCCTGCCTTGGAGGACACGCTATGCTGAGTGTTCTAGTGAATCTCTCAGCAGGGGGTGGTCTTGGGGACCTCCGACCGACCTGCTATCACCAGCCTCTCCACCTAAAGACAAGGGGCTGCCG